>CM062809.1:468511825-468836553 GCA_031772625.1 Pinus tabuliformis | reverse complement strand
CATAGTGAAAGAAAAGTGACAGATCAGCCAGATGAAGGAGTATCAGGTGAAAGTGTATTAGTTGGAAGGGCAAAGTAAAAAGAGCAGCCAGAGTAGAAGACCAACAACAAAGGCGAATAAACAAAAAAATATCAAAGCATAAGGATAGCACAAGCAAATAAACATGGAAAACTTACATCAGTTGAATATCTGTCTCTATCTTCTTGCATGAAGATATTTCTTTTTCCTAGATTAATTTCCAAGACAGTTTGGGATATTTTGTAAACTATTTATTATATAAATAATTCATAATTCGAAGTATAGTGGTGGATTGCTAGACATTTCTATAGTTGTATTGATCTGTAACCTAAGGGTTCACTGTACCAATTTTTCAAGTCAGCAGACTGGACTGAGTAATAAAGAGATTGCATTATAGGATTCATGTGTTGATCTACTTCAGTGAAGTATTTTCTTTGTCAAATTGTTGTTTTCTTATGTATTTCACAAACTTGCATGTTATTTAAATTGAATGAATTAACTGGAAATTTATTTCAGAATTTGTTTAAGTACACTCTGTCTTGAACAATTAATCATTTTAATGTTTTCTTCTAATATCTGGATCTGAGAATCCTTAATTTCTCTCCCATCCCGGTTGACCTCTTTCACTTCCTTCATTATCCGGTTTGAGGAACCCTTAATTGCTCCTTGGATCCGATTGAAAACCACTTCACCATCCAGCCTTAAGATCTGAATTTACTCAGCTACCTTGCCTTGTAAACACTATCTTTAGAACTTAATCCAGTCCTATTTGCTTGATATTTGACCCCATAGCCCAATGGTAAAATACATCCCTCTATCCATCTAAGTGATCCCACCACCAAATCAAAATCAAAACCCAAGCACAATCCTAACTAGCCTAAAATTAATTAACTAAACAAAATTAAATCATGAAGAGAGAGCCCTCTCTGAGCATTAGGAAGGCTAGATCCTAATCTCCAAAGTAGGTTTGTGGTTACCTCTATCATTTCTTTCCCAACAAATCTAGAGAAATTTTGGAGTGATAACAGCTAGAAAACATTTGCTAGGGACTCCAGAAAAGCATGTAATAGTTAAACTCAAAAATGTTGATATTGTAAATTATACCTATGTTTGATCTACTTCTTTGATAATAATTCTTGGAATTCTCATTAGAATTGGATCAAATTTAGCTCCTGGAAACAAAGACTCCACAACCAGGATGAACCCAGCTGCATCTAAACTATTTGAAATTTATAATATGTTTCTTACAGATGCAACACCGTATGCAAAGTTGTATGAATATCCACAAACAAGAATGCTACCTTGAATCATAGTCTTGTTGAAAGCTTCAGGGTTTTGGCAGTCGGATTGGATATCAGATAAAAATAATTTAGCATTGCACCAATTCTTGCAATGAGAGAATCAGACTAACCTTTGCATGTCAGGGTTGCACATAGTATCCATTTTCACATGTGAGGAATTGACTACAACAATTAGTGGATGCTAGTGTACTTTTGTAGCTACAATAATTTACACAAGCTTCTATAGAAGTTATTGATGGACTAAACAATACCATTATTTTGAGCTATGGACCACCATTTCCTCAAGTTTTTTCTACGAAACCCCCTTTTGTACTAGAAAGAAGGGAAACATCAAAAAGATTGAGAAATGTAGCACTTTACCTCTTGAAGTTGGAGTATTTGGTCCAACAAAAAGGCTCAAAATGTCTATACCATCTTCAACAGCCTGCAAACAAGTCATGGTAATATTTTACATATGTGACAAAATTTTGTCTATTTGATCCAAAATTTAGCACACCTCTTGCTTGATTCTCAATACCACTACTATATTGTCAAACCTGATTAATGGAAATGACCACGCCAGTAAGAAAACCTCTAAATTTCCTATAGAAGGCCCTATAGACAACAATAATGCATGATGGCAAGGAAAATATCATGTAACAATGAAATCAACTAAAAAAAAATCAACCCACATTATTTAAGTCGAATATCCACAGTTGTATTGGCTAATAATGAGCCACGCCACTTGTCTTTCAGAATTCGTATCCATGAATCCTCACTAACACTCCATAATTCCATGTTGTTGTTGCAGTTGTATGAATGGTGATGGAGAAAATGAACCAAACTAAATAAGTTAATGCACATTAAAACCATAAATCCATCTTCAGAACTTCAATGCAAGAAATTATTTGCATTTCAATTCAAACTACAAGTGGTTTTTTTCCTTCTCTTTGAAGAGAGTTTCACATAATGAATAAATTAAAATATTTTTAAATAATGCACTACCAATTTGACCATAGTATCAATTATTAAATAATTCCCATACACTACCAAACACCGCAACTTACATTCTATGTAACACAAACTTTAATTTTTGTGTTATAAATTGCAGTATTTTGTCAGTTGACATTACACTCATTACGAATTTTAATTTTTTTGAAGTTCAGTTGATATTAGCTGTGAGTTCATTGAGAAAGTAACATTGAAGGAGGGTAATTGATTAATGTTAAGGTTATTTATCTTTTATGACTGGGTTTCAATGAAGAAGATTAAGGCGGGTGCAAAATAATGATTGTTTATCTTTTGGGATTTGTTTCATCTCAAAGGCTGAATCTAGCCCATGAAAAGGAAGGATCTTCTCTGAAAGAGTGCATTTGTCATGGAAGGCTTTCATTTTCCATTCAAAAGTAGTGATCTAGCTCTAGCATAGACAATGTTATTAAACTATCCATATCTATTGCAGGGATTGGATTCATTACAAGTGTGCAAGTCCCATGGGAGAGATTGGGAATTGTTTTTAGCAATACACATTTTTGTAAAGAGTAACATTTAGGTGATTGGCTCAATTCAAATGGTAGAGTTGTTGGTAGTAGCTACTTTAAAGTTAGTTGACCAGTCATGTGTTGTGAGTAAATACTTCATTGTGACACATCCAAAGTCTTTATGAAGCTAAAATTTAAACTTTTACCATACTCTCGAAGCGAACAAGTGGGATGTTTGTAAGGGATTCATTGAACCAGTCAGCATACATCTCAATAACTTCCATGGGTTGACACAAAGTGGTAGAAATAATTTTAAATACCTGAGTTTTTCTGCTACTAGTCTCTTTTTCACTTTGTAGGTCACCTCCAGCTTTACTTTTAATTTGGAGTGAATGTGTTCTATTTAAAGACAACCTCAAATTGTATTTACTCATGAGGGAGACCCAGGCACCAATATTGGGGTTAATGTACCCTAGAGAGGATCAACTAGATCCTAGGAACATTTTTTAGGGACCATTGGGTTGCAGAAACTCAATAGAGATCAACAAAGAGGGTGATAAAGGTCATGCCAGTACAGCTGTACAATATGACTAAATGAAGGAAGAAACAAAGAAAAATATGGAGGATAGTACATGCAAGAATTCAATCAACGTTGGGTGCCCACTAAGTTCAAGCCATATAGTTCAGTTCATTTGACAATTGAATGCATGCACTTACACACATATTTCCTAGAGCTGTGATAACCCAACTTCATTGCTACAACTTTGAGGTTTGGAATATGATCCCTCTTGAAATATTCAACCGTCTATTATAGAGTTGAATCCGCTGTTGGTAATCTGAAAGTTCTGTCAGCGGCTACTTTTTAGTTAGCGTGAAAACATTTCCCATTTTATTCCTAATACACTTTTGAAACCCCATGTCACTGGAATGGTAGAACAGGTAGTGTCTCCAATAAATGGTCAAGAAACAAAAACTTGACAGAAACACTATTTATTGACCATTTATCTACCTATTGGTAATTTTCCTTTCTAGTGATTCCTTATTTTGGTAATGAGGTAAGTGTTGTGAGTAAACATGGTAGTTATTTGACTGTGATGAGAAAACAGGGATGAATAGAGGAGATGGCTAGCCATGTCAAATCCATTGATGGAAACCATCTTCTGGAGGTTGGTTTGGAAGGTTTTTATGGAGAATACAAAAGATAGATAAATCCAGGCTTCTCTGTGGGCACAAATTTCATGACCAATAACCAAATCAGAGGACTTGATTTTGCAACAATTCATTCCTATCCTGACATATGGTAAGGCTCTATCTTTTCTTCCCATGTTTATACTGTATAGGATGATTACAAGCTTGATATTGATAGTTTTTTACAAACTTGGATCTTTTCTCTGGATTTCTATCTATATTTGAGATGTTGGGTTTTTACAGAAATTTATTGAGTCACAACTGGTGTTCCATTCATTCATGTAACGTTATAGGCGGGAAGTTCATTATTATAGTAACAGGTGTTCATTGCATGAGGGTTCTTATTGTGTTCTATAAGCCGAGCAAGCCCAAAATCTCATAGCCTTGAATTGAAATTTCCATCAAACATTATATTACAGGACTTAACATCTCTGTGAACCACCTTCTTTTCCCATCTACCATGTGAATATGCCAATGCAGATGCAACACCCATCACTATCTTGCATCTATTTTCCCATGACAACTCCAGTCCTCCACCTTCTTAAAAAAGGACCATTTCTTTAATTGTATAATGTGGATGCCAATTTGGTTTTTTGCAATGTTCCATGTAGTGCGAAATGGTCATTCACAAGAGGTCTTCTTTCAGTGCCAAGAGATTAGGATTCTTATAGCATAAAATTTTTAAAAACTGGTAGAGGTTGGTAAGCTTGAGTCTCAATTTGTTTTGGCCATTATTTTACGTTTTTGTTGGAGGTTTGAAATGAAATATTACTATTTGAAACATGTTATCTATTTTACAATTGATGAGTGTGGTAAAAGGTTGGCTTGAGCCTTGAACCTGTAAACTATATTTCTTTTATCTTTGTTTCTATGGGAGATCACATGCAGAGGAGACACAAGGAAGGAGCATCAGTGGAAGAGGTATGCTACCCAATGTAGATGCTTATGATTAATTTTTTGCAAATAGAAGTTTATTTTCATTGATCAGTTTACAGTTATTGCCTTTGATTAGTAACATTATTTCCACCTAAGGAAATAAAATGGCCCAATTGGCAAAAATAGATGCATTGATAAATCTAGAGATATGTTTTCCAAACATTTAACATGTACACAATTACATGATATATCCTGTTTTATCTAGGAATTTTGGCAGGTCCAACATTGTTCAATATGTTTTAGTTCCATCAAATTTTCTTATTCTATGCACAATGCTTCATCTTTCCCTTGATTGTAATTTTAGTCTCCTTTGCTAGTAGTTCATTTTTTTTGAAGTTCCTCCAACACTTAAATTTTCATTTATATCGTATGCTTCAAAAGTGCTATAGTCTTTTCCTTTATCTATTACCAGATTACGATTAGATAGGTCACATTACTTTTTATCTTCCACAATGTTGGGCTTGTACAACACCTATGCTTTATTTGTAAAGAGACACCAACCAATTGGTATTGAAAAAATGTAGCCTCCTGCATTATTGGTTAATGCATCGTAAGCCTAAGCCTATAGTAGTATGTGCTTCTTCTTCCTATGTAATGTTTCATCTTCTTTCTCATTGCACTAAGACAAGTGAGATCCGTTCTACAACCATGTATGAGGGAGATGTACAATATCAATGTCTAACTCAGATGCAACATGTGGCGTAAACCAACCCTAAAAAGTAAAATCCATAATATAAAAAATAATTGTAGGAAAATAAACCAAATATTAATTATTATGTATTTGTACACTAATGTAAATCCATATGAAGTCGGGATCTTTTAAATCCCAAAATATTTGCATTTTTAATTTCTGTCAGTGCTTACTTGAGCTAGAATAAACATGGATATACACCGGTGTTACTACAATGGCATATCACCATGGTGGGATTTTGTTCCATATTATACTTCAACAGTAGTTTTTTTTCCTCATTGCATCAGTATCATCAAATTCAAGAAATTCAAGAAGAGGAGGAGACTCTTCATGCCTGAAATTGACCATATTTCCCATAAAGAGATCAAAGATTGGAAATCTGCATTCGTTTTTCCTGTGTCAAGACTCGAGACACAATAGAATTGCATTCTATTCAATTTACAATGCATTGTGATGTCTGAAACTAGTGCTCTGCCTCTTGTTTTGGTTGCTAGGGTGATAAAGGAACCAAGATGCAGCTAGATTCAAGTGAAGAATAGGATGCATATATTTCTAGTAGGAGACAGATCTTATCCACAAACAGAGGAGATCCACGAAGAGCTGGATGGAAAATTATGAAAGATAGGAGGGTGAATAACGAGCCAGGTTGCCATTGGATTCAGGCGAAGCGCAAGATTAGTACATTTCTAGCAGGAGACAGATCTCATCCCCAAATATAGGATATCTGTGTAAAGCTGGAGAGATTAAACAAATAGTTAGAGGAAGTGGGTTTAGGAACCTTGTTCGACATAATATCAAACACGAGCTATCCTTCCATAATCATAGTGAGAAACTTGCAATTTATTTTGGTCTCATCAGCACAATCTTAGGGACGCTTATTTGGATAATAAAAAACCTTTGTGTGTGCAGTGACTTTCACACAACCATCAAGTTCATCTCCAAGATTGTTAGTTGAAAATTTGTTGTGTGACATGCTGATTGCTTCCATCATTTCAATAATGGAACGTGTTCCTATGGGGTATACTAGTAATGTTTTAGAGTAATTGCAAATGGAAATTTTCACTCTTTTTGTTAAGATACAAAAGAATGGAATTCTATTCAATTTACAGTGCATAATGATGTTTAAAACTACTACTATGCCTCCTCTTTTGGATGCTAGGGTGGGCAACAATTAATACTCTACTTGTTGTGTGCTTGCTTTCATTTGCACTGAAAGTTATCTACTACTTAGAGATGGAGGATATAATCACCTTGTTTGTAGTAAGTATTTGAATGATAGGTAGACTGGATAATTCTATGTCATTATGATTTGTTTTCTGTTACTTATGTAGAAGGATTATGTTCAATATTAAGCCTGTAGATTTGGCATTTTTGATTAGTGGGAGCCTTTTGAATTGAATAAATTTTTCACCCTATTAGGACCAAGGATAGCATAAAGAACCTGTAAGTTCAATTTGGTGGCTCATGATAGAGAATTGCTCCAATAGCAGGTATGGAAGATATAAATGTTTTATAGTTAGCTTCATTGGTAACTCATATGTATGTTTCATGTTTTAAATTGCAGTATTTTGTCAGTTGTCATTACACTGATTGCAAATTTTATTTTGTGTGTGATAAATTGTAGTATTTTGTCAGTTGACATTACACTGATTACGAATTTTAATTTTTGTGAAGTTTAGTTGTTATTAGCTGTGAGTTCATTGAGAAAGTAACATTGAAGGGGGAGAGTTGATTAATGTTAAGGTTATTTATCTTTTATGGCTCGACTTCAATGAAGCAGATTAAAGCAGGTGAAAACTAATGATGGTTTATCTTTTAGGGTTTGTTTCATCTCAAAGGCTGAATCTAGCCCATGAAAAGGAAGGATCTTCTCCGAAAGAGTGCATTTGTCATGGAAGGCTTTCATTTTCCAATCAAAAGTATTTCTCTAGCTACTAGCATAGACAATGTTATTAAACTATCCATGTCTATTGTATGTTTCATGTATGTCACTAGATTGATTACAAATTTTAATTTTTGTGTTATAAATCGCAGTATTTTGTGAGTTGACATTACAATGATTACAATTTTTAATTTTTGTGATGTTCAGTTGTTATTAGCTGTGACTTCATTGAGAAAGTAACATTGAAGGAGGAGAATTGATTAATGTTAAGGTTATTTATCTTTTATGGTTGGGCTTCAATGAAGCAAATTAAAGCAGGTGCAAACTAATGATGGTTTATGTTTTGGGGTTTGTTTCATCTCAAAGGTTGAATCTTGCCCATGAAAAGGAAGGATCTTCTTCGAAAGAGTGCATTTGTCATGGAAGGATTGGATTCATTACAAGTTTGCAAGTCCCATAGGAGAGATTTGAAATTGTTTTTAGCAATACACATTTTTGTAAAGAGTAAACTTTAAATGATTGGCTCAATTAAAAAGGTAGAGTTTTTGGTAGTAGCTACTTTAAAGTTAGTTGACCAGTCCTGTGTTGTAAGTAAATACTTCACTATGACACATCCAAAGTCTTTATGAAGCTAAAATTTAAACTTTTACCATACTCTCGAAGCCAGAAAGTGGGATTTTTGTAAGGGATTCATTGAACTAGTCAACATAGATCTCAATAACTTCCATGGGCTAACACAAAGTGGTAGAAAGCATTTTAACTACCTAAGTTTTTCTGCTACTAGTCTCTTTTGCACTTTGCAGGTCAACCCCAACTATACTTTCAATTTGGAGTGAACTTGTTCTAGTTAAAGACAACCTCAATTTGTATTTACTCATGAGGGAGACCTATGCACCATTGTTGGGGTTAATGTACCCTAGAGAGGATCAACTAGAGCCTAGAACATTTTGCAGGGGCCATTGGGTTGTAGAAACTCAATAGAGATCGAAAAAGAGGGTGATAAAGGTCATGCCAGTACAACTGTACCATATGACTAAATGAAGAAAGAAACAAAGAACAAGATGGAGGAAAGTACATGTAAGAATTCAGTCAAAGTTGGGTGCCCACTAAATTCGAGCCTTACAATTTAGTTCATTTGACAATTGAATGCATGCACTTACACACATGTTTCCTGGAGTTGTGACATCCCAACTTCACTTCTACTGCTTTGAGGTTTTCAATATGAGCCCTATTGAAATAGTCAAGAGTCTACTATAGAGTTGAATCCGTTGTTGGTAATCTGAAAGTTCTGTCAGCAACTACTTTTTAGTCAGTGTGCAAAATTTTCCTATTTTATTCCTAATACACTTTTGAAACCCCATGTGACTGGAATGGTAGAACGGTTAGTGTTTCCAATAAATGGTCAAGAAAAAAAACTCGGCCAAAACAGTGTTTCTTGGCCATTTATCTACCTATGGGTAATTTTCCTTTCTAATGATTCATTATTTTGGTAATGATGGTAAGTGTTGTGAGTAAATATGGTTGTGCTTTGACTGTGATGAGGAAACCAGGATGGATAGAGGAGATGGCTATCCATGTCAAATCCATTGATGGAAACCATCTTCTAGAGGCTTGTTTGGAAGGTTTTTATGGAGAATACAAAAGAGAGATCAATCCAGGTTCTCTGCGGGCACAAATTTCATCACCAATAATGAAATCAGAGGACTTGATTTTGCAATAGTTCATTCCTACCTTGACATATGGTAAGTATCTATCTTTCTTCCCATGTTTATACTGTATATGAGTGATTAAAAGGTTGATATTTATAGGTTTTTACAAAACATAGATCTGTTCTCTAGACTTCTATCTATATTTTAGATGTTGGGTTTTTACATAAATTGAGTGAGTCACAACTGGTGTTCTATTCATTCATGTAATCTTATAGGCAGGTAGTTCATTATTATAGTAACAGGTGTTCATTGCTTGATGATAACATTTGAGTTTGCACTAATGTTTTACTTGATGTGTTTTTTCTTTCATTTGCGCTGAAAGTTATCTAGTACTTAGAGATAGAGGAACATTAGTATTTTGTTTTGAAAAGTTACGTCCACAGGTGTTGGATCTTAGGATCTCAAGATACACACCAAAAATATTTCCCTTTTCAAAAATAATTTCTTCCAATCATTGAAATTTTTCATTGCAAATACAATTTTTTTAAGTAAGATTTGCATCTATGGCTCATTCAATCAAGAGTTCACCAAAATGCCCATCAAGGCTGGGTACATGTATGAAAGTCTTACATACTGACTTGGAAAAGAAGGGAATCAATTTGTAACAATTTTCCTGGTTATTGTTATTGTGTTCATTTCTTTTGTTCATGTTTTGATTACCATATTATAATTATGAGTTTGTTTGTTTTTGTTTTTTTGTTTTTTTTAATAGTGTGTCTGAAATTTGAAGTTCCATTGTGCCTTCTATCCTTGAATTTGCACTCAACCATAATGAATCACTTGTCCATGATAGGAATTGGTGCCTTCTTTGTTGCATGTGAGCGAGAGAATACATTACATGTTGTATCCCTTTCTTCTGCATACTTACAAACAACTGCTAAAATGAAGGAAATGAAAGAGAAGAAATTGACAACATAATGATGAATGCTTGAGAATTAAAATTTCCAACTACAAATTCATGCGACTATGGCTAATCCTATAAAACTAAAAAATAATGTGAAATTGATTCATTTGGAATAGGAAAATCCCAGTAATTGATTTTTCTTTATGTTCTAGCTTTGAATGACATTTTGTTTACTAATTTTTATCTTCATGTCAAGATCCTTCTAGAATTTATGTCTTAACAATTGCTACTTTAAATGTTTAGAGTTAAAAATCTCTAAAACCATGTAATTGATAGCTACTTTAAATTAATTTAAATATTTATAGAGTTAAAAACCTCCAAAACTATATATATATATATATATATATATATATATATATATATATATATATATATATATATATATATATATATATATATATGCTTCCTAGTAATCATAAACCCCAATTTAAAATGCCTTACACATAATATTATATAATATCATATTTATATCTCTTAAAATTAAATTATTCTTATTATTATTATTATGTAAAAAATTGTATTAAAATTGACAAATATATAAATTTTGAAATGCAACATCAATATTTTTCATATAAACATTGTCTAAATAAATAAATTATAAATAAATTATATTTAAAAAGAAATATAAACTTTTATGCAAATAAATTAATTTAAATAAAAAATATGATATTTATTTTATTATAAATTCATTATCCAATTATTAATTAAAAATTAAAAACTATCAAATTAAAAATAATATAATATAATATATGATTGACTATATTCTTGTACATTTTTAGTGGTAAAACTATATATTAAAAATAAATATTAGAAAAAAGTGAGGTGTAAAATTAAATTATTAAGCATAAATATTTACATTTGATAGAAACAAGAATTTTTTTATTTATTTTTTAAATAATTTTGACAATTCAATTTTAAACACCATGAAATTACTCATTTCGTGTAAATAATCAGAAAATTCAAATTCAAATTCAAAATTTATTTTTGATTTTCAAAATATTTAATTTTTTCTAAACTTTAATAAACTTTATAAAATCTAGTTAGAAATTTTGGAAACTAATTGAAAGCCAATTTTTTGACTAAAAACAAGAACAAAAACCAATTAAAAAATTTAAATTTTAAAAATTGAAAGTCAAACTTTTTGACTAAAAACAAACACAATAAAAGAAAATAATAATTCAATTTTTTTTATAAACTTGGCCTGACTACAATCTCCACCATGTCCAATATATCACCTGAGATAAGAAATTAAACTGATGATTTTACATTAAAAGTCATCATTAAAAAGTAAGTCAATACAACACATAAAGAGTGCATTAATACCACACCTATTTACTGTCTGTCCCGTGCACCAAATTTAAAATTTTTTAAAAACTTTCGATGAATGCTCAAAAGGTTACCCATGTATTAGGCATGCTCAAAAGGTTACCCGTGTATTAAACTTTTGATGAATGCTCAAAAATGTCAAACGGAGATTATTCTCTGGGTCAGAATATTTTCAAATAAAAATGCAGGATTAAAACAAATCATACATTTAGACATGCATTGTATATGTCTCATTTTTCTAGAATGATCATATAAACTTTCTGAAATCATATGTTTGGAGAGCTACATTTATCTACTGAAACGTAATTTATAAATTTATGTGAGGTTTTTTCTAATTTTTAAATAACAAAATCGAGTTGTATTGTGATTATATTATGTCCGTAGAAAATAATATTAAGTTCTTAGAAAAAATTAATGTAAAAATAAACTCCTAATTAAAAAATGAGAAAATGGTGTATAACTCATCCTAAATCTGGGAAAAGCAAGATACGATATACATAAGGGGAATGATCAAGTAAAGTATATTATACACGAAATCTCGGCACTGTAATTTGGGCCATGGCAATAAAGCTACTACAGAATTCTGTAATCATGCAGCCAATACAGTTGTTTTAATTCGGGCCACGGCAGCAATCTACTCCTGAATTCTTTAATCATCCAATATTGTTATAAAATCATTGTCAGGAAAATGAGGAAGAAGCTACAAACATCCTGTGTAATTTCGACCTACACCGAGCTTCTGCTTCATGTCTTTTTCTCACTGCCTTGAGGGATCGAGTCCCATCATTCTACTGCGTAAATGGGTTGGATTTCGGGTAAAAGTACATGGATCGAGGGATCTAATCCCTTCTTAAACAGACACTTCTTCAGAGGTGTGTTCCCAAAAATTTTGATCTCGTTTTCCGTTATACCCGGTAGCTGTCTGCCTGTGTCGGACAATGTGCATGTCAGAGGAACAATAATTGCAAAACGAACTTTTTACTATTTCAGAATTCGAAACCTTCAGATTGGCATTCATGAATGAAGTATACTGAATATAATTGTTTGTTACCTGTTTCCTAGAATCGCATGCGGCTGGATAATAGTATGTTCTTCTTCCTTTGGAAATGAGCCTCTTTGTCTCAGATAATTTGTCCAGAGAAAACGACAACTCGGTCATGGGCTCACTCAAATTCAGTAAGTACATAGAAGCTTCGCTGTCAAAATAATGAAGAGGAAATATGTTTATGCAAATACAGAAAATTACAGCTGCATATGCTGAAGAAGGTTTCACAACTGGCCATACCACATAATTTCTACACGATCTGTTTATCCAATGGAAAAATCAGTAACGTTGATTGTGCAACCGGTGTCACATTAGCAGAAGGCAAAGATGAATCCAATATCGTTTAGGAATAACTAAGGACAGCTTTGATTGAATCGTAAATAGGATGATAGTCGTGGGTATTATTCATTTGGAATCAAAATGTTCAGCCCCGCTCACCAGAAAATGATGAAATAAACACCCCGACTCAGGCTTACTACAATAGAAAACAAAGTGTTCAAGCATCAGCAGAACAATAGCTGTAACCCTAAAATTGACATTACAAAATGGCATTCATTCACTTACCGAATAAAATTGTATGTAACGGGCTTCGTAGAATCGCGTACAGCCAGAGAATTCTAAATAGTATGCTCGTCATCCTTTGGAGATAGGCCTTCTTTGATATCGGGTCTCAGAAAATTTGTCCACCGCAAACGGCAGCTCTTCAGCACCATGCATATATAAACATTTACATAGGTACACAGAAATCATATATCTGTTTTTGTTTAATGGAAAAGGTTGCCGTTTACGTTGGACAAATATCTGGGATCCATATCTCTGTATATCTTCGCTGGTAATACAATATATGCTGGGTAAGAACTATCTGCTCAATAGTAAGATCGGAGACTTATTGAGCTTGTATGCTTCTTGGCATAGTAAAATCTCCATTGTAAACTCCCACCCGTAACACTTTTCTTCTCATAAATTTATGAATTTAATATCTAATGAAAAGCAAATCCCTCACAAACCCGATCATTTAAATTTAATTAATAACCCATGCTTCCGAAGAGCATTGCCAACGCGTTCTCCATACTCAATCTGAGAGGTAGCTGCTACATGCAAAGATGAAGGATATTATATAGCGCAATATTGCAGCAGATGATCAGATCGCAGACATATTAAAATTATTAAATGAAGCCATTCAATTGCAAAGACATAGAGAAGCAATATTGTCTGGTGAGGATGAAGAGTAGAGTGGATATTTCCATAAAAGAAAAAAAAGACAAAATTATGGATCTTTCACAAAAGACAAAATAACTCATGTTTAAAATAACATACCTAGGTATCGTTTGGATTAGCGCAGCAGATCGTTGGCTTCCAGACATGAAAATGCGCGTATTCGTTTGGACTAGCGCAGCAGATCGTTGGCTTCAGACATGAAAATGCGCGTATTCTTCTCTGAGGGGTACATTATTTGAAAACCTGAGATGGCTTAGCGGATGCAGTAAGTGATCCAACAAAAACAACAATAAATAGAAATGACTTTGTATACATTAATAGTAATCCATGATATTTACCTACTCAATTTAAAATATTGCTGCCACGTCCAAAAATCATCATCTGCAGAATGGCAGCAGATGATCAGCTGCAACTAAAAGGGATGGAAATTCGCGTATATTAAATGCAGAGCTGTAAAGCCATTCAATTGCAAGGAGGTTAAGAAACAATATCGCCTCGTGAAGATGAGAGAGTCTTCTGGATCTTTAAGAAAAAAACAAAACTATGGATCTTTATTTTTAATTTTTAATTTAGGTTTTGGTTTTTTGGTTGTTTTTTTTTTTTTTCATTTTAGAATTGATTTGAAGATATGTATTTTTTTCTCTTTGTATTAGAGGAATTGGCAAAGTGCTATCACCATAACCCCTAAGTTCATCTAAGTGAACTAGGCTCTTAGTACAAAACCCATAAGTTAAGTAAGGGGATTTGAACCTGAAACTTATTGGAACATAATACTTCATTTTCATTATCCTCAATGTACACTTCAATTTTAAATTAGTTTAGAGATTTTGGCATTTTGGCTTTGATTGTGTTTTTACTTTGCAAGTATTTTCACATCATTGTATTTTGACCTCACTCTCATTGTATTTTGACCGTTGCACGTTGGCATTAGTACTTCACTGCGTTCACGATAGCCATGCCATATATTTGGCTTGCATAATTGGATTGCGAGTTTTATTTTACGTTGAGCTTGGCTCGATTAATTGGGAGATTAGAGTCAACAGACACCGTCGCTTTTGCGACAAAATGACAGACTTATTAATTCATTGAAATAACTGATGGTGGATGAGTTCACAATTCAAATTGTTTAGAAGGATTAGGAATGGAATGTAATAGTGCACGATGTAAGTTTGAATTGTAACACATAGCTTTGGTAAGTGGCACCAAGTTAGAAAATTATACTGGATTATATTCAAAATAAAATGGTAGATTTAGTGTGAAATGGTTCGATGATGTAATAAGAAATTTAAGAGTATAATGGTTTGTTTGTTGTTGTTGTTGTTGTTAAATAAAAATTTAGAATTTTTTTCAAGATTATGAATGTAATATATTTCATTTCTTTTTGAATTTTATAATGATTTGAAAGTCTAGCCATTTTAGTTATGAATGTAGGGTGCCATTGTATCCATCTACGAAGAAAAACAAGGGCATGTAGAATGTAACGGAAATGAATAACCTTTGCATTTCTTCCAATGTTTTGAAATGAATATATTGAAAACGAACATCCTTTGAATTTCTTAAAGTATTTTGAAAAATGGGTCACATAGTTCAGAAATAGAAGTGTATGGATGTAATATGTCAAATAGTTGTTGTAGTAAAATTATTAAAAATTATTAGATAAGTTTTATTAAAAAATTATTATGAGATAAGTTTTATTTCAAAAAACTATTTTATAGATATTATTAATCTTTATTTAAATTTTAAATATTATATTTTTATTTATAATTATATATTAATAATAATTATTTAGTTAGATAAAAACCTAAAATTACATTTCTTTATAACTAGTATTCCATACTTAAATAAAAACCCAAAATTATGGATTTTATTATTATTCCTTTCTATAGGTTCTAGCCCTAGAAGAATAGATGAATATTACTCCCATCCTACAAACTCTAGCAAATGAAGACAGGAATGTGAAAAGAACCAGGGGAGAAGGTTCTAGTTCAGCAATGGACACTACAGATGACCAATTTGAGATCAGTTACAGGAAGAGGCCCAAGCTTAATCCTGTAATTGAACAAGAAGACACCATTGACACAGTGGAAATCACTGAAACTGAAACAATGGTTGGAAGAAATAAAGGCCCAACAACTTCAGAAGAAACACACTAGCCTTCTACCTCAAACACCCAACTTATTGAGAAACAACTTAGCATTGAGGTCTCTTCATCCAGCAAGCCTGTGGATAAAGAGAAAGATATTAAAGAGAAATACAAAGAAATTAAGTTTAAGAATGAGGCTTTGAAGGCTGAGACTTATGCCCAGTACTTCAAGCAGACACCTGCAAATCAAAACAACAGATTAATGTCAACCTTTGACATTAAAACAGGTAAAATGCAAATGACATTCATGCAGCCTACAATCCAGCATCCAAGATCATCAGCAAACTATAAGAAAACAAATTATGAGGTTTTGGCTAGGGATATTCACCCTATTGACCAAATCGAATTTCACAAACAGGCAGGTGAGATGATCTATTCCACCATGAAAAATAAAGCTATGACTATGCACAAACTCCAAGGCTCACTAGATAATATCACTACACAGTACAAGCTGGAAAAGCCTCCTCACAGGCCGAGGACAACATAATCAAGTTACTAGAAGACTTGGTGATTGAGCTTGGGTATAACCCTAATGATGTCAAAGCCGCTGAGAAACTAATAAAGAAAAAGAATGAGGATATTGCTGCTTTGAAGAAGCAACTGAAATTGCCTCATTCAGAGCATCCATAGACAAAGGAAGTCCTTGAAAGCCAAACTCAGCAAGAGGAGACGATGGATCTCATCCTCCAATTAAATGATTAGTTAAAGGAATTGGACAATTTGATACAGTTAAAACAGGCCAGCCTTGAGACAGCCACTTCCACTGCCATTCCAATAGTCACTGCAATAGTTCCATCAACCTTGACAGCTTCATTGGCCCCCACATCACCATTGGCTACAACACTTCCAGCTTCAACAACATCTACATCAGCAACAGGTTCCACAATAGCAGAAGCTCAACCAAGTGATGAGGCTAGCAAATTGGTTAAAGCAATGGAGGACATGTCCATTTAGACCACAGAGATAAATAAACTTAAAGAAAAGATAACAAGTCTAGAGAATGAGAATAAACTTGCACAAATTATGCACAAGAATGAAGTTCACAAGTCAACGAGGTTGAATGAAAGAATGAAGAGCTTGGAAAAAGAATTGACATTAAAGGAGCCACTTGACCAAGCTAAAGAACAACTATGGGCCAATATCATTGACTGTGTCAATGATATTTGGCCATCTATACAAGTCATCTTTGAACAAAATGACTTAGTCGAAGAGGCTACAGAAGCAATTCAAAGAGTTAAAGTTGAACTTGGAGACATGCCAGAAGAAGCCACCAGAATAATCCACTTTCTTAACTCTAAGAATAAATATGAATTGCAGGAGCTGGACATAGCTGACATGATTGGCACCATACTAGAAGTGAAAAAGGTGCTCACCAAGAGGAATTTGATGATGAACCTTGAGGAAAAATGCCAAACCATGTAGCTGGCTATAGACAGGTTCATGGTAAAGTTTGATGTTTTAAGGTAGAAAGGTCTGCCAAATCCCTTGGTGATAAATGATAAATTGATGCCATAGGAAGACTACAACAGGAGAATCAGAGAGGTGGCAAGAGATCAAGACAATGATTCTTCTATGAAGGGCATGCCTACAGGAAAGGTTCTGTATCAGACATTTGAGAACCTAATTTACTTCCAGCGTGAGGTAAAACACCCTTTTGTGAACAGACCCACCTTTGCCAAGTACAAAGAAGCAGATGAAATCTATAGGAAAATGGTAAATATCAAATTACTAGATGCAAACACATGGGAAAAGTTAAATGACTTACTGTCAAAATGCACAATAAAAGTGAAAACAACATAGTGAAAGAAAAGAGACAGATCAACCA
Organism: Pinus tabuliformis; assembly: GCA_031772625.1. Lineage (NCBI taxonomy): Eukaryota > Viridiplantae > Streptophyta > Pinopsida > Pinales > Pinaceae > Pinus > Pinus tabuliformis. The sequence goes on along the minus strand of CM062809.1, from coordinate 468,818,907 downwards.
GATGAAAGAGTGTCAGGTGAAGGTGTATCAGTTGGAAGGGAAAAGTACAAAGAGCAGGAAACGTAGAAGACCAACATCAAAGGAGAATAAACAAAAAAAGATCAAAGTATAAAGACAACACAACCAAATAAACAAGGACAACTTACATCAGTTGAATATCTGTCTCTATCTTCTTGCATGAAGATATTTCTTTTTCCTAGATTAATTCCCAAGACAGTTTGGGATATTTTGTAAACTATTTTTTGTATAAATACTTCACAATTCGAAGTATAGTGGTGGATTGCTAGACATTTCTATAGTTGTATTGATCTGTAACTTGAGGGTTCACTGTACCAATTTTTCAAGTCAGCAGAATGGACTGAGTAACAAAGAGATTGCATTACAAGATTCATGTGTTGAGCTACTTCAGTGAAGTATTTTCTTTGTCAAATTTTTGTTTTCTTATGTATTTCACAAACTTGCATGTTATCTAAAGTGAATGAATTAACTGGAAATTTATTTCAGAATTTGTTTAAGTACACTTTGTCTTGAACAGTTAATCATTTTAATGTTTTCTTCTGATATCCGGATCTGAGAATCCTTAATTTCTCTCCCATCTCGATTGACCTCTTTCACTTCCTTCATTATCCGGTTTAAGGAACCCTTAATTTCTCCTTGGATCCGATTGAAAACCACTTCACCATCCAGCCTTAAGATCTGAATTTACTCAGCTACCTTGCCCTGTAAACACTATCTTTAGAACTTAATCCAGTCCTGTTTGCTTGACATTTGACCCCATAGCCCAATGGTAAAAGAGATCGCTCTATCCATCTAAGTAAGTGATCCCACCACCAAATCAAAATCAAAACCCAAGCACAATCATAACTAGCCTAAAATCAATTAACTAAACAAAATTAAATCATAAAGAGGGAGCCCTCTCTGAGCATTAGGAAGGCTAGATCCTAATATCCAAAGTAGGTTTGTGGTTACCTTTATCATTTCTTTCACAACAACTCTATAGAAATTTTGGAGTGCTAACATATTGGCGACCATACTGGGGACCAATCCTCAGTGTAATAAAACTTTAAGGAAAATGTTAAATCTTACCTTTTGCACCTTAAGGTCATCTTAGAGTTGTTAAAAAGTTTCATAAAACAATTAAAAAATTAAAATTCTAGCTTCCAGGAGAACACACTATACTTGCAACAATAGTTGATGACCCTGACAAAATTTTAAGAAAATAAAAAGGGTAGTAACTCAGGGAAGTAGTAGTTAGTTAGTTAAAGAAAATTCACTCCCCAAAGAATTATCAAGTTTAGAGGATATTCAATTTGATCTGTCATTTGAGCTTTCTTTATTTAGAACCAAATCAGAAAATTCAATTCATGAAACTGTAATAGACCCTAATTTTATTCAATTTATTGAGTCAAAAAGGTGCCTATACATCCTGATTTAGATCAACTTATTTTGGATACTTTTGATAAACTAGAAGCTTTAACCTCAACCTTGATAAACCATATAGACGATGCCTATCTTTAAAAATCAGTTGAATTAGCCGCCCTCACTGCCGCTGCCTCTGAAATTTCTACGGAGTCTTAAAAAACTATAAATACATCTTCATTTACTACCACCTCACCTATAATATCCACCACAGTTCATTCCCCTAAACCATTCATACCTCAGCTTCCTCTCCAACCAAATATCTCAAGTTCATCGACAACCATCTCAAGTCCTTCTTCAAGCACCACTGCTTTTCCCCACAGTCAAACCAAAATCTCAGCCATGGCAGACATATATGCACCTTTCGTTTTACCAGCTCAACTACATGCCATCCCTAAGATTACCAAAGCAAAATATTTTTGTTTGATGCTACTGATCAATATACTGCCCAAAAACATGTGAATAAAATGATTGATTACTTTGAATTGCATGAGATTGATGAGTCTGATGTCCAAATGAGGCTATTTTCCCAAACATTAATAAGGTACGTTAAAAAATGGTTCAAAGGTTTACTTTCTAATCATATTGCAGATTTAGCTGCTTTCCATAGATTGTTTATTGATAGATGGGAAAGAAAGAAAAAGTATTGTCTGAATATGACAACATTAGAAGAGCTCCTAATGAGTCTGTTCAGGACTATTGTACTAGGTTCAATAGTATCTACAATGAAATCCCTGCTAATATTAAACCTCCACCATACCTAGCATTAATCAAATTTCTTGATGGTTTTGACACTGACATGTCTTACCAGTTAAGGGAAAGCAACCCTGAAACATTGGAACAGATGAAAAGTAATGTTGTTAGTGTAGAAGCAAATTTATTAGCTAAGAAATCTAGGATGAGAAATGAGAAAAGAGTTGTCATTATAGAGGAAACATCCACTTCAGAGGGTAAAATAAATAGTTTAGCTAAGATTTTGAGAAAGGATAATGGATAGATTAGAAAACATGGAAAGAAAATCTCAATGGGAAAATCAACAAGCACCCCCAATAAGAAACCCCAACTTTAGGAAAAATCCTAACACTGGAAAAAATGCTAGACCAGATTAGCAAATTAGACGTCCTTTCGAGGAAAACTATGTTGAGGGTTCAAAAAACCATGACAAAGAGTAGGATACCCAGATAAATCTATTAGGAATTAAAAATGAAGATGTTGTTTTTATGACTCAGGAAGAACAGGAAATGTACATGTTACAACAATTGAAATTAGAATCTTGGGAGTCCTTTGATTACAAACAAGGCTATGAATCTGCTATTTATGAAGTCCACAAATAGTATAGTCTTAGAAGCAAAAGCAATAATGAAATTCCATCTAAGAAAACATTCCAGACCCAAATTAAAAAGATAACAGAGGTTCCCGTGACCAAAGTTATGCAAATTCTCCCTAGAGGAACTTAGGAGCCTTTTTGCCCAAAAATTGTAGATATAAATTCAACTGAAACTCAAACTGAGACTGTTACTCAGACCATTCCAAATAAGAGAATTCAAAACAAAACTGCTGAAACAAAAATTGAATTGCCAAATGCTGAAAAAGAAGATAAAACTACACAGACCACATTTTCTAAGGAAGATCTCATACAATCAAGCAAATCTCAATTGCCATTTAACATTAAGACTGAGATAGCCAAATTGAAAATATCAGTTCCTTTGACCGAGCTAGTGAAAAATGAATCATACAGGACACAAATCACTGAAACATTAAACATAGGTGAAGGAGAAGATGTTGTAAACCTTAATGATGATCAACCTTAGTTGTTATTTGGTCTAGAAGTAAATGGAAAACATCAACAAGGGGCTATCCCTCCATTCTATATTTGCTTGAATGTTCATGATAAAATCTTACATAGTGCTATGCTAGATTCAGGGGCATCACATAACCTAACACCTAAAGCAATCATGGACAGACTAAACTTAGATATCACCAGACCATAGAAGGACCTCTTTTCTTTTGATTCTAGCCAAGTCAAATGCCTTGGCCTGATTAAAGATTTGTGTGTAACTCTAGTGCAGTGCCCAACAAAGAGTATTGTCATGGACATAGTAGTTGTTGATATCCCACCCAAGTATGGAATGCTATTATCTCGCTCATGGCGAGCAAAATTACGGGGATCTCTACAGTTAGACATGTCATATGCCACCATATTTGTGTTTGGACAACAAAGAAAACTTTACATAGAAACAAAGTACATGGTAAGTAGTTCAGAAAAACCACAAAATTACCCTATATACTACATGCATTCTGATATGGACTCATTCATCTTGTATAATTCAAACAATGGCAAAAATGAAATCACAGTTGTAGAAGAAAAATACAAAGCACCTGATAGTGAAAACATATTTCATGAGGCTCTATGGCATTTATATTTTGATGGTTCTATAAATAGATCAGGAGTAGGTGTAGGAGTTTGGATTCACAACATGGAAAATAACCATTTTGAAGGTCATGCCTTTAGATTAAACTTTAAATGCACAAACAACATGGTAGAATATGAAGCTTTAATCTTAGGACTACAAATTGTTAGAAAACTTGGAGCTAAGAGAGTTTCTATCATGGGAGACTCAGAATTGATTATAAAACAAATTAAAGGAGAATGCTCTGTGAATAATCCCAGACTTAGCCAATATAGAGAGACTGTCCTAGATTTGATTAAGGACCTTCTTGAAACTGATTTTGCTACCATTCCTAGGAAACAAAACATGCAAACTCACAGTATGGCCACTTTTGCTAGTACATACAAATTATCTTTTCAGCCCAACCAAAAGTACACTGCAGAGACATAGGCTTGTTATACTTGACAATTTGAAATATTGGCAACTTTTCTCACAAGATTCTCAAATCTATGATTTCATGAATGCTGAAGGAGAGTTTCAAAACTGTAACATAGATATTGATTGTACAATATATAATAACATAGATGTAAGATAGATATAAATTCTTTAGACATAGATAAACCCAGTAGTTTCACTAAATTAGAAATAGATAACTTAGAAAAGGTAGAAATAGAAGAAATAATGACTGATGATAATGAAATTTTAAACCTTAAAAATAACTTTTTTCCCAAGGGATTAATCCCATTAGAATATTTGTTTGATTCAAATGATGTATCTAGAAAACCAAAAATGCAGCCTACAGTCCAGCAGCCCAAATCCTCAGCTAACTATAAGAAAACAAATTTTGAAGTTTTGCCCAGGGATGTTCACCCCATTGACCAAATTGAGTTCCATAAGTAGGCAGGTAAGATGATCTATTCCACCATGAAAAATAAAGTTATGACTATGCACAAACTTCAAATTTCATTGGATAATATCACTGCACAGTACAAGATGGAAAATGCCTCCTCACAAGCCAAGGACAATAGAATCAAGTCACTGGAAGACTTGGTGATTAAGCTTGGGTATAATCCTAATGATGTCAAAGTTGCAGAGAAATTAATAAAAAAGAAGAATGAGGATATTGCTGCTTTGAAGAAGCAACTGAAGATGCCTCATTCAGAGCATCCACAGACCAAGGAGGTCCTTGAGAGTCAAACCCAACAAGAAGAGATGATGGATATCATTCTCCAATTGAATGATCAATTAAAAGAAATTGAGATGGAGTTGGACAATTTGATACAGGTGAAACAAGCCAGCCTTGTGACAACCACTACCACTGCCATTCCAATAGTCACTACAACAGTTCCATCAACCTTGGTAGCTTCATTGGCTCCTACAGCTCCACTGGCTACAAAACTTCCAGCTGTCACGACATAAAAATCAGCAACAGTTTCAACAACAGTAGCAGCTCAGCCAAATGACGAGGCAATCAAATTAGTCAAAGCAATGGAGGACATGTCCATTCAGACCATAGAGATAAATAAACTTAAAGAAAAGATAACAAGTCTACAGAAAAAGAATAAGCTTGCACAGATTATGCACAAGGATGAAGTTTATAAGTCAACCAGGTTGACTGAAAGAATGAAGATCTTGGAAAAATAATTGACATTAAAGGAGCCACTTGGCCAAGCTAAAGAACAATTATGGGCCAATATCATTGACTCTGTCAATGATATTTGTCCATCCATTCAAGTCATATTTGAACAAAATGATTTAGTCAAAGAGGCTACAGAAGCAATTCAGAGAGTTAAGGTTGAACTTGGAGACATGCCAGAAGAAGCCACTAGAATAATCCATTTTCTTAACTCTAAGAACAAATATGAATTGCAGGAGCTGGACATAGCTGATAGAATTGACACCATACTAGAAGTGAAAAAGGTGCTCATCAAGAGGAATTTGATGATGAACCTTGAGGACAAATGCCAAACCATGCAACTGGCTATAGACAGGTTCATAGTAAAGTTTCATGTTTTAAGGTAGAAAGGTCTGCCAAATCCCTTGGTAATAAATGATAAATTGATGCCACAGGAAGACTACAACAGGAGAATCAGAGAGGTGGCAAGAGATCAAGCCAATAATTCCTCTATGAAGGGGATTCCTATAGGAAAGGTTTTGTATCAGACATTTGAGAACCTATTTTACCTCCAGCATGAGGTAAAACACCTTTTTGTGAACAAACCTAGCTTTGCCAAGTACACAGAAGTAGATTAAATCTACAGGAAAATGGTAAATATCAAATTAACAGGTGCAGACACATGGGAAAAGTTAATTGACTTACTGTAAAAATGCACAGTAAAAGTGAAAACAGAACAGTGAAAGAAAAGTGACTGATCAGCTAGATGAAAGAGTATCAGGTGAAGGTGTATTAGTTGGAAGGGAAAAGTAAAAAGAGAAGCCATTGTAGAAGACCAACAGAAAAGGAGAATAAACAACGAAAGATCAAAGCATAAAGACAACACAGCCAAATAAACAGGGACAACTTACATCAGTTGAATATCTTTCTCCATCTTCTTGCATGAAGATATTTCTTTTTTCTAGATTAATTCCCAAGATAGTTTGGGATATTTTGTATAAATACTTCATAATTCAAAGTATAGTGGTGGATTGCTAGACATTTCTATAGTTGTATTGATCTGTAACTTGAGGATTCACTGTACCAATTTCTCAAGTCAGCAGATTGGTCTGAGTAATAAAGAGATTGCATTACAGGATTCATGTGTTGAGCTACTTCACTGAAGTATTTTCTTTGTAAAATTATTGTTTTCTTATGTATTTCACAAACTTGCATGTTATCTAAATTGAATGAATTAACTGGAAATTTATTTCAAAATTTGTAAGTACACTTTGTCTTGAACTGTTAATCATTTTAATTTTTTCTTCTGATATCCGGATCTGAGAATCCTTAATTTCTCTCCCATCCCGGTTGACCTCTTTCACTTCCTTCATTATCCGGTTTAAGGAACCCTCAATTTCTCCTTGGATCCGATTGAAAACCACTTCACCATCCAACCTTAAGATCTGAATTTACTCATCTACCTTGCCCTATAAACACTATCTTTAGAACTTAATCTAGTCCCGTTTGCTTGACATTTTACCCCATAGCCCAATGGTAAAAGACATCCCTCTATCCATCTAAGTAAGTGATCCCACCACCAAATCAAAATCAAAACCAAAGCACAATCATAACTAGCCTAAAATCAATTAACTAAACAAAATTAAATCATAAAGAGAGAGCCCTCTCTGAGCATTAGGAAGGCTAGATCCTATTCTCCAAAGTAGGTTTGTGGTTACCTCTATCATTTCTTTCACAATAACTCTAGAGAAATTTTGGAGTGATAAAAACTAGAAAATATTTGCTAGGGACTCCAGAAAAACATGTAATAGTTCAACTCAAAAATGTTGATATTGTAAATTATACCTATGTTTGATCTACTTCTTTGATAATAATTCCTAGAATTCTCATTAGAACTGGATCAAATTTAGCTCCTAGAAACAGAGACTTCACAACCAAGATGAACCCAGCTGCATCTAAACTATTTGAAATTTTTGATATGCTTCTTACAGATGCAACATCATATGCAAAGTTGTATGAATATCCACAAACAAGAATGCTACCTTGAATCATAGTCTTGTTAAAAGCTTCAGGGTTTTGGTAGTCGGATTGGATATCAGATAAAAATAATTTAGCATTTCACCAATTCTTGCAATGAGAGAATCAGACTAACCTTTGCATGTTAGGGTTGCACATAGTGTCCATTTTCACATGTCAGGAATTGGCTACAACAATTAGTGGATGCTAGTGTACTTTTGTAGCTACAATCATTTACACCAGCTTCTACAAAATTTATTGATGGACTAAACAATACCATTATTTTGAGCTATGGACCACCATTTCCTCAAGTTTTTTCTACAAAAACCCCTTCTTTTATACTAGAAAGAAGGGAAACATAAAAAAGATTGAGAAATATAGCACTCTACCACTTGAAGTTGGAGTATTTGGTCCAACAAAAGGCTCAAAATGTCTACACCATCTTCAACAGCCTGCAAACAAGTCATGGTAATATTTTACATATGTGACAAAATTTTGTCTATTTGTTCCAAAATTTAGCACACCTCTTGCTTGATTCTCAATAACACTACTATATTGTCTATTCACCTCAATTTGAATTAAGGATTAGCAAGAGGCATCAAACCTGATAAATGGCAACCACCACGCCAACAAGAAAACCTCTAAATTTCCTATAGAAGGCCCTATAGACAACAATACTGCATGATGGCAAGGAAAATATCATATAACAAAGAAATCAACTAAACAATTAATCAATCCACATTATTTAAGTTGAATCTCCATAGTTGTATTGGCTAATAATGAAGCTGAAACGAGAAATATTAACAGTTTCGCTGGATTTTCTATGAGGCCTCATTGAGCACGAGGAGCCACGCCACTTGTATTTCAAAATTCGTATCCATGCATCCTCACTAATGCTCCATAATTCCCTGTTGTTGTAACAGTAGTATGAATGATGATGGAGAAAATGAACCAATCTAAATAAGTTAATGCACATTAAAACCATAAATCCATCTTCAGAACTTCAATGTAAGAAATTATTTGCATTCCAATTCAAACTACAAGTGGATTTTCTTCTACTCTTTGAAAAGAGTTTCACATAATGAATAAATTAAAATATTTTTAAATAATGCACTACCAATTTGACCATAGCATCAATTATTAAATAATTCCCATACACTACCAAATATCGCAACTTACATTCTATGTAACACAAATTTTAATTCTTGTGTTATAAATTGCAGTATTTTGTAAGTTGACATTACACTGATTACGAATTTTATTTTTTTTGAAGTTCAGTTGTTATTAGCTGTGAGTTCATTAAGAAAGTAACATTGAAGGAGGGGAACTGATTAATGTTAAGGTTATTTATCTTTTATCACTGGGCTTCAATGAAGAAGATTAAAGCAGGTGCAAACTAATGATTGTTTATCTTTTGGGATTTGTTTCATCTCAAAGGCTGAATCCAGCCCACAAAAAGGAAGGATCTTCTCCGAAAGAATGCATTTGTCATGGAAGGATTTCATTTTCCATTCAAAAGCAGTGATCTAGCTCTGGCATAGACAATGTTATTAAACTATCCATATCTATTGCAGGGATTGGATTCATTACAAGTCTGCAAGTCCATGGGAGAGATTGGGAATTGTTTTTAGCAATACACATTTTTGTAAAGAGTAAGATTTAGGTGATTGGCTCAATTCAAATGGTAGAGTTGTTGGTAGTAGCTGCTTTAAAGTTAGTTGACCAATTCTGTGTTGTGAGTAAATACTTCACTGTGACATATCCAAAGTCTTTATGAAGCTAAAATTTAAAATTTTACCATACTCTCGAAGCCAGCAAGTGGGATGTTTGTAAGGGCTTCATTGAACCAGTGAACATACATCTCAATAACTTCCATGGGTTGACACAAAGTGGTAGAAATCATTTTAAATACTTGAGTTTTTCTGCTACTAGTCTCTTTTTCACTTTGTAGGTCACCTCTAGCTTTACTTTCAATTTGGAGTGAACATGTTCTATTTAAGGACAACCTCAAATTGTATTTACTCATGAGGGAGATCTGTGCACCAATGTTTGGGTTAGTGTACCCTAGAGAGGATCAACTAGATCCTAGAAACATTTTTCAAGGACCATTGGGTTGCAAAAACTCAATATAGATCGACAAAGAGGGTGATAAAGGTCATGCCAGTACAACTGTACAATATGACTAAATGAAGAAAGAAACGAAGAACAAGATGGAGGATAGTACATGCAAGAATTCATTCAACATTGGGTTCCCACTAAGTTCAAGCCATATAGTTCAGTTCATTTGACAATTGAATGCATGCACTTACACACATGTTTCCTAGAGCTGTGACAACCCAACTTCATTGCTGCGACTTTGAGGTTTGGAATATGAGCCCTCTTGAAATATTCAACAGTCTACTATAGAGTTGAATCCGCTGTTGGTAATCTGAAAGTTCTGTTAGCGGCTACTTTTCAGTCAGCGTGAAAACTTTTCCCATTTTATTCCTAATACACTTTTGAAACCCCATGTCACTGGAATGGTAAAACAATTAGTGTTTCCAATAAATGGTCAAGAAACAAAAACTTGACAGAAACACTATTTATTGACCATTTATTTGCCTATGGGTAATTTTCCTTTCAAGTGATTCATTATTTTGGTAATGATGGTAAGTGTTGTGAGTAAACATGGTAGTTCTTTGACTGTGATGAGAAAATAGGAATGAATAGAGAAGATGGCTAGCCATGTCAAATTCATTGATGGAAACCATCTTCTGGAGGTTGGTTTGGAAGGTTTTTGTGGAGAATACAGAAGAGAGATCAATCTAGGCTTCTCTGTGGGCACCAATTTCATGACCAATAACCAAATCAGAGGACTTGATTTTGCAACAATTCATTCCTACGCTAACATATGGTAAGGTTCTATCTTTTCTTCCCATGTTTATACTGTATAGGAGTGATTAAAAGCTTTATATTGATAGTTTTTTACAAACTTGGATCTGTTCTCTTGACTTCTATCTATATTTGAGATGTTGGGTTTTTACAGAAATTTATTGAGTCATAGCTGGTGTTCCATTCATTCATGTAACCTTATAGGCGGGTTGTTCATTATTATAGTAACAGGTGTTCATTGCATGAGGGCTCTTATTGTGCTCTATAAGCCGAGCAAGCCCAAAATCTCATAGCCTTGAATTGAAATTTCCATCGAACATTATATTACAGGACTTAACATCTTTGTGAACCACCTTCTTTTCCCATCTACCATGTGAATATGCCAATGCAGATGCAACCCCCATCACTATGTTGCATCTATTTTCCCATGACAACACCAGTCCTCCACCTTCTTGAAAAATGATCATTTCTTTAATTGTATAATGTGGATGCCAATTTGGTTTTTTGCAATGTAAGAGGGCTGCTTTTAGTGCCAGGAGATTAGGATTCTTATAGCATAACAATTTTAAAAACTGGTATAGGTTGGTAAGCTTGAGTCTCAATTTGTTTTGACCATTATGTTACATTTTTGTTGGAGGTTTGAAATGAAATATTACTATTTGAAACATGTTATCTATTTTACAATTGATGAGTGTGGTAAAAGGTTGGCTTGAGCCTTGAACCTGTAAACTATATTTCTTTTATCTTGGTTTCTGTGGGAGATCATGTGCAGAGGAGACATAAGGAAGGACCATTAGTGGAAGAGGTATGCTACCTAATGTAGATGCTTATGATTAATTTTTTGCAGATAGAAGTTTATTTTCATTGATCAGTTTACAATTATTTCCTTTGATTAGTAACATTATTTCCACCTAAGGGAATAAAATGGCCCAATTGGAAAAAAGAGATGCATTGATAAATCTAGAGATATGTTTTTCGACCATTTAACATGTACACAATTACCTGATATATCCTGTTTTATCTAGGATATTTTGGCAGGTCCAACATTGTTCAATATGTTTTAGTTCCATCAAATTTTCCTATTCTATGCACAATGCTTCATGTTTCCCTTGATTGCAATTTTAGTCTCCTTTTCTAGTAGTTCATTTTTTTTGAAGTTCCTCCAACACTTAAATTTTCATTTATATCGTATGCTTCAAAAGTGCTATAATCTTTTCCTTTATCTATTACCAGATTACAATCAGATAGGTCAAGTTACTTTTTATCTTCCACAATGTTGGGCTTGTACGACACCAATGTTTTCTTTGTAAGGAGACATCACCCAATTGGTATTGAAAAAATGTAGCCTCCTGCATCATTGGTTGATGCATCATAAAACTAAGCCTATAGTAGTATGTGCTTATTCTTCCTATGTAATGTTGCATCTTCTTTTTTATTGCACTAATACAAGTGAGGCCCATTCTACAACCATGTATGAGGGAGATGTACAATATCAATGTCTAACTTAGATGCAACATGTGGCATAAACCAACCATAAAAAGTAAAATCCATAATATAAAAAATAATTGTAGGAAAATAAACCAAATATTAATTATTATGTATTCGTACACCAATGTAAATCCATCTTAACTCTAGATATTTTAAATCCCAAAAGATTTTCATTTTTAATTTCTTTTTAATTTCTGTTAGTGCTTACTTGAGCTAGAATAAAGATGGATATACACCGGTGTTACTACAATGGCATATCACCATGGTGGTATTTTGTTCCATATTATACTTCAACAATAGTTTTTTTTCCTCATTGCATTAGTATCACCAAATTGAAGAAATTCAAGAAGGGGAGGAGACTCTTCATGGCTGAAATGGACCATATTTCCCATAAAGAGATCAAATATTGGAAATCTGCATTCGTTTGTCCTGTGTCGAGACTTGAGACACAATAGAATTTTATTCTATTCAATTTACAATGCATTGTGATGTTTGAAACTACTGCTCTACCTCTTGTTTTGGTTGCTAGGGTAATTAAGCAACTGGGATGCAGTTGGATTCAAGTGAAGAATAGGATGCATATATTTCTAGCCGAAGACAGATCTCATCCACAAACAGAGGAGATCCATGAAGAGTTAGATGGAATATGATGAAAGATAGGAGGGTGAATAACGAGCCAGGATGCAGTTGGATTTAGGCGAAGCACAGGATTAATTCATTTTTAGCAGGAGACAGATCTCATCCCCAAATATATGATATCTGTGTAGAGCTGGAGAGATTAAACAAATAGTTAGAGGAAGTGGGTTCAGGAACCTTATTCAACATAATATCAAACACGAGCTATCCTTCCATAATCATAGTGAGAAACTTGCAATTTATTTTGGTTTTATCAGCACAATCTTAGGGACACTTATTTGGATAATAAAAAACTTTCGTGTGTGCAGTGACTTCCACACAACCATCAAGTTCATCTCCAAGATTGTTAGTTGAAAATTTGTTGTGTGACATGCTGATTGCTTTCATCATTTCAAAAATGGAACGTGTTCCTATGGGGTATACTAGTAATGTTTTAGAGTAAGTGCGAATGGAAATTTTCACTCTTTTGGTCAAGATACAAAAGATTGGAATTCTATTCAATTTACAGTGCATAATGATGTTTAAATCTACTACTCTGCCTCCTGTTTTGGATGCTATGGTGGGCAACAACTAATACTCTACTTGTTGTGTGCTTGCTTTCATTTGCACTGAAAGTTATCTACTACTTAGAGATGGAGGATATAATCACCCTATTTGTAGTAAGTATTTGAATGATAGGTAGACTAGATAATTCTATGTCATTGTGATCTGTTTTCTGTTACTTATGTAGAAGGATTATGTTCAATATTAAGCCTGTAGATTTGATGTTTCTGATTAGTGGGAGCCTTTTGAATTGAATAAATTTTTCACCCTGTTAGGACCAAGGATAGCATACAGAACCTATAAGTTCAATTTGGTGGCTCATGCTAGAGAATTGCTCCAATAGAAGGTATGGAAGATATAAATGTTTTATAGTTAGCTTCATTGGTAACTCATATGTATGTTTCATGTTATAAATTTCAGTATTTTGTCAGTTGTCATTACACTGATTACAAATTTTATTTTGTGTGTTATAAATTGTAGTATTTTGTCAGCTGACATTACACTGATTATGAATTTTAATTGTTGTGAAGTTTAGTTTTTATTAGCTATGAGTTCATTGAGAAAGTAACATTGAAGGAGGAGAGTTGATTAATGTTAAGGTTATTTATCTTTTATGGCTCGACTTCAATGAAGCAAATTAAAGCATGTGCAAACTAATGATGGTTTATCTTTTGGGGTTTGTTTAATCTCAAAGGCTGAATCTAGCCCATGAAAAGGAAGGATCTTATCCGAAAGAGTGCATTTCTCATGGAAGGCTTTCCTTTTCCAATCAAAAGAAGTGATCTAGCTACTGGCATAGACAATGTTATTAAACTATCCATATCTATTGTATGTTTCATGTATGTCATTACATTGATTACAAATTTTAATTTTTGTGTTATAAATTGCAGTATTTTGTGAGTTGACATTACACTGATTACATATTTTAATTTTTGTGAAGTTCAATTGTTATTAGCTGTGATTTCATTGAGAAAGTAACATTGAAGGAGGAGAATTGATTAATGTTAAGGTTATTTATCTTTTATGGTTGGGCTTCAATGAAGCAAATTAAAGCAGGTGCAAACTAATGATGGTTTATCTTTTGGGGTTTGTTTCATCTCAAAGGTTGAATCTAGCCCATGAAAAGGAAGGATCTTCTCCGAAAGAGTGCATTTGTCATGGAAGGCTTTAATTTTCCATTCAAAAGAAATGATCTATCTGCTGGCATAGACAATGTTATTAAACTATCCATATCTATTGCAGGGATTGGATTCATTACAAGTTTGCAAGTCCCATGGGAGAGATTGGAAATTGTTTTTAGCAATACACATTTTTGTAAAGAGTAACCTTTAAGTGATTGGCTCAATTCAAATGGTAGAGTTGTTGGTAGTAGCTACTTTAAAGTTAGTTGACCAGTCTTGTGTTGTGAGTAAATACTTCACTGTGACACATCCAAAGTCTTTATGAAGCTAAAATTTCAACTTTTACCATACTCTCGAAGCCAGAAAGTGCGATGTTTGTAAGGGATTCATTGAACCAGTCAGCATGCATCTCAATAACTTCCATGGGCTGACACAAAGTGGTAGAGAGCATTTTAACTACCTAAGTTTTTCTGCTACTAGTCTCTTTTGCACTTTGTAGGTCAACTCCAACTTTACTTTCAATTTGGAGTGAACTTGTTCTATTTAAAGACAGCCTCAAATTGTATTTACTCATGAGGGAGACCTATGCACCATTGTTGGGGTTAATGTACCCTAAAGAGGATCAAATAGAGCCTAGAAACATTTTGCAGGGGCGATTGGGTTGCAGAAACTCAATAGAGATCGAAAAAGAGGGTGATAAAGGTCATGCCAGTACAACTATACCATATGACTAAATGAAGAAAGAAACAAAGAACAAGATGGAGGAAAGTACATGCAAGAATTTAGTCAACGTTGGGTACTTACTAAATTTAAGCCTTATAATTCATTTCATTTGACAATTGAATGCATGCACTTACACACATGTTTCCTAGAGCTGTGACATCCCAACTTCACTTCTGCTTATTTGAGGTTTTGGATATGAGCCCTCTTGAAATAGTCAAGAGTCTACTATAGAGTTGAATCCGCTGTTGGTAATCTGAAAGTTCTGTCAGCGACTACTTTTTAGTTAGTGTGCAAAATTTTCCTATTTTATTCCTAATACACTTTTGAAATCCCATGTGATTGGAATGGTAGAATGGTTAGTGTTTCCAATAAATGGTCAAGAAACAAAAACTTGACCGAAACAATGTTTCTTGTCCATTTATCTACCTATGGGTAATTTTCCTTTCTAATGATTCATTATTTTGGTAATGATGGTAAGTGTTGTGAGTAAACATGGTAGTGCTTTGACTGTGATGAGGAAACAAGGATGGATAGAGGAGATGGCTATCCATGTCAAGTCCATTGATGGAAACCATCTTTTGGAGGCTAGTCTGGAAGGTTTTTATGGAGAATACAAAAGAGAGATCAATCCAGGTTCTCTGTGGGCACAAATTTCATCACCAATAACGAAATCAGAGGAATCGATTTTGCAATAGTTCATTCCTATCTTGACATATGGTAAGTCTCTATCTTTTCTTCCCATGTTTATACTGTATATGAGTTATTAAAAGCTTGAGATTTATAGGTTTTTACAAACATAGATCTATTCTGTGGACTTCTATCTATATTTTAGATGTTGGGCTTTTACAGAAATTGATTGAGTCACAATTGGTGTTCTATTCATTCATGTAATCTTATAGGCAGGTAGTTCATTATTATAGTAACAGGTGTTCATTGCTTGATGATAATGTTTGAGTTTTCGCTAATGTTTTACTTGATGTGTGTTTGCTTTCATTTGCACTGAAAGTTATCTAGTACTTAGAGATGGAGGATATGTTCACCCTATCTATAGTAAGTATTCAGATGATAAGTAGCCTGGAGAACTCTATGTCATTGTGATTCGTTTTTTGTTACTTATGTAGAAGGATTATGTTGAATATTAAGCCTGTAGATTTGATGTTTCTGATCAGCGGGAGCCTTTTGAATTGAAGACAAATTTCACCCTATTTGGACCAAGGATAACATACAAAACCTGTAAGTTCAATTTGGTGGCTCATGCTACATAATTGTTCCAATAGCAAGTATGGAAGATATACTTTTTTTACAGTCAACTTCATTGGTAACTCAGATGTATGTTTCATGTTATAAATTCCAGTATTTTGTTAGTTGTCATTACATTGATTACAAATTTTAATTTGCGTGTTGTAAATTGCAGTATTTTGTCAGTTGACATTACATTGATTACGAATTTTAATTTTTGTGAAGTTCAGTTGTTATTAGTTGTGAGTTCATTAACAAAGTAACATTGAAGGAGGATAATTGATTAATGTTAAGTTTATTTATGTTTTATGGTTGGGCTTCAATGAAGAAGATCAAAGCAGGTGCAAACTAATGATGGTTTATATTTTGGGGTTTGTTTCATCTCAAAGGTTGAATCTAGCCCATGAAAAGCAAGGATCTTCTTTGATAGAGTGCATTTGCCGTGGAAGGTTTTCATTTTCCATTTAAAAGTAGTGATCTAGCTGCTGGCATAAACAATGTTATTAAACTATCCATATCTATTGCAAGGATTGGATTCATTACAAGTTTGCAAGTCTCATGCGAGAGATTGGCAATTATTTTTAGCAATACACATTTTTGTAAAGAGTGACCTTTAAGTGATTGGATCAATTCAAATGGTAGAGTTTTTGCTAGTAGCTACTTTAAAATTTGTTGATCAGTCCTATGTTGTGAGTAAATACTTCACTGTGACACATCCAAAGTCTTTATGAAGCTAAAATTTAAACTTTTAGCATACTCTCGAAGCCAACAAGGGTGATGTTTGTATGGGATTCATTGAAATAGTCAGCATACATCTCAATAATTTCCATGGGCTGACACAAAGTGGTAGAAAGCATTTTAACTACCTGATTTTTTCTGCTACTAGTGTCTTTTGCACTTTGTAGGTCAACTCCAGCTTTACTTTCAATTTGGAGTGAACTTGTTCTATCTAAAGACAACCTCAAATTGTATTCACTAATGAGGGAGACCTATGCACCACTGTTGGGGTTAATGTACCCTAGAGAGGATGAACTAGAGCCTACAAACATTTTTCAGGGGCCATTGGGTTGTAGAAACTCAATAGAGATCGAAAAAGAGGGTGATAAAGGTCATGCGAGTACAACTGTACCATATGACTAAATGAAGAAAGAAACAAACCACAAGATGGACGAAAGTACATGCAAGAATTCAGTCAATGTTGGGTGCCCACTAAGTTCAAGACTTACAGTTCAGTTCATTTGACAATTAATTGCATGCAGTTACACACATTTTTCCTGGAGCTGTGACATCCCAACTTCACTGCTGCCACTTTGAGGTTTGGGATATGAGCCCGCTTGAAATATTTAACAGTCTACTATAGAGTTGAATCCTCTATTGGTAATCTGAAAGTTCTGTCAGCAGCTACTTTTCAGTCAGTGTGCAAACTTTTCCCATTTTATTCCTAATACACTTTTGAAACCCCATGTCACTGAAATGGTAGAACAATTAGTGTTTCCAATAAATGGTCAAAAAACAGAAAGTTGACAAAAACACTGTTTCTTGGCCATTTATCTGCCTTTGGGTAATTTTCCTTTCTATTGATTCATTATTTTGGTAATGATGGTAAGTGTTGTGAGTAAACATAGCAATGCTTTGACTGTGATGAGCAAACAAGGATGGATAGAGGAGATGGCTAGCCATGTCAAATCCATTGATGGAAACCATCTTCTGGAGGCTAGTTTGCAAGGTTTTTATGGAGAATACAAAAGAGAGATCAATCCGGGCTTCTCTGTGGGCATGGATTTCATCACTAATAACTAAATTAGAGGACTTGATTTCGCAACATTTTATTCCTAACCTGACATATGGTAAGCCTCTATCTTTTCTTCCCATGTTTATATTGTATAGGAGTGATTAAAAGCCTGAGATTGATAGGGTTTTACAAACTTAGATCTGTTCTCCAGACTTCTATCTATATTTGAGATGTTGGGTTTTTATAGAAATTGATTGAGTCACAACTCCTGCTGCATTCATTCATGTAATCTTATATATAGGCAGATCGTTATTGTAGTAACAAGTGTTCATTGCTTGATGATAATGCTTGAGTTTGCTCTGATATATTGAACTATGATTTGAAATTTTAAAGGCTTGCTGGGGGAGATGAGGAGACCCAACTTTCATTTTTGTAGAGTTGGATAAAGAGTCATCTGGAAGATGGAAGTAGGATATTGAAAAAACCAGTTATGTTTGCATTGTTTGGGAAATCTTACAAAGACCCAGGATTTCACACGATTGAGAGAGAATTTACTTGATGTGGTTTATAAACATGTATATGCATTTGCTAGATGAGGAGGATTGGGTGGAGGGGCCATGTTTTGGCAACTGATGGCAGAAGGAATGAGCTCATACGAGATGGGTATGAGATTGTTTTTTCTGAGAATCTATCCACAACAGTTCTGGCTTCTGGTTAGTCTCATTTATTTACCAGGCTGTATGATTAATGGAATAGGAGGCAGGTCCATGCACATCACTCAAGAAATTTATCCGAGGTTGAGATTGATGGTCAAATTGTGTGCCTTACAACGTTTCCTTTGCAACATCTGGTGCAATTGCTAGTTATTTCATATTTTATTAGTTGTACAATATCAATAATTAATATACATGGGATTGTATGAATATATTTTGTTAAGATGGCTTTAATACTTACTATAACATGTTTTTAGGATACACAATTAAATCCCCTTTTGTA
This sequence comes from Pinus tabuliformis, assembly GCA_031772625.1. NCBI lineage: Eukaryota > Viridiplantae > Streptophyta > Pinopsida > Pinales > Pinaceae > Pinus > Pinus tabuliformis. Next base: position 468,800,118 of record CM062809.1, on the reverse strand, counting down.
GATTTCATACTTACATCCTTATCATATTAAGTTTGATTATCCATTACATTTTAAACATTTACTCATATCCACTATATATTTTATAATTTCTCTAACAAAAATTAAATTACCATACAACATTTGTGTGAAAAAGAAAATACAAATTAACTTATTTCCAATTAAATTACACATATAAACTCAAGAGGAAAAAATATCCTAACCATCTTTCAAAATTAACTCAAAATATATAAAATTACCAATATTTATCATATCACTTTACAATTACATATTTTAATAAATACTAATAATTTTGACTTCTGTTTTACAACATACCCAACATAAATCTTTGTCAAATTAATTTTGAACTATTTTTTATTTTTTTTTTAATTTTAATTTAGCTGTGAAATCAATAAAAAGAACAACAATGATTGAATGTGATCCATTACTCATCACTAAATTGGACAACAATGTAAACTTATTGATCATTGTTATTCAAAGAAAATTAAACCATCTCAATTACACAACTGATCTGTCAGGGACACATTTTCATTCATATTAGATATCTCTAATCTTAGGCCATTAACTTATTTACTTAAATCTTAATAAAACAAATTATTATCCATAATTTTAAAATATACTCAAAACCAATATTTTATTAAACACCATCCATTCCTTTAATTTCAATGATCACAATACTCCAATAGTAGTGTTTAATTATGGGAAATATAACTCTATAAAAAATACGTCCGGGAATAAAAGTACCGAGCCTAAATCCAGTTTGTCTTAAATTTTTATTTACCAAGTTGTTAGTTACAAGTGTGAGAACTAAATAATTATGATTTCCTTCCATTTCTGATTTTGGTTAAAATTTACTTAATAATAGAAAAATCTACCAAAAATCTAAGTGGGAGACGATAACGGAGCATTGGGTTAAGAGCACGACGTTTGTTTGAAATGCGTTGATGGCACATCTCAGCTGCGACGACGAATGCCCCATTGGAAGCCCATAAAAATGCTATGGACGAAGCTTAGATCGATCAGACTGAAAATGGGAAAAACTGAAAATCCAGTCTTCCTCAATTATTACAGAGAACGAACACTCTATAAACAGAGATTACGCTCTGGGGTATTAGGCACTCACAAAATTTTCAAATAAAAATGCAGGGAATAGAGGATTACAACAAATCATACATTTAGACATGTATTGTATATGTCTCATTTTTCTAGAATGATCATATAAACTTTCGGACTGGACAATCTGAAATCATATTGTTTGGAGAGCTACATTTATCCACTGACACGTTATTTATAAATTTATGTGAGATTTTTTCTAATTTTTAAATAACAAAATCGAGTTGTATTGTTATTATATTATGTCTGTAGAAAATAATATTAAGTTCTTAGAAAAATTCATATAAAAATAAACTCCTAATTAAAAAATGAGAAAATAGTGTATAACGCATCCTAAATCTGGGAAAAACAAGATACAATGTACATAAGGGGAACGATCAAGCAAATTATAAGGGGAATGTACACGAAATCTCGGCACTGTAATTTGGGCCATGGCAATAAAGCTACTACAGAATTCTGTAATCATGCAGCCAATACAGTTGTTTTAATTCGGGCCACGGCAGCAATCTACTCCTGAATTCTTTAATCATCCAATATTGTTATAAAATCATTGTCAGGAAAATGAGGAAGAAGCTACAAACATCCTGTGTAATTTCGACCTACACCGAGCTTCTGCCTCATGTCTTTTTCTCACTGCCTTGAGGGATCGAGTCCCATCATTCTACTGTGTAAATGGGTTTGATTTCGGGTAAAAGTACATGGATCGAGGGATCGAATCCCTTCTTAAACAGACACTTCTTCAGAGGTGTGTTCCCAAATTTTTTGATCTCGTTTTCCGTTATACCCGGTAGCTGTCAGCCTGTGTCGGACAATGTGCATGTCAGAGGAACAATAATTGCAAAACGAACTTTTTACTATTTCAGAATTCGAGACCTTCACATTGGCATTCATGAACGAAGTATAATGAATATAATTGTTTGTTACCTGTTTCGTAGAATCGCATGCGGCTGGATAATAGTATGTTCTTCTTCCTTTGGAAATGAGCCTCTTTGTCTCAGATAATTTGTCCAGAGAAAACGACAACTCGGTCATGGGCTCACTCAAATTCAGTAAGTACATAGAAGCTTCGCTGTCAAAATAATGAAGAGGAAACATGTTTATGCAAATACAGAAATTTACAGCTGCATATGCTGAAGAAGGTTTCACAACTGGCCATACCACATAATTTCTACACGATCTGTTTATCCAATGGAAAAATCAGCAGAAGGCAAAGATGAATCCAATATCGTTTAGGAATAACTACGGACAGCTTTGATTGAATCGTAAATAGGATGATAGTCGTGGGTATTATTCATTTGGAATCAAAATGTTCAGCCCCGCTCACTAGAAAATGATGAAATAAACACCCTGACTCAGGCTTACTACAAATAGAAAACAAAGTGTTCAAGCATCAGCAGAACAATAGTTGTAACCCTAAAATTGACATTACAAAATGGCATCCATTCACTTACCGAATAATTTTGTATGTAACGTGCTTCGTAGAATCGCGTACAACCAGAGAATACTAAATAGTATGCTCGTCATCCTTTGGAGATAGGCCTTCGATATCGGGTCTCAGAAAATTTGTCCACCCCAAACGGCAGCTCTTCAGCACCATGCATATATAAACATTTACATAGGTACACAGAAATCATATGTCTGTTTTTGTTTAATGGGAAAGGTTGCCGTTTACGTTGGACAAATATCTGGGATCCATATCTCTGTATATCTTCGCTGGGTAAGAACTATCTGCTCAATAGTAAGATCGGAGACTTCATTGAGCTTGTATGCTTCTTGGCATAGTAAAATCTCCATTGTAAACTCCCACCCGTAACACTTTTCTTCTCATAAATTTACGAATTTAATATCTAATGAAAAGCAAATCCCTCGCAAACCCGCTCATTTAAATTTAATTAATAACCCAATCCGAAGAGCATTGCCAACGCGTTCTCCATACTCAATCTGAGAGGTTGCTGCTACATGCAAAGATGAAGGATATTATATAGCGCAATATTGCAGCAGATGATCAGATCGCAGAGATATTAAAATTATTAAATGAAGCCATTCAATTGCAAAGACATAGAGAAGCAATATTGTCTGGTGAGGATGAAGAGTAGAGTGGATATTTCCATAAAAGAAAAAAAAGACAAAATTATGGATCTTTCACAAAAGACAAAATAACTCATATTTAGAATAACATACTTAGGTATCGTTTGGATTAGCGCAGATCGTTGGCTTCCAGACATGAAAACCTGAGATGGCTTAGCGGATGCAGTAAGTGATCCAACAAAAACAACAATAAATAGAAATGACTTTGTATACATTAATAGTAATCCATGATATTTACCTACTCAATTTAAAATATTGCTGCCACGTCCAAAAATCACGTACCTCATATGGCAGAATGGCAGCAGATGATCAGCGGCAACTAATAGGAATGGAAATTCGCGTATATTAAATGCAGAGCTGTAAAGCCGTTCACATGCAAGGCGGTTAAGAAACAATATCGTCTCGTGAAGATGAGAGAGTCTTCTGGATCTTTAAGAAAAAAAGGCAAAAGTATTTCATACTTGGATTTGAAAGACGATAAATATTTTACTAAAAAGAAAAATAATTAATATTTAAAACAGGAGGTAGGGTTCTTGAGCTTTTGATTTTGATTTTTCTGGCTTATTTTTATTTCATTCTTCTTTTATTTAAATCGTCCTATTCTAACCGAACCGAATCTGTAACTCTTTGTATATACTTTTTCGCAATTCAATAATCTTATTCCATCTCTAACTTAAGGGTATCATATTTTTCATAAAATATTTTGAACTTGAAATAAATCAATACAATTTATTTATTTTTTAAATAATTTTGTAACTTATAGCATAATATTGCGGCAATGGTCAACCCAAGCCATGACTGTATGTATATTAAATGCATAACAGTAAAATAATGCGGATGCAGCCAAAAACAATAACTACAATGACTGTAAAGCCACGAGTAGGGAAGGCTATCTAATTATGATGATATTTAATTATTATATTTGTTAAATTAATGTTCTGACTTTATTTGTTTTTCTTTAATGTGCTTTATTTTGATAAATAAGTGTAGTATAATTAATAAAGTTTTAGGTTTTTTTTAATAAATATTTATATATATTTTTTAAGACTAGTAAGTTTGGGCTGGGTAATTTATTATTATGTTTTTTTTTTAATTTTTAATATTAAAAAATATGTTAAATCATAAAAACAATTATAATTTAATCTAAAACTAATTCAAATAAATATAGTCTATAAAAAATGTGGTTAAGCCTTCCAAATGTTATACATTGCAATTACACTTAATGGATGCCATTTCCATAGCTTCCACACTGTAATTATATCTAGTAGACACCATTTCAATCACATGCATCATCTTCTTTTATTTTAATTTTTAATTTAGTTTTTTTTGTTTGGCTTTGATTGTGTTTTTACTTTGCAAGTATTTTCACATCCTTGTATCTTGACTTCACTCTCATTGTATTTTGACCGTTGCACGTTGGCATTAGTACTTCACTGCCTTCCCGATAGCCATGTCATATATTTGGCTTGCATAATTGGATTGCGAGTTTGCTTTTACGTTGAGCTTGGCTTGATTAATTGGGAGATTAGAGTCAACAAACACCGTCGCTTTTGCGACAAAATGACGGACTTATTAATTCATTGAAATAACTGATGGTGGATGAGCTTACAATTCAAATTGTTTAGAAGGATTAGGAATGGAATGTAATAGTGCATGATGTAAGTTTGAATTGTAACACATAGCTTTGGTAAGTGGCACCAAGTTAGAAAATTATACTGAATTATATTCAAAATAAAATGGTTCGATGATGTAATAAGAAATTTAAGAGTATAATGGTTTGTTTTTTGTTGTTGTTGTTGTTAAATAAAAATTTAGAATTTTTTTCAAGATTATGAATGTAATATATTTCATTTCTTTTTGAATTTTATAACGATTTGAAAGTCTAGCCATTTTAGTTATGAATGTAGGGTGCCATTGTATCCGTCTACGAAGAAAAACAAGGGCATGTACAATGTAATGGAAATGAATAACCTTTTCATTTCTTCCAATGTTTTCAAATGAATATATTGAAAGCGAACATCCTTTGCATTTCTTGAAGTATTTTGGAAAATGGGTAACATAGTTCAGAAATAGAAGTTTATGGATGCAATATGTCAAATAGTTGTTGTAGTAAAATTATTGAAAATTATTAGATAAGTTTTATTAAAAAAAATATTATGAGATAAGTTTTATTTCAAAAAATATTTTATAGATGCTATTAATCTTTATTTAAATTTTAAATATTATATTTTTATTTATAATTATATATTAATAATAATTATTTATTTAGATAAAAACCTAAAATTACATTTCTTTATAATTCGTATTCAATAATTAAATAAAAACCAAAAATTATGGACTTTTTAAATTATTCCAAAAATATATATATATCTATATATATATTCCAAATATATATATATATATATATATATATATATATATATATATAGATAGATATAGATATATAGATATAGATATATATTTTAATTTTAATTTATTTTATAATTAAATAGGAATATATTTTCATTTTTATGTAATGTATCTAATTAACACCATATTTACTTATATCTCATATATATCCTTTGTTATTTTTAATATGAGAATATTTAATAATAATTTTATATAAAATTATATGGTTTTGAATAAATTATAAAAAAGATTTATATTCTGGGAAAAAATTCATATTAACAATTTCATAAAAAAATTTATATTGTGGAAAACAATTCATATTAACAATTTTATAAAAAATATTTATAGTGTGGAAAAAAAATCATATTAACAATTTTATAAAAAAGATTTATATTGTGGGAGAAAAATGATACTAACCATTTTTAATTAAAATAATAAATAATTATTAGAAATTATCTAAATATATTTTGAATTATAAAGATGGGAACTAATTTTCATGAGTTTTAAAGTGAAGAGTTGGTCTATTCCTAAAACACCTTGGGGCTAAAGAATTTGTCACCTTTGCAATACTAATAGGGTTGAAGATGAAAAATGTATTTTCCTAGATTGCCAAAACCTTTTCCACAATATCAACCTTTTTGACTTGTTAAGTCAACATCACTATAGTGATGTAGGAATGCTTCTCTAATATCTAATCTCTTACATTCTTAAAGTCGGATAAACCATATTGATGTTAGTGGAGGTTAACCATCATCATCAACAATATGTATAATTACTTTAACATTATTAAACAAAACATATAAATATATATAAATCATTAATTTAAAGATAACTATTATAATAATTATCCTTGGTGCCTATCAAATACACAATAAAGTAACACTAACTTTCTTTTAGTTACATTATCTTAACACACAATTCACTTCTAAAAAACTTTATGTTTGTACATTTTACTGAAACATTCTCCATTATCTTAGTAAATGTATTTTTCACAATGTAGTTATATAAATTAAATGGTTGGTAATGCCAGTCATCGATTCATAGTAGATATCATGACAATATCTTATAATAAATTTTATATTTCCAAAGTTAAAACAAAAACATAAAGGTTAACTATCTTATTTATTTAATTTATTATAGGTGAAATTTTTCTTTGCTCTGCAAATTCTACGGTTTCTTCTACATAACCATCTATGCTTGGTTTCGCTAGAAGGGGCTTTGCCCCCTCCTTTAGCTAGATTTTTTGGGAGTTCTTAATGAGTTTGGATCTAATCGTATTTCCTATTAATGTCTTCATCTTCGACATCATTTTCATAAAGTAGATGGAAAAATTGGGACTTTTGCAAACCCTCTACTGAAGTCATCATGGAAAGCCACAAATCTAGGGCATTGCCTACCAAAAGTAGTGCAAGTTCCAAAATACAAGGTTATATCTAGTAATATTGGAGAATATATCCAATATATGCAAGATCACACTATGATATGTAGATTTATTGTATTATGGCCCCTAAAAAAGGATTTGATTGGGTGGATCGAAAATAAATGGATCCCCCATTGTCAAATAGAGTTGGAGTTAGGGGAAATTGCAGTGCTCTTCATGCGATATTGGAAGGAGCAGTATAATCCAGAGAAGGAGGATTTCCTTACAGCCCTAGTGTGGGTCTATCTCTTTTCTCTCCCCAAGGAATATTAGGAGGATGAAACCATTGAAGGTATTGGCATTGTGATTGAAAACGTTGTCAAAGTATTGGAGGTTACCAAGAGAGGGAGGTACACTTCATATGCACAGATCTGTGTTTATATGAATATCTACAAGCCTCTTCCAACCTCCATATATATTCACTATTAGGATAGTGTTTGGTAGTAGTCTCTAGATTATAGACAAGTCTCCTTTACATGTAGACATTGTCATCAATATAAGCATCTTGTTAAGGACTGTATGATGAATAAAAGGAATCTCTTGAAGAAAACCCCTCCCAGAAAGAGCTAGTTGATAAGGAAAAATCCACCCAAAAGTAGAAGTTTGATTCCTCGGGCTACCTCAAATCTTGTCTGGATCCATAGATCTAAAAATAGGATCGAGTCTATCTCCTCTTTGATGGATTCTCTAGAGAAAGTCAACATTCAATCGAACATGCGATCAACATAAGATGGCTCCAAAAACCCTACAAAGTTCGTGCAGAAAAATCGTTTTAAGAGCATCAACAAAATCCATTACCATAGGAGATGATCAGCTCCCCTTCATAAGAAGCTGAAGTAGAAACCTTAATAGAACATATGGATTTGGATGACCCATAACTAATTTCCCTTGCAGAAGAAGGCATTAAAAAGATGTCAAGGATGTGCCAACTCATGAGGCTGGGATTCTATATAAGGCCTATATTTGAAGCAAGAAACTAAGCTCAAGTTTCTCATAGTTTAGTCTTGGGGTTCACAATGGATTTTAAGGTTGTCTCCAATAAAGATGCCAAAAAATGAGGTCATAAGAGAAATAAGGCATGGATCCAAGAAGACAATAAACAATTAGTCGACTCAATGAATGTCATGCAAATGTCAGAGGCATTTGAATCCTCAAAGAGTTTCTATGTTGTTACGATTATCATAGTAGTTTTCTATTTGTTTATTTCTGGGTAGGAAATGTGTTAGTCTCAAGTATCTCATTGATTTTAGTCCACTTTTGGAAATCCAAGCTATATGTAAATTTTTCTAATTAATAAAAGGATATTTGACCCCACAAAAAAAACCTATTTATTATACAAAAATTAGGGTAAGTGGAACAAGCTTTGAAACCTATTAATGGCCAAAAGTGACCTCATCGACATTTGGGAAGGCTCTATTTGGAGTTCTACTTGGGCAAAGGAGGCCCAGTATGACTCGTTGGTAAACTAAAGAAATGGAGATTCTTTTTCAATTGGTTACATGCCCAAATATGCAATTTTATTGTGCCTAAATATTAGTAGAAAATGGAGCTCTGAATTTGCACCAAAAATCCAATTTCAAAAATTTGTTTTGGAAAATTTGGTTGGCTGAAGCTATTGGTTGTAGAAAATTCATTCGTGTTTTTCCTCATGGGCTGAAGAGATATTTATTGAAATAATCGGGAAACACAATTTTCATTTATTTTATTCATTTAATTAGAATTAGGTTTGAGAGTTTTTTCCCCAAATTTTCGCACTTTGATTTTTAATGTACAAAATAATTTCTTTTATTTGTTTTTAATTGGTTTTGGGAGGAGATTTGTTGGAAAGAGATCAAGCCTAAGGGATTTGGAGAAGTAGAATGATACTAATAAAGAAGAAAATTGAGGATTTGTAGCACCAATCAAGGATATAAAAAACCATCTTCAAAAACTCTCTATTTGTAAATTCTTCTGTAAATTATAAATATTACATTGGAGAATGAGGAATGGGTTCCTCTTCACTACAATTTTAATGCTTTGAGCACTTTTGTTAAGGGGTTTTAGTTGTATATTAAAGGGGAAAACTTAGATCTGGGTTGTTTTGGGATTTGCCTTTCAAATCTGGTCTTTTTCTTCGAGGTAGAGAGAATGCATTTTTGTAATTCTTCTGCCTGCTAGCAGAGTTGATGATTTTGAAAGGATTGTTAGAGATATATGGATAAATAGAGAAAATTGATTAGGTTTTATTGATTGTATTTTCAAGTATTATTATTTGTTAATGCAAACACATTCTTTAAATTGCAAATCTGTGCAAATTACCTCACACTGTGCACTTTTGTTTGATATCAAGATGGTTATCTTTTGTATTAGCTATATAATTCATTAGTCTCATTGGTATGTTATTAATTTTCACTTTGTTAATGTGCTTAAATCATATTTCTGAGTAACTATTTACTCTTAAATTTGTCATTGAAATTGGTATAATTGTCATTGAAGTTAAATGAACTATTTCTTAGTTTTGATGGCACGTCAATTTTATTTTAGAATCTCCACACAAAGCATGTCATGCGCTCATTAGATAAGCTATTAGAACTTTTTCTATAGTCTTATATTCATCATAAAAGGGGCATGTTTAATCCTCATTTATTTAATCACGTTGCTCTTGGTTGGGACTATATCTACATATTTCTAATCGAGATAGATTTATTTTTATTCCACTTGCATCTTAGAATGGCTTTGCATTTAGATTCAAATATTGAACTTTAGAAGTCCTTTTATATAGGGGAAAAATTTAGTATGGCTTGGTTGTGCCCTCAATTCAGCTTAAGGATTACTTTCTTGCATGTGCACTGTAAGAGGGTAAATATGATATCTCTCCTCTTGTTGTTTATATATAGAAACACCATAAGTCATCATAACCCGATGGCCTTCCGAAATGTTGATGAGGTCATTTTTTTCCATCAAACATTTTGGCGCTAGAAGGAGGGCCAACATTAAGTTGTATTTTTAACATTTCGGTTTTAAGGTATATTTTTTTTTTGATGGCTCCTTCAAAATTATCTATTTGGTATTTTTTTACCTCCACTAGCCACCACTCCAATAAAGGCAGTAAGGCTTTTGTCAGAAAAAATACAATGGTAAGAATTATGCTTTTGATCATCTACTTCGATTTATTTTAGGTTGTAATAATTTTGATATTGGTGAAGATTTCATTTGCAGGATCTTTGCTCTTACTTTGATAGGTAAAGCTGAAGGCTAATGTTGATCATTACCAGTTACCTTTTTACATAGTTGGGATGAATTTTCAAAAAACAATTGTCACACTTTTCAGTAATACAATTGGGAAAAGGTTTATGATGAATTAGAACCACTGCGTAGATGTGAAGGTGAGTCTTTGAATTATTTTCTAATTTGATTTAAATTAATTTGTCTATAATTTTGATCCAAATATTTGCCTCTTGAGTTTTAGTTAATAGGATGGTTTAAACATTTAGTGTTTCTTCCCTGTAATTCTAATGATTATAAGGAACCAAAAAATATGAAATTTATAAGCATATGTAACACTGCTGAAGAGTTTATGGCTCAAAATAGTAATGTAGATTCGCTGCAAACTAAAAATACAAATGCTTCCACTCAATAATTTTAGGAAAAAGTACATTTCACTGAAATAAATAACGCAAATCTTGAAAATGCTACTGAAATTATAAATCTTAATCCCAAAGCTACTTAGGAAAATGAGCTAATTTATTCAAATAGAGAAATTTTCAAGTACATATCTTCAACTTCTTATTTTTCCCTCTACCTTGATCTTTTTAGTGATAGTAATTCAATTACTAATTAGTCAGCAATCCCTCTGGACACCAATTTAATATTATAAAACAAAGGACCTGTCATAAATTTAATTAGTAATGAATTATTGGTAAATTCTCATAGAGAGGATATAATTACTCATAATTTCAATAGTCCTGAAAATTCTCTTAATTATGCATCGAATCATTTGTCTGATTTTGATTTACCTTATGAAAAGAAAGATAACAATAGTGAAGTCATTTATAACAATGAGTTGAAGGTTTAGAATGTTGAGTCTCATCACCCTCTGGTAATAGTTATATCAACTTCTTATAATCTCAATCCTTCTAGTCCATCTATATTTGAAGATGAGAAAAACATAATTATAGAAATTGTTCCACTAGTTTCTTGTTTTCATAGCTCCCAGCATTGTGATGACTTCATTATTTGAGAATCCACTCCTATTTTTTATTCTTATGATGATGAAGTTTTCCTTTTTGATCATGAGCCTAAATTTTTTTCATGTCCATGAGTCGATGCTAATAACAATTTTATTCTCACTATTTCAGTTGACACTTGTCGAAAATAATTTTTTGTAAAGTTTCCCCAACTATATTGTACTATTATTTGTAACATTAATATAAATTATAATTTGTTTTTTGAATGCATTTTTTGGCATATATGAAAACCAATTCCATGACTTTAAGCATGAGCATCAACAACTCTTTATTTTGCAACTTTATTTGTTGTTCATGTCTGGCCAATTCATGTATTGTTTTCAAAGGAATTCTTCACAATTTCTAACATTTGGGAGTACATTAGAATTTGGCCAACAACCTGATTCATTCAAAAATATTTGGAGTTATTTATTTAACTTGCATTCGCACTTAATTGGTCCATTTTAGTATTATTTGGAAACATTAGTTTCACAAAATATTTTTTATATTTTCACTTTTGAACATAATACTAACATGTTTGGATAGGCTACAATATTTAAAGATATATCATCCAAGTTTGTCTTGATGTTTCCTCTTTCTTTGAAATTCTTCGAGTCATTAATAGAAATGCATCCTTCTTTTCATGATCCCATAGGCATATGTTTAGAATAATTTCAAGGTAAGAATCTTATGAATATATTTATTTTGTTAAACTTTTTAGATGTACATAGTAGGCTAATTTTTTCTTTTGATAATATAGCTGCAATTTTATTTTTGTTTCTACTTCTTGATATGTATATATCTACAAAAATAAAACTATTGGAATGGCTTGACTAGAAGTATGATTTCACTTGGTATTTAATATTCCCTATTAGATTGGGAGTAGGATTAGTTTAGCTACTTTTCTTTTCTTTTGTTTTATTTTAATATCTTATATTTTGAATAAGTAGGTAATGATCCCAAGTGTTTCCTTGATATTCATTCCATTTCCTATCAGAATGCATTCTAAGGTTCTCATAATGCATTTCCAAATAATCACTTTTACCATTTCTTGTTATGCAATGTTGAAGTGGATGAAAATTGATGACTCATTACTTAGAATTTAGCTTAGATTGAATAAGTAGATGATTTTGAACATATGCAAATTCATGGGGGAATGTTAAGCTCGATAAGGTAAATTTGAAATCAGATTCTTCCAGGTATGCATATACATGTTCATCCTCATTGGTTTTTATTTTGCATTTTCATCTTTGTTTTCCCTTTCAGTCATTTTATTTATCATTTCTAATTCTTTTTATTGCAAGTCTTGATTACCTTGATTTTGAGACTTGATTAAATTAGCTTTAGAATAAAGCGAGTAGCTAGCATTTTCCAATTCACAAAATGTTTAGGGAAGCATTTGTTTTCTCATCAGGATTTCTATATTTATGCTCTGAATAAGTACTTTTCTTTATACTCCCTTTGCTTTGCAAGTGTGCGAAATGAGTCATGATCATATTGTGTTTTTTTTTTACGTTGCTGAAACAAAATTCTAGGCTTTTATGTTATGGGCCTTTTCTCTTCAAAAATTTTAAATAGAAAATTAAAGAAGGTCCAGAAAGCCAAAGGAAAATTGCAAATAATATTGCAGTAGTTATAAAAGTACTCATGTCCATGGCTATTCCTTTGCACTCTATCATTTTACATTTGCTAAAGCCATGTTGAATTAACATATTATAATGCATTGATTCATCATGTCCTATCTTTTGGTTAACCCCCTTTACAAATACCAAGATGGCTAAGAGCCTTGAGGATTATCCATTCTACATGTTGGGTACATAGGGGTGTTTTTTGTTGCGCTTTCACTAGGCATTCGTTCTTTGTTTTCCATGTGACACAACTATCTCAAATGGTCTATCTTTGGAGTGTTCCTTCTAGTATAAAATATATAGTTAAGACCATATACCTTCACTCCATCCTTGTGCATATTTTATGCTACTTGGAAGCTTGTAACTCCTTGAATACTTATTTCGTAAACTTACAGGTACATGAAGCTCCAAGATCCACATCATCACATGTTTATCCACGCACATGGAAGGTTTGTCTCACTCTCTTCTAATATACCTTTATCTGCACTATTATTTATGTTATGGCCCCCACTCTCACTCCAATAGGTTGTGTTCCCGAAAGCTCGTAACTCCTTCCAAATTCTAACTTAAATTTCTTCTGGGCATCCGGGCTCCAGGTACTCTTGTCTCTTCTCTACTGAGTTTGAAACTCTAATACCTTTCGAGAATCTAGGATTCTAGATTTCCCTCTTTCCATTCTATGCACCCCGCACTTCTCATGCCCGAAAACTTTTTCTAACTATATACGGAGTTCCCTTCTGGGCTACTACGTTCACTCTCTCTTCTACTATCCGCAGGCTCGGAAGCTCGGTTAATTAATAAATTTCATTTCAAGGTTCTTTTGAGCATATATTCCTCTAGGAAATATTAGATGAGTCTCACTACTATAAAGCCTGATCTAAAAACACCTAGACGATTTCCTGTGGGCAATTTCATGTTCCTCTAGGAAAATTGGTAAGCAAACAAGGAATATGCAAAGGTAATGGATCATTTTTAATTTTGATTTTCAATCCTTGTTTGTTTATATATTTAATGATCATGCAATAGTCCAAGCCCCTTATATATGTTCATAAACCATTGTTGCATTGGTTGGTACTTTGGGATTGATTCCATTGAATTTTATGAATATTTTAAGGGGTTGATATAAAATCAAAAGCCATAAGAGAATAATTGCTGCTACAATCCAAAGAGAATGACTTATATATTTTTGAAGATTTCTGATTTACATCTAATACCTTGAAAATGAGTCATTATTTTTCTAGCATAATTCTCACTCTAGTTTATATTTGATAAATTGATGATTTTGGGCAAAAAAATTCATTGGTTTGCAACTTCTTCATACTTTTAATCTCAATCAAAAGTAGAAGTGACCTTTTCTAGAGAATGGATATCTTTCAGGTAAATCTAAACAAAATTATTCAAGGTAAATATCATATGCTCATTTTCATCTATTATCATCTTCTTTATGCTTTTTGTTTTTAGTTTTTGCTGATATAAAGCTCTATTTTTGCACGTCTTCAAAAATTTCTTTGAAAATTTTGCGCCCCTGTTTACTCATTTTTGGATTTCATTCTCCTAGTTGTTGCTTGATTTTGAGCCTTGGAAAAATAGTTATGATGTTGAACAAAATGCAAATCAGCGAAATCGAGGACTCTTTGAACCTCTAATTTTTTTCACAAGACTTATTTTTATTAGAAAATCATTATGATGTTTCCATGCAAGCTTAGTTTCAAAACAAGAAAATTTTTAAGAGGAGAAACTTCTTGTTTGGCTTCAATTTTGTCATAACTGCTATTGAATTTTGTTTGAATGAGGGTCTAATCAATTACAACTTTGCGAGACAACTTAATAAAAACTTGCATCTTGTCCCTCATACTTGTTCTTTTGTTGAGGCGTTTTTATAATTTGTCTTATTGATTTTTCTTTCAATTTTGGATTTTCATTCAACTTTATGTTTTAGTTTTCATTTCTTCTCCTCTATTGCATACTTTTTAGTGTGTTGATTTCTCTTTTGTTTTGGATTGATTTTGGTGACATTACCAAGATTTATATGGAATATTTTTTCTTACCCAACGTTGGTCGACGTACATGCAAAATTTTTACTTTGTCCATTTCATGGGTTTTGATTTACCTTAAAGGGGTATCTTTATTGAATTCTAAGTCTTTTGACCTTAATCCTTTTACCATGGAGGAGCATACATATTTTTCAAGTGATATAATTCATCTTTCCAATAAAAGAATTGGATTGAATCTAAATCAATGAATCTCATCCATCCCCTCACTTCACATGAAAAGCCTCTAGATTGATCGTTGCAGGGAAAGATGAGGAAGACAAAAAATTATGAGTATTATATCCATTTTCTTTAAAATACATTGTACCAACGTGCCATCTTAACCCAATTACAAAAAATAATTCTATAAATAAAGTTTATCAAAAGGGTGTTAAAAGGGGGTTGAAAGCACATGTTTTGGAAGCACAAGTAAACTAGTCCAGGTATTGAACAAGCTCACTGGCAACAAAGATATGCTTGTGTGGTACTAAGACAACCTCATTGGGGTTATTGGCGCCCATGGAAAAAGAAGCAATGTCAGGTAAAGGAGATTATTTATATTGATGGATGCAAGCTTTCTTTAAACTCGCTATCTATACCTTTGTTGTCACTCATAAAAGGTAAATTTAAAATTAATTATTTTCCTAAAAACACATATTCATGATTTTAGACTCTTTTTGTTCAAGTACTTATCTTTTTAGAACTTATGTCGCTTGATCTATTAATGTGGGACCCATGGAGAATGTTTTAATGTTTGAAGGCTTGATAGATTTCATGTTTTTAACCTTTTTGTAATTTGAATTCATTATCTTTTTAATCAGAGATAATTGTTTCACCCAGTGTGCGACCAATTGTTGTGGTAAAACAAAACCCCCCCATTTTTACTTTATTATATTCATAATAATAATGAGGACCATCTATGTAAATTTTGGTCAATTCAGTTTATGATTTTATTTTGTTAATTTTGTGGGATTTTATGTTCTTTAGTTTTTCGTTTTGATAATGTCCTTGAGTGCAGTTATGATAGCTCACTCAAGGTTATCATATGGGCCATGTAATTGTTGTAATGTAAATTTCACGCAATGTTGGAAATCAAGAAAGAGGGGACCGAGTCAAGGGACATGGATTCCAAAGCTGGGGATGTTGTGGTTTCTTGTGCCAAGGAGAAACTTGAATTAGCAAGGTAACCATTGATGGATGGATAGTGTAAGGAGTTGATGAACTGGCCCTTGAAACTAAATGGGCTAAAAGAAGGTACTCATGCCCATGATTTCATGAGCAAACACTACAAGAAAGTAGGCTAGGAATTTATGAAGGAGATGCAAAACTGCAAACAAGAAGGACACAACAGTAAATAAGGTTTACAGATATGTTGACTAGGCAGTAGGGAAAAAGAGGAAAAGGCATTCAAATAAGGGGAGAAAGGGAGAGAACACATGTGAAGAGGCATACAAGAAAGGTAAGCCTTCGAACAAAAAGAGGAATACATTCAAATAGGCAGAACAAGGAATAGAGGCCCATTCAAGCTCCTGGAAGAGGAGAATAAAGACCTTCGCTTAAAAGGAGACTCATAAGATGACTAGGAACCAAGCATTCAACAGAATCTTGCAAAAAATAGCTTGAGAATGAGACAAGAGAAGGGAAGAGAAGGGGATCATTTCTCTGTCCCTGGAGGTTGTGGATTGAGTGATAGTCTCTGAAGCTCTGTAATAGATTGGGGTCCCTAGAGGATGTGGGATGAGATAGGATCCCTAGAACTCTGTAACAAATTAGGTCCCTAGAGGATGTGGGTTGAGAAAAGAGGTCTTTGGAGCTGTGTAACAACTTGGGTCCTTGGAGGTTGTGGGTGGGATGAAATCTCTGGAGCCCTGTAACAACTTGGGTCCCTTGGAGGTTGTGGGTTGAGATAGCCACTCTGTAGCCCTATAATATCTTGGGAGGATACCATCCCTAAGTTGAAATAGAGAAAGGATTGATCACAATATTTGGTTGCTGCCTTGATTGGCACATTCAATTTTGGACTCCCTACGAAGGGGTGAATCAGTTTATGCGCTCTTGGGGGAGAAGTTTGGCACCTCTAGACTCCTTGTGCAGGGAACAAAAGAAGTAAAAAATTGTTAGGATTGAGGCATGAGGTCCTCTAGAGTCCCTGACTTAACTGGAAGCTTGTGCATGGTCCTAGAAGCAAGCATTCCCCCTCAGACTATAGAATATGGCTCGAGGATGGAAGATGCAAGTTACAGTGGTTGCAACTGTCTATGGTAGGGTGGAGAGTTATAGTCCCAGGCTTAGTTTCCCTATATACTTAAAGACAAATATTTGTGAATATTACTTGCATTTAATGGATTATGTTGCATTGTTATTAGTAATGGATATGGAAAACAAGGACTGCATTGTGTTGTTAGTGCTCACATAAGTGGTGCGTCTTTGCGAGCATACCTCCCTAATATGTAATTTGAATGTATACAATTATTATTATTATTATTTTAAATAATTTTGTAACTTAGAGCGCAATGGTTAATCCAAGCCATGATTGTATGTATATTAAATGCATAATAGTAAAGTCATGTGGATGCAACCAAAAACAATAACTACGATGACTGTAAAGCCACACGTAGGGAAGGCTATCTATGATGATATTTAATTATTATATTTGTTAAATTAATGTTCGAGATTTTTTTTCTCTCTCCATGTATTCAAGCTTCTGTGTGATCTATAATAAATGAATTAAGCAAAGTCTTTCGGTAGAAATCATATATGAGAAATTTTTGGCCAAGTTTTTCGAACCAACAAATGTGGTTACTTTATTTGTTTTTTTTTTAAATTAAATTTCAATGTGCCCTTATTTTGATAAATAACTATAATTCAATTAATAAAGTTTTAGTTTTTTTATAAGTATTTATATATTTTTAAGAGTAGTAAGTTTGGGTTGTGTAATTTATTATTGTGTTTTTTGAGAATTTTTAATATTAAAAAGACATGTTAAATAATAAAGAAACAATTATAATTTAATTTAAAATTAATTCAAATAAATATAGCCCATAAAAAACTCAGTTAAGTCTTCCAAATGTTATACATTGCAATTACACCTAATGGACACCATTTCCATAGCTTCCACACTACACACTCCAATTATATCTGGTGGACACAATTTCAATCACATGTATCATTTCTTTTTTATTTTTTTATTTTTTTTTTCATTTCAGAATTGATTTATAAATTTGTCTAAAATAAAATTAGGATTTTAAGATATGTATTTTTTTCTGCTTGTATTAGAGGAATTGGCAAGTGCTACCACCATAACCCCTAAGTTTATCTAAGTGAACTAGGATCCTAGTACAAGGCCCATAAGTTAAGCAAGGGGATTTGAACCTGAAACTTATTGGAACATAATACTTCATTTTCATTATCCCCAATGTACACTTTAATTCTAAATTAATTTGGAAATTTTAAATCTATTCACATATTCAAAGTTGTAATTTCAACAGCAATTTACGAGTGATCAAACTCTAGTAAATATTAAACAATCCTAACAGTTAATGATAAAGATTTCCATGATTATGTTCCATTATTAATGTTCTATGTTATTTAGATTTCTACTATCTTGGGTTGATTTTAGATAGCTATAATCTAACTCTTCTATGTAGCCGTTCTTTTTTATACATTTTGTTTGAATTTTTTAGAAATTTATTACAATCACAAATTTAAGTTATGTATTTTTAATTGCTTTAAGATTTTTTAGGATGCCCAATCAATTTATAATTTTAAAAACGCATTTTAAATAACTAATCTAACCCTAAATTGCGTAGCTAATTAGTTTCTGATTTAATGAAAGCAAAGCTATAAGAAAAAAAGGGTCAGAAAAAACCATTATAAATACTATTCTCTTGGTCAGAAAACACCATTATAAATACCATTCTCTTGCCATTGATTCTCTCATCTCCTATCGAAATTTCTAATGTAAGTGTTATAGTGGCAGAATTGCTCACCCTTTTCTTTAATTTCATTTCCGTGTTTAGCATTTTGGCTTCCTTGTTAAAGACGAGTAGTGGCATTTGAAATTCAAAATTTCCAATGAAGGTGCTATGGTGGGAGAATTGCTCTACCTCTCTTTAATTTCAGAGTTTGGCATTTTGGCTTTGATTGAGTTTTTAATTTGCAAGTATTTTCACAATCATTGTATTTTTACCGTTGCACGTTGGCATTAGTACTTTACTGCCTTCACGATAGCCATGTCATATATTTGGCTTGAATAATTGGATTGCGAGTTTGCTTTTACGTTGATCTTGGCTCGATTAATTGGGAGATTAGAGTTAACAAACACCCTCGATATTGCCACGAAATGACGAGTTATTAATTTATTGAAATAAGTGATAGTTCGGTTGCTCCACCATGCATGCCAACGGGATGAACTCACAATTCAAATTGTTTAGAAGGATTAGGAATGCAATGTAACAGTGGTTGATGTAAGTTTGATTATCCTTATGAATGGTAACACATAGCTTTGGAGAGTGGCACTGAAGTAGTTAGATTGAAAATTATACTGAATTATATTCAAACTAAAATGGTAGATTTAGTGTAAAATGGTTCGATGATGCCATAAGAAATTTAAGAGTATAATGGTTTGATGATTAACGATAAATTTTATTTTTTATTATTAGATTGACATGAAGTCATTTTAATACATATAAATAAGTCTAAAGATGAACTTATTTTTATTTGAAAATAAGAAAATTGAGGTTTTTGTTTAGATTATGATGGTAGTATTTAAGATGAAAATAAAAAAAAATTAAATATTTATTATTATTATTATTAAAATTTAATAATAAATTTATTCTTATTTGAAAATAACTTGAGATTTTTTAAGATTATAAATGTAACCTATTTCATTTCTTTTTGAATTTTATAATGATTTGAAAGAAAGAAAGTTGAGCCATTTTAGTTATGAATGTAGGCGACCATTGCATCCATTTAGGAAGAAAAGCAAAGGTCATGTACAATGTAACGGAAATCAACAACCTTTGCATTTCTTGAAGTATTTTGAAAAATGGGTAACATTCATTTGAAAAAGTACTAGTAGTTCAGAAATAGACGTTTATGGATGTAACATGTCAAATAAGTTTTCTTTTGGGATGTTATTGTAAAATTATAAAATTTATTAGATAAGTTAGTTCGTTATATATATATATATATAAAGATATTGTTAATATTTATTTAAATTTAAAATATTATATTTATAATTATATATTAATAATATTTATTTATTTAGATAAAAATTTAGAATTGTCTACAAGGTTTTGGATAGACAATGATCTGGTGTTTTTTTAAGGCACTTTTTGATGTGAAGTTACTTCCCACTGTGATTAGAGTAATAAATTGGAACTTAGTCTTGCCAATAATTATATTTTTTTGTCACTATTATTTAATAATTAAATAAAAATCCAAAATTAGATTATTATTATTATTATTATTCCAATTGTATATATATATATATATATATATATATATATAGTTTGTTTTATTATTAAATATGTATATATATTTTCGTTTTTATGTAATGTATCTAATTAACATCATATTTAGTTATATCATATATATCCTTTGTTATTTTTAATATGAGAATATTTAATAATAATTTTATATAAAATAATATGGCTTTGAATAAATTAGATATTTTTTATATTGTGAAAAAATTCATATTAAGAATGTTTTAGTTAAAAAAATAATTAATTACGTATAAAATATTTTTTTGGAAGAAGTTATATTGGAGATTTAGGTCGACACTTTTCGAACCAACAAGTGCGGTTCATCTGCACGACACGATGAAGAAACAGATCTAGGAAAAAGGTTAAATAGGAAGACAGGTCAACCTAACAACTAGAAGAAAACGGAAATAGATCTAGGAAAAAGGTTAAATAGGAAGACAGGTCAACCTAACAACTAGAAGAAAATGGCTAAATTTGAACAGGGGAGGAAAAAGAAAAGTTTGATATTATTTAAATAAATTTTATTAATTTATTAATTGTTTATTTATTTTTATTAATTCAACGGTTATATTTGACTAGGGTTTTAATAATATATATTTATTTATAAAACTATTTATTTTTACCTTATTTAAATATATATTAATATATTATCTTATTATCTCAACGACTACATTTGGTTAGGAAATAAAATATAGTAAGATAGAAAACTTTGATATTATTTAAATAAATTTTATTAATTTGTTAATTGTTTATTTATTTTTATTAACTCAACCATTATATTTGACTAGGGTTTTAATAATATTCAATTATTTATAAAGGGTCATACTGGAAGCTATTTATTTATTTAATTTTTTTACCTTATTTAAATATATATTAATTTATTATCTATTATTAGAAAGTATTTAAATATAATAACTATTTTTCATGAGCTTTAAAGTGAAAATCAGGGTTGGTCTATTCCCAAAATATTTTTGGGTTAAAGAGTTTGTCACCTTTGTGATACAAAGAGGGTTGAAGATGAAAAATACATTCTCCTAGATTGCCATGCTCTTAGTCACATGATCTCATTTCCAAAACCTTTTTCACACTCCCAACCTTCTTTAATTGTTAAGTCAACATGGCTATTGTGATCTAGGAATGTTTTTCTCCCTTCTTTTTTATCATAGAAAAAAAATATTAGGAGTCTCAATTAATATCTTACTTTCTTAAAGTGACATAAACCATATTGATCTTAGTGGACGTGAATCATCATCATTATCATCAATATGTATAATTATTTTAATATTATCAAATGAAAGATAAAACTATATATAAATCATTAATTTAAAGATAAATATTATAATAATTATAGTTGGTGCCCATCAAATCTATAATAAAGTAACACTAATTTTCTTTTAGTTACATTGTCTTAACACCTGCAATCCACTTTTACAAAACTTTATGTTTGTACATTTTACTCAAACATTCTCCATTATCTTAGTAAATGTATTTTTCATAATGTAGTTATATAAATTAAATGGTTGATAATGTTAGTCATCAATTCATAGTGACACTATCTTATAATAAATTTTACACTGCCAACTGTAAAAAAAAAAAAAAAAAATGTTAACTAATTTATGATTTTATTTTAACTTATTTTATTAAAGTTGGAAATTTTCTTTGCTCTTCAAAATCTAGCGTTTCTTATACATAACCATCTATGCTTGGTTTCGCCAGATGGGTCTTTGCCCCTCTTTTGGCTAGATTTTTTTGAAAGTTCATAATGAATTTGGATCTAATTGTATTTCTTGTTAATCTCCTCATCTTCGACATCCTTTTCATAGAGTACATGGAAAAATTGGGACTTTTGGTTTCACAACAAACCCTTTGCTGAAGTCATCATAACAATAAAAAAATCTAGGGCATTGCCTACCAAGAGTAGTGCAAGATCCAAAATACGAGATTATATCTAGTAAGATTGGAGAATATATCCAATATATGGAGAATCACGTTGTGATATGTAAATTTATTATTTTATGGCCCTCTAAATATGATTTGATTGGGTGGATCGAAAATAAATGGAATCCCCATGGTCAAACATAGTTGGAGTTAGGGGCAAAGGTTTCTTTTACAGTCATTTTCTCCAGCTTAGAAGACATATTAAGGGTTTTTGAAGGAGAGTCATATTTTTTCAACAATGCAACACTCTTCATGTGATATTAGAAGGAGTAGTATAATCCACAGAAGGACAATTTCCTTGCATCCCTAGTGTGGGTGTGTCTCTTTTCTCTACACAAGAAATATTAGGAGGAGGAAACCCTTGAAGGCATTGGCATTATGATAAAAAACTTTGTGAAAGTATTGGAGGCTACCAAGAGAGGGAGGTACACTTCATGTGCATGGATCAATGTTTATATGAATATTTCACATCCTCTTGCAACCTCCATAGATATTCATTATTAGGATAATGTTTGGTAGAAGTCTCAAGATTATAAACCAATCTCCTTTACATGCATACATTGTCATCAATATGTGCATATTATTAGGGAATGTCTGATGAATATAAGGAATCTCTTGAAGAAAAACCTTCCAAGAAAGAGCTAGTTGATTAGGGAAAAAACCACCCAAGAAGTATAATTTTGATTCCTTGAGCTACCTCAAATCATGTCTAGATCCATAGATCTAAAAATAGGTTCGAGTCTCTCTCCTCTTTGATGGAGTCTCTAGAGCAAATAAAAATTCATTCGAGCATGCAATCAAGATAAGATAGCTCCCAAAACCCTACAGAGGTTGTGCAAAAGTCTCTTTAATGGCATCAACAAAATGCATTACCACAGGAGATGATTAGCTCCCCTTCATAAGAAGCTGAAGTAAAAACCTTACGAGAAGAGATGGAGTTGGATGACTAATTGATTTCCCTTACTGAAAAATGCATGGAAAAGATATGAAGGCTCAAGTTTCTCATAGTTCAGTATTGGGTTCATAATGGATTTTAGGATGTTCTCCAACAAAGAAGCCAAAAAACGAGGTTGTAAGAGAAATAAGGCATGGGTCTAAGAAGACAGTAAACAATTAATCAACTCAGTGAATTTCATGCAAATGTCAAAGGCATTTGAATCCTCAAGGAGTTTCTATGTTGTTATGATTATCGTAGTAGTTTTCTATTTGTCTATTTTTTGGTAGGAAACTTGTTAGTCTCAAGTATCTCCTCGATTTTAGTCAAATTTTGGAAATTAAAGTTTATGTAACCTTTTTGTTGTAGCCGTTACTACCACCCTCCAAATTTTTTCCTTCAATTCGCTTTGGAGAATCCGTACCAAAATCTCATCACCTTGTCTTACACTGCCCAGGTACTGGTGCTTTCATTTGAGTTTATTTTTCTCTTTACTGCTTGTGTTTACTTACTTGCTTTGTTGTCTAACCACAAGATGACCTCTTTACTTGGTTTCAAAGAGGTTCTAGCACTGCCTTGATGATTTGTGCAATCCTTGAGGGCAACCAACCTTGCTCCAAGATAATTTGTAGTGCAACCCAGCAGTGTGCTTTAGCTCCAGAATTGAACAGACCTAGCAAGAAGCTTGTCTTCAGCTAGGAAACTATGCAGAGTAGTCCAAGCCAGCAAGTGAGCCTTCAGCTCTAGAGTTGCGCAAATATAGCTGATAGCTTACCTACAGAAGGGAAATTGTGCAGAGCTTGAGAGGAAACCCAAAGCCACTCAATCCAGAAATTGTGCAGAACCTACTGTGCTCAAAAAATGCTTAGTGAATGACCATAGAGTTGCGTGGTCCTTCCTATAACTGTGCAATCTTTCTAGGCAGTGCATGGCAGTTTTCCCGAAAAGAAAGAAGCTAAGAGGAAAAGCATCAATAGGAAGTAGGGATATATTATTAGCTTCCCAAAGGTGACACACTGCCATCTTTAGAAGTTTCTGCCAAGTGTCATTGTTGTGCTTGGTCTCAAGCATACACGTCATGAACTCCATTTTGCTCAAAATCTATGTAATGGACACCTCTAGAGCTCACTTACACATTTGATCATTGAGCTCTAGCTTCCCTAGGATATCAAGGAGTGCTCAGAGCATTGCCATCGCTTTTCGGGGTGAGTTTTGTTTTTATCACCTTTTGTCATTTTTTCTGTTGCTTTTGTTGGTTTAGCTCGTGAGAGTGTTGTTTGACTCATTTTGTTGAATGAATACTAGAGTTTTAACTTGTTTATCTTGTAGAAGTGTTGTTTCAAGTTATAGATTGCCTTTCTCAAGTGTCACATGAGTTTTCCCATTTTTTCACCAATAGTCATTGTTGCGGTGACTCCCTTCACACGGTTCATGTTCCTTCAGTTTAACTGAATCTTGCACTTGTTTCACATGCATACATCTACACTTCATCAGATATTCACTCAACATCACACCATCGTTTAGATATTCTTGTTTGCACACTCGCCATGGGTAGATCAGGGCTCCTCCTACTTGGATCTCACACTTCACTGCATGCACTGCAGAATTTGGAAGGTCAAGGCCTCTCCCTTGGCTTCTAGAATTGGACAGAGCCTGTCCTAGGATGGCTTCAACTATGCACTACGCAGTTCCAGGAGCCAGTCTCCCAGCTTGGTCACTGAGACTGCCTAATTCACAATCTCTCCTAGGCCCTGACCCAGACTGAATTGTGCATTACATAGTTCCAATCATCAAGTTTCCTCACTGACTACTGGGACTGCATAGTGTGCAGTTCCCATAGTGGTTCAATGACCCCTCTTAGTCAAAACTGCATAATTCCTCTCATTAGATGCCCTCGTTGCTACTTGATCATGTTGTGAAGTTATATTTGTAAGAGCTAATGTTTTCTTGCCATGAGTGTCCATTATATCCCATAGGTACCACACTCATCAAACACTTCTCTCTAGTAGTCATTATAGCATGGCACCAAAGAGAGTTGTTTCAAGAGCGACCACTAAAAGCAGTACTAGGGAAGAAGTTGAGCAAGCACCAATTTACTTGCTAATATATGCAGATGCCCAACTATTTATAGTAAAGGATTCAACACTAACATGGTAGCAAGACCAGCAATAGTGGCAGAAAGAAGCTGTCTAGTACAGGATCAGGGAAAGAGGAATTTGTTGACATAATAAAAGGAGAATAAAGCCGGAGAGTGAAAACGAATTAAATATTCATGCAAACAGCTTGGACAACAAAAGAAAAAGGAAGTAGAGGACATAGATGGTAGAGCATAGGAAGAGAGAAAAGTAGAGCTTGCAGGTAGCAGAACTGAGACTGCATCAAGCAGAAGAAGAACTGAAGGATGAACGGGAGCTGAGGAGGAAAGAACAAGAAAAGAAGCAAAAGCAGGGAGAGGAACAAAGGCAAGGCCCAATGACAGAGTGAACATCACTAATACAGGTTGATGAGCCAGAACAACCAGCAACTGAGGAAGAGAGTGAATAGATGTAGGTTCCCTCACCAAAGTTAAGCACAAGAACCAAGTCCAGTTAGAGGTTGACAGGCACATGGAGCAACTAAGGCCAGAGGGAACCAGGGATGACTTGGAGCTGAGCACACCAAACATGTAGAAGCACATTAGTGGACTTGTCATGGTCTACACGATGCTGCACATGATTCAGGACGAGATAGACACAGGTTCCAAGACCATATACCCAGATGCTATGAAGGCAACAATCCACTACCAGGAAGACACCATCAAGCAGTTTGGGGACATCATCGCGTAGTACCATTCTTGGCATCAGTAAGTGGCCGAGTAGCATCAAGTGGAGGTTGCCGAGTTGGTCTTTCCCAAACTATAGATTCATAGTGTTTTATCTTGTTAGGCTATCTCTAGCCTATTTTGTCTCACATGGGTACTTGTGGAAAACGTACATTATTTGTAAATATGTTGTAAGTGAAATTCCAAGTGTCATTAGTGGAATGTGAACAATCACTATGTAATGTAAAGAGTTATTTGTAAAGACGTTGAAGAGCCATGAGGGTAGTCGAACAGTCACAAAGGGGAATGTCAAGGGTCACCCCACCCTTTGTTATAAATAGAACCTCATAAATCATAGAATGGGCTTTTGGGAGCCAAGCTTTTGGCTAGGAATTGTTTAGCGAAGGCTTGGAAAGTATTGCGACGAGCCTTGGCTTCTCCACATCATAGAGCGAGTACATATCTTTGGAGGAGTAGGCACTACTGATGGTAATGTTCCACTATTGGGACTAGTGGTTGTCAATGGTGTATGTATGGATGGAACTTTCACTTAATAATATAACTAAGCCAACATGTTTTCATGCATAGTTATTGTAGTTCGAATATTTTGGTTAGTTTAGAAATGTATGTTATTTAAATTACTCATTTGTGTATGAATGATTTTGTATGAAACTGTATGAATCTTGTTGGAGATGTGTTGTTGTATTAACACGTCACTTTGGATTGTGGACTATTCCGCTTCCAGACTGTGATGTCATTTGCTCATGTGTTCCTTTTATGCTGCGTACTATTACAGGCTTCTAAGGGAGACACTTCCTTTTCCCCTTTGTGTGTTAGAACCCCCATGCATCTCACTTGACTCGTTGCAAGGTCACACACTTGCTTCCAACAAAATTATCATACTTAGTTCTGTGCACTACTGCGGTGAAGGCACTACTTTAATACCCACTACTGGGACTCCTACTCTAAACGGTCTGAGGTCTAGTTGGGACTTCTTACTGGGGAGATCCCTTGACATGTTGGTGGGTCCAACACCGTCAACATTTATGGCGCTAGAAGGAGGGCCAGATGACAAGCTGAGCTGTCAAGGTCTATTTTGAATCTATGCACATCATTCATGACTTACATTACAATCTCAACTTTGAAATTTTTTTCTCATGCTCATGATTTTGAAATGTTGGAGGGTGCCATAGATAACTTGTCACAAATCTAGTACGACGATGAAGGCAAAGCAACCTTGTTAAGATACAGAGTTGCCTTCTTAGGCTTCTGTCATAGGAATGAAGTCCCTTCGGATGACATTGTCTGTGGGTTGTTCACTTACACATTCGAAGGGCATGTCAACCAATGGTGTCTCACATTACCCGCAACCTTTGTTCACTCATTTGATCAAATGATCAGAGAGTTAATCCATGCTTTCTATCATTATGACCGTAACTTAATAAAAAAATTCTGAAATTGTGGAAAGCACCTGATGAATCTATTACACAATTTTGGGATGTCGAAATCTAATAAACTAATAATAAAACACTCATAAAATAAATAGCATAAATATACAAATCAGACATGGCAGAAAAGGCCAGAGCCTCACTGTCTTCCTCTCATAATGTAATGTACAGAGGATGATAATAGTACAAATAAATACATGAGGAAGTTAGTCTCAAGATAGTATGTCTATCTTGGACACTATGGTTGAGAAAATATCTCAACAACACACTAATCTAGGAGCCTAACTAGTTGGAGAGAATCTCTCAACCAACTAAGCCTAAAGTGACTCCTAACCATGAGGAACAAATTCAATCTAGAAAGGTAGGATTAAATCCAACTTTCTTGATTTTAATTAATTTAATTATTTGGACTTATAATTGTTTTAACATATGAGAGTGAGGCTAACATTCCCCCCCTCAATGATAAGTCCAAAATAAGAACCTAGTACCATCTCCAAGTCCTCATGTTGAAAGTGTTGATCCTCAAAAAACACAGCCTGAAAAAATCGCCAAAGCTGGATGCTGAAAAAACTCTAATCCGAAACAATGTAAACTATGAAATGGGAACTATAAACTCAAAACGGGAACTCTGGCCAAAAAACGCCAAAAAAACATAAAAAACAATGCTAAAAATGAAAAGTGTGTATACTGGAACGATGGTTTTTTTTTAGGGACAATTTTGAACATGTTTTAAAAATGGCAGTGAAAACGAAATTTTCGTGCAAAATACAGCTTGAAAATGAAAAAGTGATGATACTGGAACGATGATTTTTTTTTAGGGTAACTCCCCCCACCCGCAATTGGCCGGCCACCTGCTCCCTCCCCTACTCCCCACCATACCCGCCCCCTCCCCACACTCCCCTACCTTACCCGCCCCCTCCCCCCTCTCACCACCCCCCCACCCCATGTGCCCCCTCCCCCTCATGCCCCTCCGCCACCCCTCTCCACCCTCCCTCAATCCCTCCCACCCACCCCCTCACACCCCCCACACCCTACCTGGCCCTCACCCTACTCACCCACCCCCTCACGCCCTCCCCATGCACCCCCTCACACCCTCCCCTCCTTGCATAAAATAGAAGGAAAAAGGCACTTCAATGTTGTATTTTAGTATCTCCCCAACTTCAATGCACCTTCATGGTGATGAGGGTTAACAATTGGTTATTTTCTTGGCACCCACACTCATATGGTGATGAGATATGGCCAATGGGTTGTGCAATTACTTCCCTTAAATTAAATATGATTTCCAATTTAGAGACTTACTCTTGGAGGATGAGGGCATTGCCAAGCAATAACTCAAACTAAAGAAACAAGCCTATAAAAAGGAAGGAAAACCCTAATCTTCAATTGAGTGCTCCACTTGATCATGAGACTATTTTTGTAGAGAAAACAGAGCATTGTTTGTGTTAATGGTTTCCACTACAAATCTATGTAATGGTCACTTGTATAATTGATTTTGTTGTTTTAATTTATCCTATGCATAATGTACTTATAATTATGCAATATTCAACTTTATGTTTCATATACTTCGAATGTGATTATAAATAGGTTTTGGAATGGATGCTAATTTTGTTTTTTCAATATTAACATATGATAAATTTGAGACATCTATATCTACACTCTTTAAAGTGATCTATTTTTTTTATGAGCTCAACATGGCACTTATCAAATATAACTTGAGGGAGAATAGCATTCCATTCCACAATCACTCTAGCTAAACCCAATTAATAAATAGATTACACACCAATAAACATCAACCAACTCTCACTTTCCTCAGCAATGATGTAAAAATATATATAGCCTATTAAATGTGTTTATTGACTCTCGCTTTCCTCAACAATGATGTAAAAATATATATAAACTATTAAATGTGTACCATTAAAGTGACCTTACGTATGTAAACATGCAACTAAGAACATAATAGATACATATTTCTTTAAATTTTAATTTTAAGATTTAAAAGAGGGAACCAAATATAATTATTTAAGGTTATTTATTTTTAATGTTTGATTCCAACAACACTAGCAATATATATATCCGTGCTAAGTTGTTATCACCTCACATGTTGAACCCTGTAACAATGCCGATGACTACCACCACTTAGCGTTGCTTACCAAGTGGAACCAAGAGTTTCATAAAATTTTAAATAAAAAAAAAATTATAGGACCTTGAAAGTTATTTAATCCATAAAAAAAAAAATACATTAAATCCACAAAAAGAGAAAAGCACAAAACATTTAGAGCAATTTGATCTATAAATATTCTATTTTCCTACGCACGTTTGTGATGTAGCATGCTTGTTTACAACATTTAAACTTATTTTCAAACCATTCCAAGAATCAGTCAACGAAGATCGATGGCATTGCGAGGATGATGACGGCGATGGCAAGTTCAAAGTCGAATTTGTTTATTATTTATTATTATTCAAAATATTAACGTGCAGGGTGTAATTGACGGACCACAAGTAATAGATGGGAAAAAGAATGCTATAAATATTCCTCCAATTCTTCACAATCTAATGAAATGGAAACCGCAATGGAGATTACAGCAGAGCAAGGTAGAGCCTCAACATGAACATGAACATGTTGGAGTTGATTCGCCACCATTTGCTGGAAGTGGAGGACGAAATGGATATGTATCACTTTTACAGGATCACCGCACCTTTCAACCTCTAAATCAAGAGTCTTTCCAACATAATCATCCAGAACCGTCTCCAACTTCAAGAATTGTGTCACAAGTTCACCATTAACACGGACAAGTAGATCCCCTGGCTCTAAATGCATATTGTGAGCAGGACCTCCAGGCACCACGGATTTTATTACAAGAATTCCTGTCTCCGCAGGAAAAGCCTCTCTCACTAATTGTTCAGTCTCCCACCCCGGTGGACAATCCACTGTCTGGGAGAATGATTCATCAAAAGTCTTGGAAAATACTCTGCCCTTAGTTGATGGCCGATTCTGAGAATCGGCCAGCCACCTCGGGTGGGCGGGCGGGCGGGCGGGCCATCGGGGTGGTGTGGGGTGGGCGGCACCGCCCACCCCACACCACCCCGATGGCCCGCCCGCCCGCCGCCCACCCCGCACCATCCCGACGGCCTGCCCGCCCGAGGTGGCTGGCCAATTCTCAGAATCGGCCATCAACTAAGGGTGGAGTATTTTCGAGACTTTTGATGAATCATTCTCCACACTAACAAATTCTGTGCCTGATGATACCTGTGATTGGGCTGTTGTATCTTTCTCATCATGAAAAGTGGAAAGAGATGTAATTGACGAGGCAGACCTTTTTTTCCAGAATCCACTCAGATCATCACGAGTGTAGAGTTGAGGCTCTGAATACCATTCATGCCTATCAACAGTGACAAAAGCGAAAGTACTTGGATGACCATCTTCGTGTGTCACAAATTCCAGCATCTTCTGTTAGTAATTTAAAATTTATTTATCCGAAATATGTCAATACTTAAAATTTATTTATCAGAAATATGTACGATAATCTTTTGAATTGAATCTATGATTTTCACATCCTTCACACGTTAACATTTTTATTTTTGCAATTGTTCCTTATCTCTGTAATTGAGCAATGTTCGTCTTTCAATACTTCTTTTTTTAGTTTTAATATGAGCTATCTTTGAAAACCTCGAATAACTATAGTTGAAGGTCACCAATTCAAGCCTTTGAGCCATCAAAAGATTTGCCAAATTTTTAATTACTTGTTGATCTTGCCCTCGAAATTATATAAGAGAAGCAACCACCTAACTATAAAATTGCCTTGTACATTTTTGATAAGCTTTGAGGATTTAAATCTCAACCAGTTCATGCCTTACCATAGGTCCCATTTCTCAAAGTTACAGATTTAGAATTTTGACTAAAACAATACTCGTCATTTGGAAAATGGAAAAACAATAGTGAAGATATGGCAAATTTATGAAATCACTTTGTTATAATGCGTGTCAATATATAATTTCGACATGCATATATACAATCATTATTTAGAGTGTTTGATATATGACAAGAGGATACTTAGGATATGGTTTCAAAGCTATAATTTAAATGTGAATCAGTCAAGGAAGACCGATGGCGTTGTGAGGATGACGACGGTGATGGCAATTTCAAAGTCGAATTTGTTTATTATTTTTTATTATTCAAAACATGAACGTGCAGGGTGCACTTGACGGACCACAAATAATAGATGGGAAAAAGAATGCTATATATATTCCTCCAATTCTTCACAATCTAATTGAAATGGAAACTGCAATGGAGATTAGAGCAGAGCAAGGCAGAGCCTGAGTAGGAACATGAACATGTTGGAGTTGATTTGCCACCATTTGCTGGAAGTGGAGGATGAAATGGATATGTATCACTTTTATAGGATCATTGCACCTTTCAACCTTTAAATCAAGAGTCTTTCCCACATAATCATCCAGAACCGTCTCCAACTTCAAGAATTGTGTCACAAGTTCACAATTAACACAGACAAGTAGATCCCCTGGCTCTAAATGCATACTGTGAGTAGGACCTCCAAGCACCATGGATTTTATTACAAGAATTCCTGTCTCCACAGGAAAATCCTCTCTCACTAATTGTTCAGTCTCCCACCCCAGTGGACAATCCACTGTCTGGGAGAATGATTCATCAAAAGTCTTGGAAAATACTCCACCCTTAGTTGATGGCCAATTCTGAGAATCGGCCATCCACCCTGGGCAGGCGGGCGGGCAGGCGGGCCATCGGGGTGGCGCGAGGTGGGTGGCGCCACCCACCTCGTGCCACCCCAGGCGCCTGCCCGCCCGGTTGGCTGGTCGATTCTCAGAATCGGACATCAACTAAGGGCGGAGTATTTTCCAAGACTTTTGATGAATCATTCTCCACACTAACAAATTTTGTGCCTGATGATACCTATGATTGGGCCGTTGTATATTTCTCATCATGAAAAATGGAAAGAGATGTAATTGATGAGGCAGGCCTTTTTTTCCAGAATCCACTTAGATCATCATGAGTGTAGAGTTGAGGCTCTGAATACCATTCATGCCGGTTAATAGTGACAAGAGCGGAAGTACTTGGATGACCATCTTCGTGTCAAAAATTCCAACATCTTCTGTTAATAATCTTTCTATGTCTAATTCTATTAGTAATTTAAAATTTATTTATCCAAAATATGTCAATACTTAAAATTTATTTATATAATCTTTTGAATTGAATCTATGATTTTCACATCCTTCACACGCTAACATTTTTATTTTTGCAATTGTTCCTTATCTCTGTAATTGAGCAATGTTTGTTTTTCAACACTTCTTTTTTTAGTTTTAATATGAGCTACCTTTGAAAACTTTGAATAACTATAGTTGGAGGTCACCAATTCAAGCCTTCAAGCCATCAAAAGATTTGCCAAAGTTTTAATTACTTGCTTATCGTGGCCTTGAAATTTCTATAAGAGAAGCAACCACCTAACTCTAAAATTGCCTTGTACATTTTTGATAAGCTTTGAGGATTTAAATCTCAACCAGTTCATGCCTTACCATAGGTCCCATTTCTCAAAGTTACAGATTTAGAATTTTGACTAAAACAATACTTGTCATTTGGAAAATGTAAAAACAATAGTGAAGATATGGCAAATTTATGAAATCACTTTGTTATAATGCGTGTCAATATATAATTTCGACATGCATATATACAATCATTATTTAGAGTGCTTGATATATGATAAGAGGATACTTAGGATATGGTTTCAAAGCTATAATTTAAATGTTTTTAAGAAATTTGGGAAAATGATAGGATGAAATTTAGGAGAAATAGAGTAAATATGTATTGAATCTATGATTTTCACATCCTTCACATCAAACATTAAAAATAAATAACCTTAAATAATTATATTTGGATCCCTCTTTTAAATCTTAAAATTAAAATTTAAAGAAATATGTATCTATTATGTTCTTAGTTGCATGTTTACATACATAAGGTCGCTTTAATGGTCCACATTTAATAGTTTATATATATTTTTACATCATTGCTGAGGAAATTGAGAGTCAGTAAACACATTTAATAGGCTATATATATTTTTACATCATTGTTGAGGAAAGTGAGAGTTGGTTGATGTTTATTGATGTTTAAGGGTAGTTCTGGGCATGTTTTACCTTCATTAAAGGTCCGAATTAATTAGAGAGGAAGCCGCATTGCTTGAGGACAGTTGTGGGTGGTGTTTGGGCTTGATCTTTATGGTACAATTCTCCTTCAAGTGAGTCGTAGCTAGGAGAAGCTCCTACAACTAGGCTGCAGGCCTAAAGAGTACTGTTTAGGAGGTCGAGGAACAAGAGTAGGTTGCAGTTCAAACATTGGATAAACAGGTGGCTTTAGGGCAATGTTTTGAGGCCTACAAGTTGGGTAGATCAACAACGAAGGAGAGAGTATGAACTTGGGAGAAGGCCACACTGTTTGGAAGGTTTGAAAGCAAATAGAAGAGGGTTACAATTGGTTGCTAGGAAGCTCTAACTAGTGACATGAAGTGTAGAGATAAACACCAGTCCTTGAGTTAGCAAAGGTATGTATTTATGTAGTTTTGGATGCTAGTTGGATGGTCCGTGTTTGGACAGTTCTTGCAACATATGGGAGCCATTTGTTGAGGTTGACTTGGGCAGTTGGAGACCTCAACTAGGAGCAGATCTTGTAGTGAATTATTGGGTGCCATTGGACTGGTGGAGGGCAGCATGTTGGCTACCCAAAGTAGCCCTTGACAAGTAGTCCTAAAGGAAGTGTGATAATTGAAGGTTGGGTGAATATTGGAGCCTAATGTGCAACACTTTGATGGTCGAAAGTGATTGCTAGATTGATATATTGGAGCTCAGGTGTTGGCTAGCCTAGAAGAGTAGATTGGATCAACCCGTGTTCATTATAGCAGAAGTGAATTGCAGTACTGATATGTGGCAGCCCTCCTGGAGACTCTATGTGTTATCCTTTGATGGACTAAGGGGCATCTAGAGAGAAGAATGAAAGCGAAGGACCAACATGACGAGATATGACACAAACACTGTAAGGAGATTGTCATTGTATCTTGTATTCCATAGACTATTGTATTATTTATTTTGGTTTAATATAACGAAGATTGGGTTGTACATATTTGTACAATAATTTGTAAAATGTTGTCTACACTTGTGCATGTGTGATTTACTGCTTTATATTTTCCACTGTGTAAAGTAGTTTTTGTTAATATTCTTGGTTTGGTAGCGTCAAAGATTCTAAGATTCTATCCTAGACCCAAGATCGTGGAAATTCAACATGGGAATTCTCGCTAGTCTTTTGGTCATGGGTGCTCACATGGTAATCAGAGATTTGAACCCCTCTTTCTCACCATGTCTCCCGGGAAATGCATATGATGCAGGAGGGGGGGTGGCAGTAGTAGTCTGTAGGGACAATGCAAGGCTCAACTATTTTCCCATGACTCAGTTACGACATATTTTAATGTGGTACCTCCTAATACCCAACAAGAAGTAAAAAAAATGGAGACCAAGGTGGGTGCCAAGAAGAAATCCTACTCTTAACTTTGAGGTATTAGAGGAGGCCTCTTGCTGGGTTCTCAACCTGATCATGCCAGGGGATGAAAAAGAAATACCTCAACTTAGTTGCATTACACTGGCAAATGAAGGCTCTGCTTGGTTTGGTATTAAAATATAAATAAGTGGAGAGGTACACTGTGTTTGCTTCACCAGAAGATATTATAAGGATGTTGAGGAACCATTGCTTTTCCATGGATAGGCTTGATGCAAGGTTTGCCCATGTAGAAGCGCATATTCAATGTGACTCTGATACTACTACACCTCCTGATTTGAGTCCAAGGGACCTGGTTCCCATTTCTTCTTTTGACTTTTAATGGCTATTAAGTCTACTAGTATACCTAGACTCTACCCATGTTTTGTAATGTTTATCTAGAATGTTTGGTTTTGTTTTTTGGGTTTCTTTGAAAATAATAGTTGGTGGATTCTCCTAATTTTCGTAGAGGTAGTGAGAATCCCCATATATGACTAGATGTAACAACACTATACTCTAGCTTTGAACACATTTTGATGCAATAAAGTTTTTTAATTTACAAAAAAATGGTTATTCAACACTTTTATTTTAATATTGCCTCAAAATCATCAAAGTAATACATGTAAAATATTGTTAATACTATCAGTTAATCCAATATTGTTTCACTTTCACATTAAAGTAATGTTTTTTTGTCATTTAATTTTTTCTGGGTAGCTTTGGAGAGGATGTGATTATGGGTAATAGTGAGAAAATTGCTTAATCACTAATGAGGTGAATGAAAAGTTAGTTTCGGTGGTTAGGAGCCCAATTTATTCTCCCCTCTACCCAAGTTCAATTCTTAGAAAGGGACATGTTAACTCATTGTGATAAGGTTAGAAGGGTAAATGATCCATAGATATAGGTTCACACCAATGATGTGCCTCGAGACGTCTCAGCCCTTGCTAAGTAATAAGTTTCCTATTATGTGTTGGCTTCCTAGCCGTTGGCACTAATCTAGAGGTTGTAGTAACAATGAGTTAGATTTGAACCTAGGCCTCACCTAGGTAATCTTGATGAGTTACCAATTCCTTTAGATTTAAAATAAAAATAAAAATGATGTGCCTATCATATTTTCCTTTTAAATTAATTATGGTTTATAGTTTTTCTTATAGATATTAAATTATAATATGCACAAATTTATCCCCGATGGGTGGTGACATTGGGAGTAAATGTTGGACAAGTAGAGAATTAACTCCCCTAGCATTGTGCCACAGGGTGTAATGAGGTGTGTTGGAGAAGCCGCTTGGGACAAATTGTCGCATATGGTTCTGGAATTTCCCAGTGTTTTAATAGCCAATTGAGACTCTGTAGTTTCTTGTTTGTTGTGCATGGTGATAGGCATAAGTGTGATAGGCATAACAGAAGTAGCGAATGAGTAGGGTGATCTGCCTACGTCCTTGGGCTTTCATACTGAGTTAAGGGGGAGTGTTTTTTCAGTGAGCTCAAAGGGTTTTGGCTTCAACATTGTGGAATTGTAGAGTATTTATCTCTGGGACCTAGGTTTAGAGACATCAGCACAACCATCTCATTGGGTTTGTGATCGTCAAAGGGAGAAACGATGTTTGGGCAGGCTTCATTTAAGATTATAGTTGGAAATCCTCACTATCTTCACATCTTGAGTAATTTTAATTCCCCTGTCTGTCAATTTGCTTCAGAATTTCTTCTTTAGCGGGTTGGCTAGTTTGTCCTTAGAGCTAGTCATGTGGTCTCTGGCTTTGGTGCTTAGACTTACTATTGAGCCCCGCGTATGTATTTTTTATGCAAGCATTGTATCTATTTATTTCCATTATGGTATACCTAGTGTCTTTATTTCTTGGAGGGATGTTACCTCGGTCGAAAAGCAAGAAGGCATGGTGGGTATTCATCAAGGTCACCATTCAATTGTTAGTTTTTGTTGTTTTGTTAGTGGCTCAAGCAGTGGGGAGTAGTCATGACCTTGTTTTGATTTTTTTGTTTGGTTCAGAGGGTGCCTTTGTTAATTATAAAAAATTGGTGGTGGTGGGGCTCTTCCCTTTTAGTGGTTCTCCCTATAGCTTGCATTGTGCCCTTAGTGTTGGGCTGGGACATTAGTGCGGCTTCGCACCTCAAAGGGAATTAACATACTAAGTATTGGGTTGTTGTTTGGAGAATTTGGGTTGTATACACTAAGGATATGCAATGACAAAGTGGTCGCACACGTAAGAGTGGTGGGCCATGAGGCCATGGAGTTGAACACAAGGATGATATGTGTGAGTTGGGCGACGAAATTGATGAACATGCAAATCAGTGTCTAGGACGAATTGAACTGCCTCCTCCTTTTGTCTTGTTAGAGAACTAGCTCTAACATGTGACTATACTATTAGAAGAGCTTGCAAGAGATTGACATGATAATAAGAACTAACTCGTTGGCTTCATGAACGACCTCCAACATAATCAGTGACACGTGATGGACATATTGGTCGCACTGCAATGTGGCCATAAATGTATTCATGAGAGGCTAGATCGTTTAGAAGCCATAATGGACCATACAGAGGGGCATGTTCATGAGATGTTTAATCCTCCTCAGCGACTAGGCAATGGCCTGGACAACCCTCATCCAGGTAATTTATTAGAGCAGGGTATATAATAAGGTGCTTTCTAGTTCTTAGGATATTTTGGTATTTTTGGGCTACCTGTATGTGGTCTCTTAGCATGCCTATGTTGATGACAGCATGATTTTTCTTCTATCTTCTAGCCAATAAGTATGGTAGGAATGAGGCCGATTTTTTTTTTACTATCCGCTCTACACGATGTATCTTTATCAGGAAATAATAGAATATCTTAATTCACCAAAAAAAAATGTACAAATTTATAACATGAAATTACTACATCACTAATTAATGTATTATGCATGTTTTTGTATATCACCTAAGCTTAGGACCATGGAGGGTTGGTCAGAAGAAATTAAATGCAATATCGAAGTCAAGTAAGGGTATCCCTTATCCCCTACAATTTTGGATGTATATATTAAGTAGCATACTCCCGAAGCAAGGGAAGAAAACATTGAAGAGGAAGATATTAAATTTTAAATATATATAAATGTATTGAATGCAAAATTAACAAATCGATTGAAAACAAGTATTGCAGAGCAACATAGTGCCAATCTAACTATTAGATGGTTTTTTATTTTTCACTGGAATCCAAAGATACAAATTTTGGATAGATCATGAATTTTAATTATTTAAAACACCCTTTTAAATGTATAAATGGACTCAACTCTCTAAAAATATCCATTACACTCAATTTATATAAATTACACAACTAAAACCTGAGATTCAAAAAAATTCTGCCCAAATTTTAAGCAAATTAAACCCAAAAAAATATCAAAAGATATTTGTGTTTAAATAAAAAACATTAACATCCATAATGATGACAAGTGAATTCCACTTCACCCAAGGTCCAACCTTGCTCATGAGATTGACAATTTCAACCTTAAGGAATTTTGCAATTCATGTGCAAATACCCTCATAATAAATGTTCATGAGTGAACCACACTTTCTCTCCTTGGAAATGCCATGATTAATTTATTACATAATCCACAAGGCTCGCATGCAAATACCCTACTAAATGTGCATGTGTTAACCTCATTCTCCAAATATCTCAGGTAATCTTCTCAAACACAACAAAACACTTTTCCTTAACCCAAGTACCCTAATTCGTTCAATTCCTAACGAAAACTAGACGCGGCAAAGAGAATCAACATCAAAAACATGCTACATAAATGGATGGGAGAGTTCAGATGGTGGTAGCTCAAGCATTTTGTGTTGTTCAACCTCACATGGACTCTTGAGGCCTTCCATACGATGATCATGATTTTTGCCAACTATGAACCCCATTGGAATTGCAACAGAAAGAAACTCTTCAACAATTTCGTTTTGATGAAGCACTAATTGGAATATTGCATTTCAATGGGATCTATATGTTCCATGGATCTAGAAGTTAGTTTGAAGTTATTTTGTAAAATCTGAAAGTGATTATTTAAAATAATTTGAATATGGTACTGTTATGCTCTACAACAACCCCCCATTTCATATCATTTTATTCCCAAAACTATCCTATGAAATGGGTCCCTTTAGATTTTGATTGGTATCAATATTGTATTATTTAGAAAGGTCCGAAAACCAAATGAAAACATTATAAGAAACCTTTTTGAAAAACCCATTTATGCAAATAAATCAATCTTTTATCATTGCGATAAAGCGATCGCAAGATCGCATATCGCAATGACATAAGGTACATAAGAAAGTGGCACATTGGTTTCCGCCGATGCCATATCGCCATCGACTATCGGTAATACTCTATGCACACTTTTAAAGCGCCCCCATGCCATTCCCCTAATGCAATGCGATATCGCTATCGGCAATCGGCAATTTACTATCCATGTTACATGTAATGCCAATGCTCCCGATGCGATGCGATATCGCTATCGGCGATCGGGGTTTTCAAAAGGTGTCAATATAAGAGGTTTAAGCTTGCCCCGATCGCCGATTGCGATAAAGCGCAGATTTCAAAAAAGCCGTTAAAGTGGAGGAATATTACGATCCATTCATATTTAAAGCTTGATCTGTTAAGCAATCATTCACCTGCGCTCAACCGCCAAAACATCCACAGCACGCTTAAACGGGTCATTCGGCCGATTAATGATATAATGTGCATTTAAGGATTGGCAGGTTTTAAACGGCCATTTAATGTAATTGTAAGATCTTCCCATGGATTGTATCCGCTGCCATTTTTAGAGTTAATCTCTCAGCACGCTTTGATCAATATATCTTTCCCATATTGGATTTTCATTGTCATCTCTCTGTGTTACGTTTATTTTCGCCTCTGTGCAGAATTCATCCAAAGGAGAAAGCTCAAGCAAAATGGGGAAGAAATCCAAGAAGACCACAGGCGCTTCCGCTGCACCAGCTGCAGGACAAGCTGTCGCTGACAAAAAGAAAGGATTTATTTCGGATACCACATGTTCTGGTCTCGGCAGAACTACTTGGCAGAGTACCTACAACTTGATCGAAATCGAAGAACCTAAAGTGACAATAGTAGAAGCTACTGCAGACTCTACTCGGAAATCTGAGGGTACTCTTAAGGACTTAGCTGACTCCTTCCTTCACTGGATAGCAGCTAGGGAACAAATTCTCCCATACACAGATGTAGTGCGGTGGGCAATTGAAGAAATCCCAATCCTGGATAGAACCTTCAGCACCAGAGACGGGAGAATTTTCGGGTCATTCAAAGCGGATGATCTGAGGCAAATGTATCATTTTCCTGAGCCAGAGAAGATATACAATAAGGCGTTCCTGGAAAAATTCTCAAACGAGAACGAAGTTGAATCCGAACCCATCCGGGATTGGAGACAAAATCCGGCAAAGCACAAACATGAGTCTTCCGGTAAGTACTCGGTTGATTCCCTGGCTTCTCCTTATTGCTACGCTGGAATAATGATGTGTAGATTGTGGGGATTGCATGACTCTTCTAATTTCACTATAGAAATGGTTCCTTTAATGGAAGCCGCATGCAACAGTATAATAATGGATTGGGCCACTATTCTCTCAGATAAACTAGCCAAAGCTGTTCTTGAGTTTAGGAATAAGACTCGCATCTCTGAAAGGATAATTCCCCCATTCTATTACAGTTTATATATTTTAGATACATTGTGTTTCAATTCTGAATTTCCCGTGCTCGGCTGGAGGTGGACACCACAAGACCCCACGGCTATCCACATATACCATCATAAATTATGGAAATCCTCTTACAAGCACCATCTGTACCAAGTCTGCAATGGCTTTATGGTGCCTATTTATTATTCTATTTTTGATAAACCCATTCCCAAGATTTCCTACCAAGCTGGGATTGATTTAACAGCGGTAGGGAGATGGTTTGGAGAGGAGAAATTCACTTATATAAGAGTTTTCGGTAGCCAAGCCAAACCTCATGTTCTCCCTTTATACATACCGGATAAACTGTTGGCAAGAGAAATCTCTTACCAGATTATTGCTGAGAGTGTTACACAGACTCTCAAGAAAAATAAGAAGCAGGGTTGGCCCTCATTTCCCTTGAGATGTGGTGTCTATACTCTGCATGATCTCAAACATGCAGAAAAGGAAGCCACGAAGATTAAATCATTAACTCTGGTGACTCTCCCAAATAGGCAATTTGATCCAAACAAAGTTGCCTATAATGCACTAGAATAGACCAAATTGTCAAAATTTGATCATAAAGAAGATATGTTTGACGACCTGTTCTCTTCAGCTGAGACAATAATGCAGGTTAAAGCATTGGCCAAAATGAAATATCATGATGAAGGGTTGACCAAATTTAATAAACTTAGAGAACAGAGGTTGCAAACTCTGCCTCTAGATCTACTAGCGACAACCCCAGCGACATCGTCAAGCGAGCCTGATCGGCAACAGTCAAAGGAACCTCCAGTTATAACAAAAGAACAAGAGAAGCCACAGGAGGAAAATCAGAAGAAAGAACAAGAGGAAAAGCAGAGGAGAGAGCAAGAGGAAAAGCAGAGGAGAGAGCAAGAGGAAAAGCAGAAGAGAGAGCAGGAGGAAAGGCAGAAGAGAGAGCAGGAAAAGGTGCGGGAGGAGACCCAAGCTGAAAAGGAAAAACAGACCACTACTGATGTCAATGTGGATACTCATATTGACCCTAAATTGCTCCAGGAATGGAAGCAATTTGATTCCATTATCAGTGGTTTGGAATGTTCAAAGGACACAGACACTTCAAAGGTAACAGACACACAGGAAATCGCTTCACCACAGGTTCTAAGTGGAACCAGTGGCCCACCCATTTCTAAAGAGGTAGAGATAATACCAAAGGACCCCTCCGACCAAATCATTTTGCAGGTAGAAGATATTCCTCCTCTGGATGTCTTCTACAGCCCAAGGCATAAAGTGGTGGTTAAACGACAAAGGAAAAGAAGAAGGACTGATCAACCTTCCCTTTTTCCAGAGCAAACTGTCACGGGCAATGTGGTTTGGAAGGAGGAATTTGACCCCTCCGATGACCTGACAAAACTGTCACAGTATGCGGGAGCTTATTCGGCAGCGACAATAGATAAGGCATCGGAGGTAAGCCTTTTACTGAAAACAAAGGATCAGGAGATTTTCTCATTACAGGCACAGTTAACTAAAACAAAGCAGAAAGCGGAGCAGGCGGAGCAGCAATTGTTGATGCAACAACAATTAAACAGTCAACTAACTCAACAATTGCAGGCAGAAAAGCAAAGGATTGACCAA
This sequence comes from Pinus tabuliformis, assembly GCA_031772625.1. NCBI lineage: Eukaryota > Viridiplantae > Streptophyta > Pinopsida > Pinales > Pinaceae > Pinus > Pinus tabuliformis. Next base: position 468,757,799 of record CM062809.1, on the reverse strand, counting down.
AGCGCAATCCAGAAGCAGAAAGAATTATCAGAGGCATTGGCACAATTGAAGGCAGCAAATGAGCAAATGGTGAAAACAAAAGATGAGAAAATTGCTCAATTATCATCACAGCTCGAGAAAATAAAAGGCGTTCCACAAGTGGCTGAATTTAGAGCAAAAGCATTACAAATAAATACTGCATTAATATCCCAAATTAAGCTTATGTGTCAACAAATCGCCCAGGCAGAGCCACTATGTGAATTAACGGCATCCATAAGTAAGCAAGTAGACAAGGCCATAACTGAATTGGATCAAGCTGAAGAAACAATAGCTGCATTTCTCGACTGGCAAGATTCTGATCAAGGACAAGCGGCGAATTTACCCAGGATCTTAGAATCACATAAAGATATACTCTTCACAGAATGGCAGTCCCAGTTAATGAAAGCAGAGAGGGCAGTTTCAAGATGTAAATCAACTTCTAGCAATTTAGTTGAATTAGTCAATAACACTCTCTACTTATCGAACATGATTTCCCAATGCACACCAGGAAAGTTGACAACGATGAAAACATTGGAGCAATCATGTTATCCAGATCTAGAAGAAAAGGGGAGATTAGTCACTGGGATTAACAGTTTAACCTGGGACACCTATTGGTTCTTCCTGGTAAAGCCGCACACACAGAGAGCCACCCTCAAGTGCCTTACGGATGCAATCGGGTATATTATACCCGATATTCAGGATGCCACCTATGCCGCCCAGCTCAGCTCGCGCCTCAACAAACCACCTGAAGTGGAGCTAATGCTTGCGATAAGTCAGCTCAGATTTAAAGGCAAGCAGCCTACTTGATGAATCATGCCGCCGACTGCCAGATCGCTAAAGAAAATAGGATCAAGATTTATTGATACCAATTTAGTAGGATTTCTGTTTTATAGATAGGTAGATTAATTAAGTATTTATAGACCCTTTCATTGTTTTGGAAAGGGTCGTAAAGTTTTGTACCTGACTTAAAGACTGAAGTTGCACTATTGTGCTTCAGCCATATTCTTTATGAAACTGGACCAGTTATTCTAAATTTGACAAGGAAGCCTTTTATGCAATTGTGCACTATTGTCTTTGTTTGAAAGTGTTTCTGCGTTGAAGGAAGAATCACAAGTAGCGATTGATATTGGGAGTGTCAAGCAGCTCATATGGTATTTCTATCTATGTCTGAGTTCATTCCTTTCATATGAATTGTTATTTGATTATCCTTGCTATTATCGATTATATGCATGTGCTTTAACAGCAGTTCTGTATTGCTTCCACTATTGGATGTTTATGGTGTGCTTTTGTTTTAATCATGTATGTGTCGATGATATATATGATAAGTGTAGTAATATTGCTTTAATCGCTTTGCTTAACTATTTAAGCGCAGTAATCCTGAATGAATTAATATCCATGTCTGTTAGATGGAGTCATCTATATGCCTGTCCATAGACATAGATCATCAAGCGCTACACTTCAAAGCTTAATAATTCCCGGGATAAGTAATAGCTCTTATATTTTTGCTGATAGATTTAGCTATTTGCCTATCATTAGATTAGTCAATCAATCATCCATTCATCCCGTTTATTCATTACTGGGAAAATGGTCCCATTATCCCCAGTCGGAGCCACCATTCCAAATGGAAAAGGAGCTGTACTAAGGTCCGGACTGGGTGGTTATCCCCAGTGTTGTTGCAGCGATTTTCGAGGCATCAACATTTTTGGCACTAGAATGAGGGCCTCAACTGTGAATGGCACACAAACCAAAATCTGCAAGCCATTCTAAGAGTAATTCTCCCTCCATATCCCCTCGAACTTCCCATTTGCATGCTGGTTCTCCAGCATCCAAACAAGAAGAAGAGGAATCAACTACCATTGCTCAAATCCATCATACTCTAGAACAATTAAGTCTTGAATCCCCTGAAGTCCAATCTCTTATCCACAAACTTCAGAGCTTCTCGATTTCACCACAGAAATCTGAGGTATCACAAAGCAGTGCGACTTCGTAGTTCAATTTACCTCACCCTCTCACCAGACTTCAGAGCGAAAGCTCGGTATTGAACCCACTGAGTTCCCTTTACCCAAAAGGAAAAAGGCGAAGAAATCTACTGAAGGATCTGACAGTGAAGAGCTTTCATCCACATCCTCCATTGCATCTTCCTCTCTGCAAAGTCAACCATCCACTCCCCCATTACATATTGTTGTTCATCAGGGATTAGGAGCTTTAACATCCCAACCTGCTCACTCCTCAACATTATTTCCTTCCCAGACATCTGGAATTCCAACAGTAGTATCAACCACTACTGCTATTACAATGGCAGATCCATGGACCAGGCCTGGTGCAGTCAACATGCCTGCACCATTGCATGCATTACCAGATGCTCCTGAAAAATGGCTACCTAAGTTTAACCCAGATGATGGGACCCAGGCTGAGGAACACATTAATAATTTCATGTTGGCAGTCAACTTGAAAGGAGTAACAGAACAAGATGTTGTTGTTAGACTTTTTCCATATACCTTGCAAGGATCAGCAGGATCCTGGTATTTTTCTTTACCTTCTGGTTCCATTACCAGTTGGAACACTTGCCAAGAGCAGTTTCTTACCAAATATGGAGATGATAGGTCTTTGGCTACCCTAATAAACGATCTCTCCAATCTGAGGATAGAGCATAGGGAACCAATTAAGGAATTTAATGCCTGCTTCAATAAACTCCTGAATAAAATCCCTACAGCCTCCAAACCAAGTGAACAAATTTGAAGCGAATGGTATACAACCGCCCTACCTACCAATATAGCCATTTTTGTAGACAGGGCTGGGAAACCTACCTTAGCCGAAAACATGAGAGAAGCACTTGCTGTGGAAAAGCGCATTAATGCTCTAGAAAAGAAAGCTGCTCTGGAAGACAGAAAAGCCAAAAAAGTCTCTTTCAAAGATGACTCAAGAAAGAAAACCCCAAAATACCCATATGACATGGAGGGTTTGCAAAAAGTCCTAAAAACTTTATCAAATGAAATGGTTGAAATAAAGAAACAGGTAGCCGAAACCTCAACCAAAAGACCCTTTAGGACTTATAAGAAAAATGAATCAAAGCCACCGAATGTCATATCTAATGCAGATTCAGAGCAAGAAGAAGAGGAAGAGGAAACAATCTCACCAACTGATGATGAAGAAGAAGTAGTAGAATGTCATGGAATGTGGGATTTTATACTCCCCATCTCCGACACCGATAATGAAGAAGAAGCGTTCTCGGTCACTACTAGGAGTAAAAGTACTTCCGAACCTGTTCAGGCAACATCAAAGAAAAGGAGTGCAGGTGCTGCTACAACCAAAGAAAAAATACCTGCAAAGAAATCACCTGCAGCAGTTCCCCAAAACCAGCCTTCAACTTCTAATATTCCTTCAACATCTAAAACATTAGTGGTATCTGATTCAATGGAGTACAATATTGTTGATGACATGAAGAAAACTAAAGCAAACATTACTATGTTTGAACTTAGTAAATTAAAACATCAGCAGAAATTGCTTCTCAAAGAATTGAATGTTGTTCCTTCTGCACCTCTTCCCAGTGCTAAAGCTGCTAATGATTCAGGCCAACCCCCTCCCGGTATGGTTGAAGCTACCGATTTAGTTCTGATTGGAGATAGATCAAATTCTCATACTCCACCATTCCTTCTAACCTATGAGATCTACAACAGAAACCTGCACAACTGTTTGATTGACTCAGGGGCATCTTCTAACATAATGCCAGCTTCAGTTTGTTCCAAACTAAACATTGAACCCCAGAAGTCTACTATTCATATTGTACAGTTGGATAGGACCAAAGTACAAGTTGTGGGAGAGATTAATTCCGTAACTATCAGGTTATCTGCTGATCCCAGAGTAGTACAAAGGATTGATATCCTAATAGCCGATATACCTGAATTTTACGGTTTAATCTTGAGTAGGGATTGGTCTGAAAAACTACATGGGTATATTTCTACTGATTGGTCACATATGTGGCTTCCCTATAAGGGTAAGCCAAATCAAATAAGGATTGATCGAGAGAAACATATGACCCATACAGTTACTGAATTTGAGCAAGAAAACCAACCCGTAGCATTTAACAACAACATTTTGGGGAATTATTCATCTGAGTCATTCTTTGGTAACTTTACTGCCCAGTCATCCCCTTTCTCAGTCAACCATTTTACATCTCAGATTGAGAATTTTTCACAAACAGATAGGTCTAGATGTTTCAATGATACTGAGAAAACTGTAAATACAATTGTTAATACTTCTTTATTTTGGTCATTATATTTCGATGGGTCCAAGTCTAGCGAGGGCTCAGGAGCAGGATGTATTTTGGTTAGCCCACAAGGAGAAAAGACAATGCTGTCTTGTAGGCTGGAATTTGAATGCACTAACAATACAGCCGAGTATGAAGCCTTAGTCCAAGGACTGTATAAAGCAATCGGCCTTAAAGTGCAATATCTAAAAGTATTCGGCGATTCTGAAATTATTGTCAAACAGGTGAGAAATACAATTCATTGTCTTTCAAATCATCTTAAACATTATCAATCGCTGGTACAAGAACTCACCTCACACTTTTTGGCATTCAATATTTCCTCCATCCCTAGGTCTCAAAACTCGACAGCCGACCTACTAGCGAATGTAGCTTCCAAGCTCTTACCTTCTAAAGACTACAACCCAGATAGATTTTCAGTAGAATCTCTTTTTAGGCCATCTATTCCTGACAATGTCACTAATTGGAGAGTATTTAACCATGATGAGGATATTTTACAATTCTTAACTTCTGAAAAGTCCTATGATAATCAAATTATTGAGGAAAATGAGCATGACCTTCAAATGAGAGAAACACCTCAGGAAAATTCAATCCCCAAGCCTGTGGTAAAGCTGGAGGATCTTTATGATATTAAAGACAGGTTTAAACCTGTGATTAATGCAAAGCTCCAAAGCTCTACCCTAAGGTTTGAGTTGATAAATCTTGGTACTGAGCAATCTCCTCAAAATATTAATTTAGGATTAGGACTTTCCTTGGAAGAGAAAGAGGCATTCATTAAACTGTTAAGGAAAAATAAACAGGTTTTTGCTTGGAAATATGATGATTTGAAGACCTATGATACATCTATTATCCAGCATACCATTCCAGTGCTTCCCGATCAGAAACCAATTCAACAGAAGTTAAGAAAAATACATCCCAATTTAGAGAATCAAATAAAGACTGAGCTTAACAAACTCTTGAAAGCCAGGATTATTTTTCCAGTCCGACACTCAAACTGGGTCTTCAATATGGTGCCAGTCAGAAAGAAAAATGGCGACATTCGGATTTGTATTGATTTCAGGAATTTGAACAAGGCAAGCTTAAAAGATAATTTCCCATTGCCTACTATGGAGCAGATACTCCAATCAGTAGCAGGCTCTGAATTAATGTCCTTTTTGGACGGTTTCTCAGGATATAACCAAGTTTTGGTCCATCCTGATGACCAGCTTAAAACTACATTCAGAACCAAATGGGGAACATATGCATATCAGAAAATGCCCTTCGGACTTATTAATGCAGGAGCAACATTCCAAAGAGCGATGGATACAACTTTTAAAGGGATGATTAATAGAACAGTAGTCATCTATTTAGACGATATTACTGTATTCTCTAAAGAGAGGTCCAATCACTTGCATGACCTAAGTCAAATCTTTCAACGCTGCAAAAGATATGGTATTTCTCTTAATCCTAAAAAATCTTTCTTTGCTCTTGACCAAGGAAAGCTCTTAGGCTTTATTGTGTCTAAAGATGGCATTTATATTGATCCTGATCGGATCAAAGAATCTCTAAAATCCCTTTCCCGCACAATAAGAAATCCATGCAGTCATTTTTAGACCAAATCAATTTTGTTAAAAGATTTGTTCCAGATTTTTCTCAAATTATTTTGCCACTTCAAACTATGATCAAGAAGAATTCAGTCTTTAAGTGGGGATCAGCAGAGAAAGAAGCGTTTGATTTAATCAAACAATCAATAATCGATGCCCCAGCCTTAAATACTCCCAATTTTTCTAATCATTTTATATTATACACTATCGCCTCCACCTCGACTTATGTAGCAGTACTCACGCAGCTCAACAATCACAATTTGGAAGCACCCATTTCATTTTTTAGTTCAAATCTTCAGGGTGCTGAATTGAATTACTCCGAAGTAGAAAAACAAGCCTTTGTTGTATTTAAAGCAGTCAAACATTATAGACCCTTCCTTTTGAAAACCCACACAAAAGTTATAGTTCCTTTCCCTGCAGTTAAGCAACTATTAATCCAAAGAGAACTGGGTGAAAAAAGGGCAAACTGGGTCACAGTGCTTCAAGAATATGACTTAGAAATTAAGCCAGCAAAGATTGTTAGGGGCCAAGGTTTTTGCAGGTTATTGGCAGGAGCATCCAACATCCCAGAATCAGGTGATACAGATCAAACTGAAGAAATGAATCAGATAAGTATTACTGATTCTGAGTCACAATATGTAGATTTAATCTTTTATTTGAAAAATGGATATGCACCTCCTAACCTGTCTTACAAAAACAAAAGGGCCATTAGGTTAAAAGCAAAGAATTTTACAATTATTGATGATGTGCTTTTTAAGAAGAATTATGATTCCATCTTATTAAGATGCCTTGAGAAACCTGAAGCACAAAAGGTTTTGCAGGAGTTACATGATGGACCAGCAGGAGGACATTTTGGAGCTGACACAACAGCTCACAAAATTATTCATGCTAGATACTATTGGCCAACTCTGTTTAGAGATGCCCACGAGTATGTAAGGAAATGCCTCAATTGTCAAACTTCTAGTGGAAGACAACATAAACCAGCTTTCCCTCTGCAACCAGTCAACATTGAACAACCATTTGAGCAATGGGGATTGGACATCATTGGGAAAATTACTCCACTGTCTTCCAAACAGCATAAGTATATCCTTACTGCTACCGATTATTTTACTAAGTGGGTTGAGGCAATTCCTTTGAAGACAGCAAATTCTGAAGCAATCATTGAATTCATAGATCAATTCATCATTACCAGGTTTGGTGTCCCAAATGCTCTTGTTTTTGATAATGCATCTTACTTCTCAGGAAATGCTATGTTTGATTTCGCTATTAAAAGAGGATTTAAATTGAAATACTCTGCTAATTACTATCCCCAGGGTTATGGTTTAGCAGAGTCTACTAATAAAAATCTGATCAAAATCATTAAGCGAACTATCGAACAGAATCATAAAAACTGGCACAAATCCTTAATGTTTGCATTATGGGCTGATAGGATAACACATAAAGCTTCTATAGGATCTTCCCCATTCAACCTTGTGTATGGAAAAGAAGCAGTATTGCCCACAAATCGTGTTCTTCCTTCTCTAGCCCTAATTCAGTTCATTGAGGAAAGTCCTTCCTCTTCTATTCAGCTTAGACATGATCAAATTCTAAAATTAGAAGAGGAAAGAGAAAAAGCCAAGGTTATTCATGCCAAACATCAGCAAATCATCAAAGCAGCTTTTGATTCAGTCTCATCCGGTTCAAAACAATTTCAAGTCGGTGATTTAGTTCTGAAATGGGACAAAGCCCATGAGGACAAGGGAAAACACACCAAGTTCCAGAAAATGTGGCTTGGACCATTTCAGATCTGCGAGAAGATAGGCCATTCGACCTTTATATTGCAAGATTTATCAGGTTTGAGAGATTCTCTCCCTGTTAATGCCCTTATCTTGAAGAAATTCTTTAATTGAGGAGGTAACCCCTTCTCCTTTTAGTTTAATAGAGTTTTGTAGTTTGTAGGATCTTTAGAAAATAAAGTTGTAAAGTATCCTCCATTGACCTTTGCTGTGTTTGGAAACTTGATCCACAAAAGTAGTATGATATTTGCTTTTGAAATAATAGAAGTCTCAACCAAAAGGGATAATTTCTAGGAAACTAGGTATCATTGTATTCTGAAACCACACTTCAAGTTTTGTGAACCCCTCTCAAAGTTTACAAGTATTATAAATCATTTTCTGTTTTCAAATTGGTCACAAAGGTTATCAATATCAAGATAGAAGCTAATCCAACTTCAGCATCTTCAACTCTTACCCTGTCATCCATCTACTCTTAAGGAGAAAATTGTCCATCCCATTCACCAAAGTTTATGGTTACTCAGAGTGTAATTCTAAAATATCTGATATTAAAGATAAGAGGTCTTATTACAAGCCTGCTTACCATGATCATAGGGAAATAGTCTAACCGACATTACCAAGACTGCATACCATAACAGGGTAATGGCTTAGAATTATAAGACAAGGGGTCTCATCACGAGCCAGCTTGTTCGGTTAGATTACTACCAGTGAATGGCATTGTCAATAGCTGGCCACCAAACCAGGACAATGGCTTTTTATCTTATCAATAACAGAAAAAGGAAAAGGAATACAAAATATGAAAACATGTTTTGAATTCATCCTGTTAATCATACTCTTAATTGGATGGGACAATGGACAATAACATGGTTAAAAGGTATCCCTGTCGAAACTATGAACGTTTGCTGGCAGCAGAGGCTCTACCTATGACAGATGAGTTCACTATAAAAGCTGATTTGGAAAGGTTTTCTGTTTTATCATTATAAACCAATAAAGGCCTATTTAAAACTTAGAATGTATCTATTTTCTTAAAAAAGAGAGGAAGTTAGCAAAATAGTTTCATTTTATTCGGAATGCATATATACCCAGTTATATTAGAATTTTCCCCTTTGATTAGAACTCTATTTTGAAAAGGTTTGAGTATTTTTACACTTTTCAGAGATAACTGTTTCTTCCAGCGAATCGCCAATTGTTGTGCTCTACAACAACCCCCCATTTCATATCATTTTATTCCCAAAACTATCCTATGAAATGGGTCCCTTTAGATTTTGATTGGTATCAATATTGTATTATTTAGAAAGGTCCGAAAACCAAATGAAAACATTATAAGAAACCTTTTTGAAAAACCCATTTATGCAAATAAATCAATCTTTTATCATTGCGATAAAGCGATCGCAAGATCGCATATCGCAATGACATAAGGTACATAAGAAAGTGGCACATTGGTTTCCGCCGATGCGATATCGCCATCGGCTATCGGCAATACTCTATGCACACTTTTAAAGCGCCCCCATGCCATTCCCCTGATGCGATGCGATATCGCTATCGGCAATCGGCGATTTACTATCCATGTTACATGTAATGCCAATGCTCCCGATGCGATGCGATATCGCTATCGGCGATCGGGGTTTTCAAAAGGTGTCAATATAAGAGGTTAAGCTTCTCCCCGATGGCCGATTGCGATAAAGCGCAGATTTCAAAAAGCCGTTAAAGTGGAGGAATATTATGATCCATTCATATTTAAAGCTTGATCTGTTAAGCAATGATTCACTTGTGCTCAACCGCCAAAACATCCACAGCACGCTTAAACGGGTCATTCGGACGATTAATGATATAATGTGCATTTAAGGATTGGCAGGTTTTAAACGGCCATTTAATGTAATTGCAAGATCTTCCCATGGATTGTATCCGCGGCCATTTTTAGAGTTAATCTCTCAGCACGCTTTGATCAATATATCTTTCCCATATTGGATTTTCATTGTCATCTCTCTGTGTTACGTTTATTTTCGCCTCTGTGCAGAATTCATCCAAAGGAGAAAGCTCAAGCAAAATGGGGAAGAAATCCAAGAAGACCACAGGCGCTTCCGCTGCGCCAGTTGCAGGACAAGTTGTCGCTGACAAAAACAAAGGATTGATTTCGGATACCACATGTTCTGGTCTCGACAGAACTACTTGGCAGAGTACCTACAACTTGATCGAAATCGAAGAACCTAAAGTGACAACAGTAGAAGCTACTGCAGACTCTACTCGGAAATCTGAGGGTACTCTTAAGGACTTAGCTGACTCATTCCTTCACCGGATAGCAGCTAGGGAACAAATTCTCCCATACACAGATGTAGTGCGGTGGGCAATTGAAGAAATCCCAATCCTGGATAGAACCTTCAGCACCAGAGAAGGGAGAATTTTCAGGTCATTCAAAGCGAATGATCTGAGGCAAATGTATCATTTGCCTGAGCCAGAGAAGATATACAATAAGGCGTTCCTGGAAAATTTCTCAAACGAGAACGAAGTTGAATCCGAACCCATCCGGGATTGGAGACAAAATCCGGCAAAGCACAAACATGAGTCTTCCGGTAAGTACTCGGTTGATTCCCTGGCTTCTCCTTATTGCTACGCTGGAATAATGATGTGTAGATTGTGGGGATTGCATGACTCTTCTAATTTCACTATAGAAATGGTTCCTTTAATGGAAGCCGCATGCAACAGTATAATAATGGATTGGGTCACTATTCTCTCAGATAAACTAGCCAAAGCTGTTCTTGAGTTTAGGAATAAGACTCGCATCTCTGAAAGGATAATTCCCCCATTCTATTACAGTGCATATATTTTAGATACATTGTGTTTCAATTCTGAATTTCCCGTGCTCGGCTGGAGGTGGACACCACAAGACCCCACGGCTATCCACATATACTGTCAGAAATGATGGAAATCCTCTTACAAGCACCATCTGTACCAAGTCTGCAATGGCTTTATGGTGCCTATTTATTATTCTATTTTTGATAAACCCATCCCCAAGATTTCCTACCAAGCTGGGATTGATTTAACAGCGGTAGGGAGATGGTTTGGAGAGGAGAAATTCACTTATATAAGAGTTTTCGGTAGCCAAGCCGAACCTCATGTTCTCCCTTTATACATACTGGATAAACTGTTGGCAAGAGAAATCTCTTACCAGATTATTGCTGAGAGTGTTACACAGACTCTCAAGAAAAATAAGAAGCAGGGCTGGCCCTCTTTTCCCTTGAGATGTGGTGTCTATACTCTGCATGATCTCAAACATGTAGAAAAGGAAGCCACGAAGATTAAATCATTAACTCTGGCGACTCTCCCAAATAGGCAATTTGATCCAAACAAAGTTGCCTATAATGCACTAGAACAGGCCAAATTGTCAAAATTTGATCATAAAGAAGATATGTTTGACGACCTGTTCTCTTCAGCTGAGACAATAATGCAGGTTAAAGCATTGGCCAAAATGAAATATCATGATGAAGGGTTGACCGAATTTAATAAACTTAGAGAACAGAGGTTGCAAACTCTGCCTCTAGATCTACTAGCGATAACCCCAGCGACATCGTCAAGCGAGCCTGATCGGCAACAGTCAAAGGAACCTCTAGTTATAAAAAAAGAACAAGAGAAGCCACAGGAGGAAAATTAGAAGAAATAACAAGAGGAAAAGCAGAGGAGAGAGCAAGAGGAAAAGCAGAGGAGAGAGCAAGAGGAAAAGCAGAAGAGAGAGTAAGAGGAAAGGCAGAAGAGAGAGCAGGAAAAGGTGCGGGAGGAGACCCAAGCTGAAAAGGAAAAACATACCACTATTGATGTCAATGTGGATACTCATATTGACCCTAAATTGCTCCAGGAATGGAAGCAATTTGATTCCATTATCAGTGGTTTGGAATGTTCAAAGGACACAGACACTTCAAAGGTAACAGACACACAGGAAATCGCTTCACCACAGGTTCTAAGTGGAACCAGCGGCCCACCCATTTCTAAAGAGGTAGAGATAATACCAAAGGACCCCTCCGACCAAATCATTTTGCAGGTAGAAGATATTCCTCCTCTGGATGTCTTCTACAGCCCAAGGCATAAAGCGGTGGTTAAACGACAAAGGAAAAGAAGAAGGACTGATCAACCTTCCATTTTTCCAGAGCAAACTGTCATGGGCAATGTGGTTTGGAAGGAGGAATTTGACCCCTCCGATGACCTGACAAAACTGTCACAGTATGCGGGAGCTTATTCGGTAGCGACAATAGATAAGGCATCGGAGGTAAGCCTTTTACTGAAAACAAAGGATCAGGAGATTTTCTCATTACAGGCACAGTTAACTGAAACAAAGTAGAAAGCGGAGCAGGCGGAGCAGCAATTGTTGACGCAACAACAATTAAACAGTCAACTAACTCAACAATTGCAGGCAGAAAAGCAAAGGATTGACCAAAGCGCAATCCAGAAGCAGAAAGAATTATCAGAGGCATTGGCACAATTGAAGGCAGCAAATGAGCAAATGGTGAAAACAAAAGATGAGAAAATTGCTCAATTATCATCACAGCTCACGAAAATAAAGGGCATTCCACAAGTGGCTGAATTTAGAGCAGAAGCATTACAAATAAATACTGCATTAATATCCCAAATTAAGCTTCTGTGTCAACAAATCGCCCAGGCAGAGCCACTATGTGAATTAACGGCATCCATAAGTAAGCAAGTAGATAAGGCCAGAACTGAATTGGATCAAGCTGAAGAAACAATAGCTGCATTTCTTGACTGGCAAGATTCTGATCAAGGACAAATGGTGAATTTACCCAGGATCTTAGAATCACATAAAGATATACTCTTCACAGAATGGCAGTCCCAGTTAATGAAAGCAGAGAGGGCGGTTTCAAGATGTAAATCAACTTCTAGCAATTTAGTTGAATTAGTCAATAACACTCTCCACTTATCAAACATGATTTCCCAATGCACACCAGGAAAGTTGACAACGATGAAAACATTGGAGCAATCATGTTATCCAGATCTAGAAGAAAAGGGGAGATTAATCGCTGGGATTAACAGTTTAACCTGGGACACCTATTAGTTCTTCCTGGTAAGGCCACACACACAGAGAGCCGCCCTCAAGTGCCTTACGGATGCAATCGGGTATATTATACCCGATATTCAGGATGCCACCTATGCCGCCCAGCTCAGCTCGTGCCTCAACAAACCACCTGAAGTGGAGCCAATGCTTGCGATAAGTCAGCTCAGATTTAAAGGCAAGCAGCCTACTTGATGAATCATGCCGCCGACTGCCAGATCGCTGAAGAAAATAGGATCAAGATTTATTGATACCAATTTAGTAGGATTTCTGTTTTATAGATAGGTAGATTAATTAAGTATTTATAGACCCTTTCATTATTTTGGAAAGGGTCGTAAAGTTTTGTACCTGACTTAAAGACTGAAGTTGCACTATTGTGCTTCAGCCATATTCTTTATGAAACTGGACCAGTTATTCTAAATTTGACAAGGAAGCCTTTTATGCAATTGTGCACTATTGTCTTTGTTTGAAAGTGTTTCTGCGTTGAAGGAAGAATCACAAGTAGCGATTGATATTGGGAGTGTCAAGAAGCTCATATGGTATTTCTATCTATGTCTGAGTTCATTCCTTTCATATGAATTGTTATTTGATTATCCTTGCTATTATCGATTATATGCATGTGCTTTAACAGCAGTTCTGTATTGCTTCCACTATTGGATGTTTATGGTGTGCTTTTCTTTTAATCATGTATGTGTCGATGATATAAATGATAATCGTAGTAATATTGCTTTAATCGCTTTGCTTAACTATTTAAGCGCAGTAATCCTGAATGAATTAATATCCATGTCTGTTAGATGGAATCATCTATATGCCTGTCCATAGACATAGATCATCAAGCGCTACACTTCAAAGATTAATAATTCCCGGGATAAGTAATAGCTCTTATATTTTTGCTAATAGATTTAGCTATTCGCCTATCATTAGATTAGTCAATCAATCATCCATTCATCCCGTTTATTCATTGCTGGGAAACTAGTCCCATTATCCCCAGTCGGAGCCACCATTCCAAACGGAAAAGGAGTTGTACTAAGGTCCGGACCGGGTGGTTATCCCCAGTGTTGTTGCAGCGATTTTCAAGGCATCAATAGGTATATACATGGATAATAGGTAGATGGATTAGTCGAGAGGATTAGAAGAAGGCACTAGAGGGCACTCGGTTTATTCTGCTTCTTCCCTTCCTGACACCAAATGTTCGTGACGACTACACTTAAAATATCGTTCCTGCAATGATTGTGCCCAAGAACCTTGAGAACTTGCGTGCCTATGAGGTAAGATTAGTATTTTGTAAAAATTATGTTGGCATACTGGCATTTTCTTATGGAAGATGTTGGCAATGATTCTATGATTTTCTTTGATGGAAAACAAAACAAAAGAATGGGTTGCCTAGAAGAGTGATGAGTGCAAGAATTGTTTGAGGAATTGTGCATGCACTGGAAAATGTGACTATGCCATTAGTTGTAACACACCCAATGAAGTGATTATTAGTTAAGCATGACTCCAAAAATGCGGTGATGAGTAAAGGTTCAAGAGTTCCTAATTGTTTCTGAGGGTGAAACCTGCTTATACGTTGTATACCATGGATTCTTCTTCTTCTTTGATTTATGTGAATTAGAAGAAGGGCCCAACATGTTGGGTGTGTGTTATATTCTTTCCATGACTAGCTTCACATGTTGTATGTTGCGCCGGGTGCAGCGGGGTGGGGGTTATATCGCTCCCTTGCATGCGGTCCGAGGGGATTTTTGTTTTTGTTTTTGTTTTTTGTTTTGTTTTGTTTTTTTTTTTTTTTTTTTTTTTTTTTTTTTTTTTTTATGCGGACCCAATAATAGTTGGAAAGACCCAAGGATGGGGGACAGACCCAAGGATGGAGGGCAAACCTACCCATGGTTTTGTGCATATGTTTTTCACATGGTTTTGGGCATGATGGTTTTATGCCCATGGTATTTTGTAGATCCAGTCAAGGGAACTACAGTTATGTTCTAATCCAGGGTTATTGATTTGGGTTTATGAATGCTTCGACATGTATATATATATGTATTGTAACGTTGAAAGAAATATAATGAAAAATCAATCTGGTAGTCCTAGTTTTGGGATCAAGGGGAAAATATATGTGTATATTTGTTTTATGTTCTCCGCATTCTTTATTTTAAGAATTCGTTTGCAGGTAATTTATGTACAGGGTTAAAACCTACACAACAAACAATGGTGTCCTTATTTGCTTAGCTAATGCATCCCTTAAGAAAACCGGTTCACAATTCCATAATGAGTCCAAGACTTTGGTAAAATGCCACTAATGGCTAATTGGCATTAGATGACATAACGCATTCCAAGCTTAGGATGTGCCTCTGGTACATAATAATTCTTAACATGCTTTTCCACAAGGTGGTCTTGTGTTACATCTCGCAATCCACGCTTGCAAAATAGTCATAAGCATTTACATGGCCAACTACCACATGAAAAGGAAAGGGCTATTTGAAGACTTTGTTTAAACAATTATGACAAGCCACCTCAATAAAATATCAAGCTTATGACCCCAAAAACCCATGCCACTAATAAAAAATCATGTCACGGTGAACTAGCACTCTAAAGGGACATTCCAGTCCTTTGTTACACACCTTTAATAGTTTCTCAAGTGTATTTTGTAATGCAGTCTTCGTACCAGCATTCTGAACAATACATTACAATGACTCAAATAATAGAGTTTTGTCATTAGTATGAGAAAAAGCAGTGACCCATTTGTAATAACTATTTATATTTTACAACCAATAGTTAATAAACTGTTTTTGTTTCCTTATTGACTAAGAACATAGTTACTCAAATAGGGTTTTTAGGCCAAGTTCTGTCTTAACAGGGTGCATGTACCATCAATGTCTTGCTTTTACATAGCTCAATTAAGCATGATTTATGGGTGAATATGTGATTGAATATAATTTCACAATAAGAATCCAATATATCAGATGAATTTCTAAATTCTGTTCCTTTGCCAAACCCTAGGATGGACCATGGAGTATTGTTAAGAACATTATAAATACTCCATTACTGTGAGCATGTTATGGTGCAGGAATTCTTCCTGTAGCTAGTCTCTCATGGTTTTCAATAGGTATCTCTACTTTCAAATGGCATAAGAAGCATCAGTGTTGCTTAGTTCAGTTGTAATTCAATGATCCATACATTATTATGGAGGTGCCATTATTGGTCAAATTACACACCAATTTAAGGAGATGAGACTATTGCAAGATTTAGTAACCATCAATGAAATGTGTTGTAAAATAACTTGCAAATAAAATGTTGTAATTGTGTGATAGTCCTTAAAGATTTTTTATTCTAATTCCTCTAAGTTGTGTAGTTCAAATTCAATATGAGAAATTTGTCATAGAAAAAGTCGAGACTTTGACTAAAATTGTTTAAACAAAGGCAAGATTTAGATGTTTTCTTAATCCACGTCAAGGTCTCCATTTGAATGAAAATTTAACTTTGCATTCACAATTATGTTTAACATTGCGGGTTAAGTCATATTTCATTGTAAGGAACACAATGGGGTCATTTCCAAAAGCCCAATGTTTTTACGTAGAATTAAACCTCAGTTCTAGATGTGTCACTATTAAGGAAATTGTAAGTAGTAAACCTCAGTTCTAGATGTTTCATTTCTAAAGAAACTGTAAGCAGTACTCAAATAAATTTAAACATATGGAGACAAGTTTATATCATTGTATACTTGAGCAGAGTCGATTGAATTCCACCATGAGTAGGTAATAAAATTACCATTGCCCTAATAATTCAACCACAATATGAAATTGCAAGTAATGGTGGCAGTTATTCCAGAGTGGTTAATAATTTATTTATCAGGCATAAGAGCCAAAAGTACATTCCTTACTGGAGTCTGAATTTCACATACACAGTGCAGAGCATATAAGTCATACTATAAAACATTTCCTTTTTATATATAGTAGTAAAGGATGTATTAAATATACCAGGCCTGTATTTGTTTAAGTATTATCATTCCTGTAATATTTTACAGTGATTTACAAGAGATGGATACGTGGGTAGGGTCTATGTTTCTCCTCTCAACCATAGACAGACCACCTGCACGCTCTTTAGACAACTGTCACCCCCAAGCTTTGAAATATTGTCCCTACATCCCTCAGTTATGAAGGTATTTTTGTTATGGGCTAGTCTAGGGATTACTCGTTTTGTTGAGGTAGCAAAAAAATCAACCGATTTTGAAAAGTGGTGGTGCAGAATACATATATACATATATATAGCATAGTTTTTACACTTATTTTTTTTTATGTACATTAGTTTTTAGAATGTTAGTGATTTGCATGCTAATTTTAAAAAGTGTTGATTCTACATCAGACCCTTTTTTTAAAAGGCTTATTTTTTTTTGTTTGTTTTTGAAATGAGGTCTTTTTTTTGCATAGTTAAAGAAGAAGGTTGATATTTTAAAGTTTCTATATTCTACATATTTATATATTGTTAATTTATTTTTCAATGCACATCAAATAATTGTCTCTAAAAAAAAATAATTTTTGACAATTGACATAAAAATAAACATTTTGAACATAAATATAACAAAAAAAATTACACATTTTGATAATTTTTTTGCTAAAAATGTCATGTCAAAATCACAAATTTAACAAAAAATGGGTAAATAATTGATTTTTTTAATGATTTTCATGTCAAATAATAATAGTAATCACAATTTTTTTCAAAAATTAACGATTCACATAAAAATTAAAGCGAAAATCACATAATACAAATATTGAACATATAACAACATTAACTGAATACTTATTCTTCTCATAAAATGTCAAAGTCAAAACATTACAAGTATAACTAATTAATAGTTATAAAAGATGAACTTGATTTCCAAGCATAACTTAAATTTAATCAATAATATCACGTAATCCAAACTCTTCAACCTCTAGAGTTTCTTTTTTTTGCTAAAGCAAGAGTCGTACCTTCTATTTCATTAAATCAGAAAACAAATTACATAAAATACAACAGTCCCAAAGGAACTGTGGGCCAAAGAAAAATCAAACCACTTAAAGCCTAGGTCACCAAGCTAAAGGCTTAAAAGCCGAGCCAAGGTCCCACAAACAAAACTACAAAACCCACGAAAAACAAACAAAAGCCGAGACCGTTCGATCCCCCCTCAGAGATCTGACGGATGAGGCTCAAATCGGGGCGAGAACATGCATCCACTTTAAAATTAGAATTGGACCCGATGAGGAAATAGGGACCATTCTAAAAGGATTTCGGGTCCGAATGGGGGGATAACCCTCGAGCATGTAGTTCGCCCGAAATCCACCGATTCCCATCATGAAGCGCAACAAGCACAGAAGATAACACTCACTCGGACCTGCATACTTTTCCTCGATTGTCGAATCTCCTCGCCAGATCCAACGACGGAGGATAATATTGCAAGACCTAAAAGCATGGAGAATGACCGCGCGATAAACGCCCTGGCCCCACCAACATGCTCACTTAATCTTGACTGCAGAATCATCGTGCTTGATCCAACGGCTATGGAACATATCGCACGCACCAAAAGCATCGAGAATTACCACACGATGAGGGTGGTATTCCTTCCCGTCCCTTGGCCACGTGTTGCTTTGTGAGTGGAATCGCTCCTAACTCCGAAAAAACAACTTTCAGCTTGAAGGCCCTACGATAAACCAGAAACCACCCTGCAAGCGGTATTGCCACCACAAAAAGAAAAATTGGGGTTTTGATTCTGCCGAGAAAGCTAGGAATCCAGCTCCTCGTACCAACCCATCTCCTCGGGTGACTGAACCAAAGGAAGCTGAAAATTCCTCCATCCAACTGTTTATCCAAGAAACAACATCTGCCGAGCAACATCCTCTAGAGACTACTATGTTTGTTCTTGACAGGGTTGAGGAGGCCGACTGTGACCTGCATCCCAAAAATGACCTCACTTCAGAAATAACACTTCATAAATAAACCAAATCAATTAGACCCCATCTTTGTGGCTTTGTTGCGAAACACCATTCTATCCTCATCTGCTTGATCTTGATATAGCGCCTTTAATCTATTCCGAGGCATCTCTTGCCAACTCAGCTCAACCCTGCTTTTGGTGCAGAGCACCCCTTGATTGGCCAGGATGTTCACCAATTTATTTGCCGTCCTTAGCACATGGGTAAAACTCACGGTATGTAAGCCCAGGAGGTGAAGCTGAATCCGTTGAAAGACCTGCAACAACCTCCAGCGTTTTCAGACTTTTTCTGGTTCCATGCCATAGCTGATTCTCTTGACCGAGTTAATGATTAACTCCAAATCAGCTTCAACTATTATATTCTTGAGATTATTCTGCTTTAGGAATTCTAAACAATGCTCAAGAGCCATTAATTCCGCCATATTATTCGTGGCTCTTCCCAAATGGAAATGGAAAATAAAAAGGATGTAGCCATTTTCATCCCTTAACACCCCTCCAAAGCCAGCAATACTCAGGTTGCCTTTTGAGGCCCCATCAATGTTGTATTTCAAAAAACCCTGCGGGGGGGGGATGCCAGTAATCCTGCTTAGTGTCCAGTTTCATTACCTTCCTATCCAAGCCCTGTGGTATAAGTCCCTGCATACCCAACTGAAGAAGTATCTGCATTTCAACTTCTGAAGGTGGATTCGTTGGGGAAGTTCTCACAATAGTACCTACCGTCTCCTTCAGCTGTCTTAAGATCTGCTCAAAATACGTTGGGAGGAACTTTTTTCATTTTTGAAGATTCTGTTGTTCCTTTCTTTCTAGACATTCCAAATTATAAAGCTTGGCGTTAAAGCCCAAGCTGAGCAAAGAAATTCATAATCAGAGAAGTTTCGTCTCTAGTTATTTAGGGTGTTGATAATGCTTCCTTTGTCCCTATCTGTTTGTTGGAAAATAGTGGAAAAAGTATCCCGCAAGCTGGATGTGAAAATACAATTATTGAGAAGGTGCTCCATTGTTTCCTCCTGTGCCTCATAGAGCTGGCATATGGAAGAACCCAAAACACCCCTCTTCTGAATGTTTTCCCAAGTCAAAATTTTCTTATGATGAACTAGCCACATGAAGAGTTTTATCTTCATCCATCCTTGATGCCTCCATAGGTTCTACCAAACCCTGTCCGGTACATTGGATTCTAGCTCAAGGAGTTTGCGTTTTTCCTCCTTAAGATTGAAGGTACCTTCATTATTGTTACCCCATCTAAGTTGGTCATGCCCCCCTGTCACTAAAATTTTCCTTTAGTCCAACATTTTCAGAAGTGCCTCAGCTTTTGCTTTCAAGGGGATATCATCCATGTAATCTATATTCTTCCAGGTTCTCCATTTTCCTTCACTATTGGTTCGATCCCAAAAATCTTTTACCCTAGGTAACCCTTTGGTATCAGTTTCTTTCTTGAGGTCCAGAAAGTCCTCTCTTAATAGTGTAGGTTCTTGTTGCCATTTATCCTCCCAAAACAAAGCAAGATCTCCCTCTCTGATTTCCCAGAAGCTATTTTTTTGAACTACGCCTCTATTCTCCTAGGCCTTATTCTAGATGTGACAGCCTTTTATGATGCCAGTCATCCTTATGTGATCATTATCTTGCCAAGTTCTGGCATATTTTTCTTTCCAGATACTAGCCCAATGAGCCTTTGGATCTTTTACCCACCGCCACCATAATTTGGCCCCTAAAACTTTGCTTAGTACTTCCAGATCATCCAATCCAAGACCCCCATGGTTTTTAGGTTTGCAAATCTTATCCCAGGCTACCAAGGCCCATTTATTTCTCTGCTCCCCCTTACCCCAAAGAAAGTCTCTTTGAATAGTTCTGAATTGTTGCAAAACTCCTTTTGGAGCTGGAAGGGCTAATAGCATGAAGATGGGGATAGATTGAAGAACAGCTTTTGTAAGCACTAACTGACCAACCAAGTTTTAAGATCTAATAGTCCATTTCTTGATTTTATCCTGCATCATATTAATCACCAATTCCCAAATTCTCTTGTGCAAAGGTTTATCAGTTAGAGGAACTCCCAAGTATTTGGAGGGAAGGACATCCCTTTGAAAGCCCATAATTCTAGAGATATTTCTCTAGCAATATTGGTATTAAAAAAAAAATCTTAGATTTGGAGAGATTAACTTCCATACCTATAGCCATGGCAAAGTCACACAGGATTTGTTTATAAGCTAGAGCTTTTTTGACCATGGGGATTCCTTGCAGCATAGTATCATCAACAAATTGTTGATGGGTCAAAGCCTGTCCAATCTTAGAAAGTTGGAGCCCCTTGATGTTGCCAACTTCTTTCGCATGCTTGATTGACCGACCAAGTCCTTCCATCATGAGGATAAAGAGAAAGGGAGAGAGCGGATCTCCCTGCTTGAGGCCTCTTGAAGGAGTAAAAGTCTTGGAGGGAGAACCATTAACTAGAATTGAAAAGCTAGAAGAAGTCACCAAGGCCATGACCCATCTTACCCAATTATGATCAAACCCAAAAGATATAAGGACCTTCCTGATATAGGTCCAATTCAACTTATCGTAAGCTTTGGCTAGGTCCAATTGCATAATCATGCCAGCCTTCCTGTTGCTTAACAATGAGTGCACCACCTCGTGCGCTTGAATGATGTTATTGAGAATTTGTCTGCCCTCCACATAACCAGATTGCTCCACAGAAACTAGAGTAGGAAGAAGTGGTTTGAGTCTATTGGCAACAACCTTGGATATTATCTTGTACACCACATTGCACAAAGCTATGGGTCTAAACCTGTCTAGAGTCTAAGCATTGTCCTGTTTGGGGATCAAGGAGATGAAGGAAGTATTGAGAACCTTCAAAATGGTTCTATTCATTCTGGAATCCTCCACCACATTCAGAATTTCTTGTTTAACAATGTTCCAACAAGCTTTAAAGAAATCCACATTGAAACCATCAGGGCCTGGTGCTTTACCATTCTGCATTTCTTTGATGACCTCACTAACCTCCTCTTCAGTCACTGGCCTATTAAGATTGAAGTTATCCTCTCTTGTTACAAGCCTAGGTATATGCCTTGTTAAGTCCCTGATAGAATGATCTCTGTCTGAAATGGTTTCCTTTGCTATACCTCGAAAATGCTGGACTAACACAGTTTCTATATCTTCATGGGAATTAAGAAAATTACCTCCCTTGTCCTCGATCGAAGAGATCCTATTATGAGATCTGTTCGCCATGGTGGATCTATGGAAAAATCTAGTGTTTCGCTCCCCTTCTTTTAGCCATTGAACTCTAGATTTTTGTCTCCAAAATATTTCCTCTTGTTTACATAAATTCTCCCAGTCTTGATGATGTCTGGTGACTTGATCATTTATGACTTTGTCAAAGCCATCCATGATAAGGGCTTGATTGAGTTCCTGCATTTTGTCTTCAACAACTTTTTTTTCTTCAAAAATATTGCCAAATTCATTCTTCTTCCAATCTTTAAGTCTGAGCTTGATGTGCTTTAGTCTTTTGTGTAGCAGAAACATTCTTGTACCCTGAATATGCAGATCTTCTGTCCACCATTTTGTAATGTTGCTGATGAAATCTGAGTGGGTGAGCTAGATGTTCTCAAAGCTAAAAGGTCTGTTCTTGGGTGTACCAATGCCCTGAACCTCAAGTTGTACAAGCCAATGGTCCAAGCCTCCAAAGGGGAGAATTCTCGCTATCATTTCCTTGTCAGTGAGCATAAGGTCCTCTGAGATTATGAATCTGTCTAACTTTGAGGCTACTTGAGACTCTCCTCCTCTTTTATTGTTCCAAGTAAATAGGCCATTACTCATATCAGTGTCAACTAGCTTCATATTATCTATAAAACTTTGAAATGCTATGGAGTCTTTGCTTAAAGTACTGGTTCCTCCTTTTTTCTCCAAACAGGCTGAATAACTACTGATAAATAATTCCTCGATGCCTTAGCATCTATTATGCCAAGCGTTTGGGGGTTCCAAAGAGTGAGTATGCCTCCTGCTGTATTATCTGCTTTAATTTCTAGAAACTCAAATCTATTGAGCCATTTGTTGTGAATTTCTTTTATTTTTTGAATGGAACATTTAGTTTCTTGGATAAAGATCATATCTGGAGCTTCTTGTTTCATTCTATTGCTAAGTATTCTTTGTTTTCTTTTACTACCTAGACCTTTGATATTCCAAGATGTGAACTTCATTATTAAAGATTTGTAAAGGAGTAACTGGTTAGGTCTTTCATCTTACCTGAATCTATCATTAGCTTTCCACATTCCATCAATAACTCGTTCTACTTTTTTCTGCCTCTTTTCTTTCCTGGGTTTCTAGGAGCTAATCCTGGTGTGGTTTTCATAGTTTTCACACCTTCTTTGCCCTACCTTTCATTGTTTCTTTGCCTTTCCAACCCTTTAGCCTGAGTTTTCCATAGGAAAAATTGCTATACTCTGTTGAACTCTTCTTGAGGTAATGATTCTACCCCTCCCATGGTTCCTTGTTTCAAGAACCCTTCCATATCTAGGTGTTCTCTATCAAGAATCTCCTGCAGATCATGATCCTCCGTTTCCATCTCACTCTGGGTCATTTCTTGGTCCATCTCAACTTCTCCATCGCTCAGCATAGTCTCTTTCTGTTTATTACTATCCTGTGTTTGTTCCCTATCTTCTTCTTTCTCCTTCTCCCCTGGGCTTACTTCCATTACCTGATCTACTTTTGTTATCTCTTCCTCTTCTTCGAGAACTTGGGACCTATTTAGACTGGCCTGTTGCCCTTCTATTTAGTGTTGCTTTTGCCCCCTTTTGCCCCCTTTTGCCCCCTTTTTCTCTATATCCCACTTTGTGAAAGTTTTCAATGTCTTTCATTGTGGTTGCTTTACTTTTGTTCTCTATTTTACTAAGAGGGAAATCTCTAAATAGGTGCCCATGCTCATGGCACCTGCGACATTTGAAGGGAATATGTTCATAATTTATTGTTTGCACCCATTCTTCATCAAAAAATTCCAAGATAACCTCAATCGGTAGAGCTCCAGAGAGATCCATCTCCACACATATTCGTGTGAAGGAAGTGTATTTTCCCCTTCTAGTGGCCTCAGAGGCTTTGACAAAACACCCTAGTTTATTTCCTATGGTAGATAACGATTCCATTTGCCAGTAATCAAGTGGTAAGGAGTAGAGTCTTACCCAGACTGGGACCGAAGTGAAAGTCTCTCACTTTGGGACAAAATTCATCATCCACGGCTGCATGTAGAGGCCTGTTGTTGCGTAGAAGTAGGGTCCTCCTTCAAACACCCTGTCTTTGTCCTCAATATTTGTAAAGACCACAATGAAGAAACCCTTTGACCCAAGATGTAGGTCTATGCTTCCTTTTGGTTTCCAGTGGTATTTAATCCACGCTTGTAAAGCCTTTTCAGTGGGCCATAATCCCATGAATTTACAAATGATAGCATAGGTCCGCATGTGGTCCCTGTGCACCTGCAGAGCAGGATCATTTAAAACTACTTTGGGAGTGACCTCAGCCTTGGGTTTACATGGCCCCTTTTGCGCCTTGTTTTCTGCTCCCTGTTTCTTGTCTTCTTCCTCATTTTCTTTTGTGCTATTTTCCTCCCTTGGTTTGGTTAAATCTTGATCCTCTTCCATGTTCCTTTTCCCTTCTCCTGAAGGACCTCTGACAGATTCTATTGGTTTCTTACCTCGACTGGCCACTGCCTACCTGTAGGAGGGAGTGGAGCTCCCCCCTTTGCGCGCCTCCATGGAGCTCATAAACCTGAAACCCTAGCTCTTCATCCGCGTCCCCTACTCTCTATCGCAAAAAGAAGAAGAAGAAAATTCAATCTCTAGAGTTTCATCATTGTCTTCTTCCACAATATTTTCTACTTCATTTTGCTCATTTTCCTCTTCTGATGGATCTTTGATGTCTGCGAATCTCCCAATGTATGCCTTTTCAATCATTCCATCTAATGGTCGTTGAGGTTTCTTTGCCTTTTTTGCCACATGTGATTCATTAAAATCCCCTTTCCTCAACCCAATTTCTTGCATTGCATCTAGAAGAAATTGAAGAGCATTAATTCTTTGCTAAATAAATTTGCACTGTATTAGGTCTTTTTCAATGGAAAACAATTTCTTCCTTTTTGTAGGAAACATGCTAGTGTTGTACCTAATTATCAAGAACAAAATAAATAATGAAGTAAATTAGTATAATGACATATAAATTAAGAAAGAAGATATTGAAATTCAATTCTATATAACAAAACTTACCTAAGCCTGAAAATAAATCCAGAACCTAATCTCCTTCATTTGAACATAAGTCTATAAGATAGTTAATCAATGACTGTGGTTTTTGATAAATGTTAACTATCTCTCATTTTTCTTCTTTATCTTCATATGTTAGTTTTTCACAACAACATCATAAACCAGTACTTGGATATGACTCTTTCCATTTACCCGATTAAGAAGCATAGACTTATAGCTATCATCTTTTGTCCAACTATCAATATAGATGAACTCACAATCATTTATAATTGGTTGATCTTCACGGTTAAGAAGATTTGACTTTTTCTTGTAACATGAAATAGTAAAAGTTCAATTAGCTTGTACATAAATGATTTTTTTAACATTAATCAAACATACATTTCAACGTCTTACCATGTAAGTTGCATTCTTGAGTTTGTTTTCCCCTTGAAGTTTGTCAATAACATTGCCAATTGTGTGTCTAAATGAAATGTCACAAATCTCCATAATGGTGATGATGTGACTTCTACAAATCCCGCAACCACTTTACTAAGAGCTTGATAAGTATAAGGGTCACTATCATAGTCAATGTTTGGGATGTTGAATCCATGGGGAATATCTGCAATAACTAGGGAATAATCCCTTTTAGGTATGAGTTTAGCAATGTCTTCATAGTCACCTTGTATTACTTGATATTGAGTAGTGTCAATCCCATTCCAAATGAAATGAGTAAGAGTTGGATCAAGTTCAACATTCCTAATACGCTGCTTTCTCAGTTTTTCGATCTTAATTTTTTCAATAAAGCTTCTAAAACTATCTGGTGCTCTATTTGCATCCTTCTTCATCTTTAATAAAATAAACAAATATATGTATAAGTTATATAATACAAATAGTACAGATTAATAAAAATGAATATATAAATCAACATACCTTTTTAAATGCAAGATAAAAATCTTTTAGTGTTGATGTAGAACTTGAATATGGGTAGTTGTATATAATATCATCCCAACTATCTTCATTCAACAATTTAACCATTTGTTCTTCTATTTTCATGTAAACTTTGTGACTGAATAGATAAAGTAAAAAAAGTTAATATAATGATATGTATAACAAATACTACCAAGAACAATATGTTATATTTAAAAGAAAATTATAATCTAGAAATAAGTAAAACTAATTCAACAAATTTACTTTTGAAATTCCTCACACATTTTGTCCAATGATAATTCCCCCGACTTCACACGAGATAATATTGATTTGACAAGTTTTTCATCCTTCACTCCTTGCAATGCTCTCCAAGGTGTGATAATCATATCTTCTGGAAGTTGCTTCATTTCAGGACCTGATTTACTGCTGCTACATATCAATTGTTTAGACTTTTTGACCTTTTGGTTTTTAATGCGAATGTTCTCCCACATGCTAAAAATCTCATTAATCAATTCCCATATCTCTCCAGTTCTAAATGCCAACTGGAAAATGTTATCAATACTTCTGAATATATCATAATGTACTTTGCCGCCTTTTGAATTGATTTTTTCCTCAATTTGATAGCCTATTTCCATACAACATTCCTTTTGAAATTCTAGGCTAACATTTATCTTATCCCCACCACATTTTTCTTCAAATTCATTATAAATAAATATAACCCTTTGGATGAAAGTCATAGACATCCTATACTCATTATCTGTATTATGATCCCATGCCAATAACTTTTCTTCTGTATCTGATAAACCAACATAAATGATACATTTGATTGTTTAAAAACGTGGGTTATTTGGATATTCCTCCATCAATTGCCTTTGAGCTTCTACAAAATGGTTCCCCCCAAGAACATAATAATTGTATTCAAAACAGTTTGACTTATCAAATGCTTCTTTGTTGGGAACTTGAACTGGATCAATAAGAAACACATAATCAACCACATGAGCATATGGATTGTACCTCATCAATGCCTTCAAGTTGTGAACAATGCAGGTGGTGTGGCTTTTTGATTTGATATTTAAATTGTCTTTCACTTGGCTTATAGATTTATTTGACATTAAGATGAAATGTATGACCACCCTCAATTAAGTTTGTTTTTGTCAAGTTATGTCGAATGAAATTTTGTTTTATTTTAATAATGTCATCCTCTAAATCAGATCCTGGTGTAATGATTTCCCTGCTTTCTTTTGAAGTTTCACTAGGATCTTCATTGTTGGCCTTGACTATTTGAGAATGATCAACTTTTTTTTTCTTCCTCCTCTTTTCTTCTAGATAAGTAACATTCTCATCTTCAACTAGAACAAAGACATTCTTGGGCATTTTTACTTTTGGTCTTTTATGGCTCTTCTTCTTTCTAACATTAGTTCTAATCTCATCCTTAGTAATGACAACATATTCTTCAGTGTCAGTTTCAACTTCCTCATCTTCAAAAGTAACATGTCTACCTTTGTTATATTTATCCACTATAAGCATTCTTTGCTGATCCCTTGGATGTAGTTTTGTAGCATCATGAATTACTATTTTTTGCTTGTTTTCCATATCTTCTTCTGACCCTGAGTAGAAATTGCTAATAACATTCATAATATCTTGCTCTATGAAATAAATGCCTCCCAACATAATTGAAAGATTTTCAATAAAATTCTGTCAAACAAAATATCATATGTCAATAAAGACTAAGTTATAAAAATATAATGATACAGTTACAATAACGCAAAACACATAAATACAATACTTACGATATCTTGTGCAATCTCATTTATGATTTGTTTACACATCTTTGTAGATTTATCTGTCGTGTCATACATTGACAATGAAAACTGATATTTAATATTGTCATGTGACTTGGGCGGTTTTGTAAGTACATAAACAACTTCAGTGTCCGGTATCAAACAGATGTCTAGTAATTTTCCCAGCACCTCATAAATTCCACCATCATTATGGATATCAACATATATATATATGTTGTTTGCCTTTTCTATCTTTCACATACCATATATGGTCTGTATGCTTCACTTCTTATGATTTCTTCCAATAAAAAATCATCTTCTTATCATTTGAGGAACTTGATAGATTTGTAGTTATTAGCTCAGGTTTGGTTTGTTCAACAATATTTTTTGAGGATCTTCCTTTAATTTTAGCAGTCTTTGGTCCAAAAAGATTCACAGAAATCTTCCTTGATGCCATTTTCCTACAAAAAATATACACATATATATAAATAAGTAAATTATAAAAAAAACAATAGCTTAAGTAAACAAACAAAATGTAACAAAATCTAAAAATTATAAATAATAATAAATCATAAATAATTTTTAAAGCATAACCTTTTAATTTTTTTTTTAAAGGAAAAATTAAAAAATTAAAAAAATAGCCTGCCACCCCTATGGGCCCATTGGGCCTCGGGGGTGGGCTGAGAGGGACACAACCCCCTCCTGCAGCCCAACGGGCTCGTGGGGTTGGACGCCTGAATCTCATAATCGGGCCTCCATCCCCATGGGCCAAGTGGGCCTCCACCTCGACGGGCCCGTTGGGCCGCAGGGGTGGAGGCCTGATTCTAAGAATCGACCCTCACCCTTGGCGGGCTGGGCCACGGGGGTGGGTGTGCCGGTGGGCATGCCTGGGCCCACCACACCCATTGCTGATGTAGTGGCCTCCTGCCTGCCAAGGGGATGTCGGGTAAGCTTGGCTCATCTAAAAATTTTAATTTCTAAAAGAGATCTAAATTTCATTAATAAAAAGTTAAATATTATTTTACTGGAATATGTTTTTTGACTGGTATTTTACATGAAGATAACAACCCAATTGACACATAACTACTAATAAACCTATGGGAGTTTAATATTTGTACACGACAAAAGGGAAACTAACCTTTCAAATGCGATAATCTTTTGTTGAATATGTTGTCGATAACAATGTAGTTGCTCCACAAAATCACTCCAACTTTTTTAACGAACCTTGAAAAGCCTTGATGTGATGTGAGAAATAGTGATAATGAAATTTATGATATAGCAGAAATTATGGAATTGTTTTATTGCATGGTGAATATGGTATTAATTTGTTTTTATAAAAATTGTAACATATAAATCTTGTTATGGCGATATAGTAATTTATGACGGAAATTACAGAATTGTTTTACCGCATGGTGAATGTGGTATTAATTTTTTTATATAAAAACTGAACATATAAATTGTGTTATGGCGATATAGAAATTGATTTTAAATGTGTGATAGAAGATATAATAAAAATTAAAAGAAATAATCAATTGTCTAGTAAATGCTATATAGTTTAAGTAAAAAAATAATTTAGGTAAAAGATTTAGTTTACAATTTTAATTTAAAGATTTAGTTTAAAAGATTAATTTCATAAGAAAATTTTAGTTAAAATATTTCAATAAATTGTAGAAGAAAATTTTGGAGGGAAATACATGAGGGAAAATTTTTGGAGGGAAAATTTTTGGTGAAAATTTTTAGAGGGAAACTTTGGAGGGAAATTTTCATTCTTTAAGCTATATATTATCACTAGGAGATAATGCATTTGTATCATTCAACCTCTTCTATTTGAAAGGCATGGATTCTTCTGATAGTGAAGTTTTGCTTTGTGAAACATCAACATCTTCGTCGCATAACAACTCTATTCATATTGATGAATATAACAAAAATTCTTTCACTATGAATAGAGAGCCAAATCTTCCACTTAGTCCTAATCCTAAGGACTATGAGAGCAGCACCGATGAACGAGAGGATAAAGAATTTCAAATAAATAAAGAGTCATGGTTTCCACTTAGTCCTAATCCTATGGACTATGAGAGCAGCATCGATGAAGAGCGTGATGAAGATTTTCAAATAAATAGAGAGTCGCGGTTTCCACTTAGTCCTAATCCTATGGACTATGAGAGCAACAATGATGAAAAGCATGATGAAGAATTTCAAATGAATAGAGAGTCACGGTTTCCACTTAGTCCTAATCCTATGGACTATGAGAGCAACAATGATGAAGAGCATGATGAAGAATTTCAAATGAATAGAGAGTTACAGTTTCCACTTAGTCTTAATCCTATGGACTATGAGAGCAATAGTGATGAAGAGCATGATGAATAATTTCAAATAAATAAAGAGTCACGATTTCCACTTAGTCCTAATCTTATGGACTATGAGAGGAGAAATGATGAAGAGCATGATGAAGAGTTTCAAATGAATAGAGAGTCATGATTTCCACTTAGTCCTAATCCTCTGGAATATGAGAACAATAATGATGAAGACTAGGATGAAGAATTTCCAATAAATCAAGAGTCATAGTTTCCACTTAGTCCTAATCCTATGGACTATGAGAGAAACAGTGATGAAGGCCACGATGAAGAATTTCCAATAAATCGAGAGTCACATTTTCCACCTAGTCTTAATCCTAAGGACTATGAGAGTAGTAATAATGAAGGGCAGGATGATGAATTTCTACTAAATAGAGAGTCACATTTTCCACCTAGTCCTAATCCTAAGGACTATGAGAGCAGTTGTGACGAAGGGTAGGATGAAGCAATTAGTCCTAATCTTAAGGACTATGAGAGCAATAGTGATGAAGGGCAGGTCAAAGATTCTAAGAACCTGTTTGGAATCTATGAGGTCAAAGATTCTAAGGACTATGAGAGCAATAGTGATGAGAGGGAACATTACATATATATTATTCTTTCAAAGCTTGAATCTACATACTATGTTTTTGTATCTATATTTATTCCACTAGAGAAGCCTTGGGAGCTTCCTATCAAAAACATTCTCTTGAATCTTTTTCTAACTCTATGATTAGAGGATAAGACAAGCTTTTGCATATTAGAGTGATTAGAAATTTAGGTAAATATAATAAGGCCTGATTAGTCCAACGAACCAAGCATCCAAAGGAGAAACTTCCTCACAATAACAAGAAAAATAAGGGTCCCAAACCCTCGAAACCAACATATACTCCTAATGGTGAGAAAGGACCAAAATCAAAGAGAAAAAAGATTGACATACATTGAAAATATTGTGGGAAAGACAATCATCTAGAGTCCAAATGATTTAAAAATATGGAGGCCTTTAAAGCAGTTACAAATAAGCACAACAACTACAATAACTATGTAATGAAAATATGGAGACTGGTCTTCCTCTTGTTTCTTGCAGAGATGGTGTTTATGCTGGTTGTGTTCTCGACAAACATCATCAGGAAAATTTTGAAAAATGTTCCTCTCAGCGAGCCTCAACGCCTTTGCAATTTTTTCATATTGATTTATGTGGTCCACTTTCTTCTCCTTCCTTCTCTAGGTTCTTAACTTTCATTGATAACTTCTCTAGGTGCACTTAGGTTTATTTCTTAAAACTTAAAGAGTATTTTTTTGAATTTTTCTTGGCCTACATGGTCCTTGTAGAAAAACAATATGGACATGTTGACATTACTAGACCTGCCAACATTCACAGGGGTCTCCCCAATAGATGGTCCCAATTAGACCTCAGATCGTTTGTTATAGGATCCCCATCCGAAATATGACCCGATTGCTATCTACTTAAAGATTTTCCTTGGATTTAGCTATAAACAAGAGAGAGAATCACATATGTGCCTTCGAAAGTAACTCGGTGTGCTTGGTGAATGTTTGGTTGTAGGTGTGTCAAGGTTCTTCTATTACGGAGGGAAAAGAAAGTGAGCCTCTAAGATAGAGGTAATAGTACCACCTTAGCAGAGACACACACAAATAAGAAAGATTCATCTAACATCCAACGGAATAGTCCAAAAAGATGTGACAATAGTTACAACAATTACAACACATTCTCACTATGATAAGCACTAAAATAACTGAAATAGTTCAACTACTTTAGTATAGGTGGAAACAAACATGAATCATAAACATTTACAGAACAATCTTACAAATATTCATAATCCATGCATGAAGAACGTGCTGGCCATCAGGCTTCAAATATTAAGTAAAATTCCCAAGACACATGAATACAATGAACACCACTAGATCCAATAGTGGAGCGTTGGAGCCACTACTTGCTCCCCAAACGTACTAACTTGCCTCTTTGATGCCTTATGGAAGAATCCAAGCTGAAAATTCTTTTTCTTGTACAATGAGGGTGTATATATAACAAATGGGGTGATCCTTCACCTCTCTTGTGACCCTTGGACTACCCACATGACTGTTTGAATTCCTATGAATTTTCACTTTCACATGACTCTTTACATTTTGTACATGTCCTTTGGACTTCCACTTCATAATACATTTTCGAATAAGAATTTAGAATAATCCACAAAATGATGTGGCACATGATGACTCATGACATGACATGACATGACACTGATGACTTGGATTGCATGATGACATGGCAATGTCAAGCCTTTCTTTGATGTTTCTTGCTTTGTATCTTCTTGGAGATGATTTCTTCTTCCACATCCATATGGATTAGAGACGAGGAGTCTTTAGTATTATTAGATCTTGAATTGTTGTCGCAAACTGATGTCCTTTTACTTCCTTCTGATTTATCAACTTGTATATTTAGCTACAAAGTTGTTTTCTAGCATGGTATTCTTCTCCATCTCCTTCTTTATCATCTTATCATAACATGATAGAGTACTTGCATCTACGATTCACTCATGAAAAGACGACATCGGTCTGATAAACCCCTAGTCTAAGATGGTGCATGATGATCCACTAATTGAGTTGGAACTAGGTGGCAAGATAATGGAGAGACTCAGGGACTACACAATTTTGTAGATCAAGAAGTTAAGGGTCAGGATTGAGCCTTGAGACTGCACAATGTGTACTTCAGGCTAGACTAGGCTTGAGGATTGCAAAATTCAGGGATTCAAGGAGCCAGGATGAGGGCTTGAGAATTAATTTTTCCCACTGTGCAATGCTAGAAGGAAAAGGAGGCTAGGTGATTGCACAATTTCGTAGTTTAGGAGCTCAACACTGAGGCTTGAGGACTGAGATTGTGCAATGCGTAGTTTAGGCATGGTTGGAGGGAAATATTGCACAATTTTGGAGCTCAGGCGTTGGGCTTGAGCACCGAGGTTGTACAGTGCACAATTCTAGAAGGAAGAAATTGTGCATTGCCCAATGCCAAGAAACAAGGTTGTTGTTTGAGGGTTGAGACTGCGCAGTGCATAGTTTAGGTTGATTGGAAGAGGCTGAGTGGCTTGGTTCGAGAGTTTTCCCAATTTTAATGAAGTTTTGGATCAATACAATGAAGATGAATAGAACAAGAATTGGAGTATGATCTCACATTTAGATTACTTGATGACAAAATCAGGAACACTCAAAATGCATGAATAACACACTTTTCTCAATGTGACAAATTTGCAATGGCTAACACCAAGTGTGACACCAAAGATACACTTGGCGACGACCATGGCACCACTTGTGCGCAATGCTTGAAACTTTTGAAGTGAGTGTGATAAATGCTTTCATGATAAGAACAAATCATTTGCATATAAATTACTCCCTAAACACACCAAAACTAGCTTGTGTACACTATGTGACACTTAGGCTAAAAGATGACATTTTGATTTTCTCACAAGCGGGACCAAAACATTTAAAGAAAACACATACGATGACTCTTAATGTTTGCGACAAAAACATGTGAAGTCGAATTAGGCTCCGAAATTTGGATGTAGGCCAGAATTTTGGAGGGTGTTGTAGCATCAACAATAGGATATTAGCTACAAAGGTTAAGAAATTAATCTAGGTGAATATATCAACAATAAATTCATGTAAATTACTACATTGTATAGGGCATTCAAATGAAACACATTGTTCCATATACACCACAACAAAATGGTGTTTTTGAAAGAAAGAATCATACCTTGAAAGAAATATCTAATTGTATAGTTTAATCTAAGGGATTAAATCTTCATTATTTGGTAGAAGCAATCAACTATGCAAATTACATAATAAATTGCACTCCCACAAAGGATTTAAGTAATATAACAATGGAAGAAACATGAACTAAAATTAAGCCAGATGTAAAGAACTTACGTGTCTTTGGTAGTGTAGCATTGGCTGACATTCATGATGAAAAAAGGAAAGATGTACAACCTAAAAATGATAAGTGTATTTTTGTTGACTATTATGAACATGTAAAAGGTTATAGACTTCTTCAACCTCACTCCAATGAAATAATCATTAGAAAACATTTTAAATTTGATGAAAATATCTTGGCCTACAAGCCTAATTTATCGGTTGCGCCCTCTTTGACCTATGAACCATATTTGGCGTTTTGTGCCACCTTCTCTTCCTATGCTAGTTTCTTTTTCAAATGATGACACTCAGGATGTAAACCAACCTCCACCTTCTTACATTCCTCCATATGATTCCATTGAACATGAAGTTGCACCAACACATCTTCCTAAATATCTCTGTTCAACACCTGACGCGGCTAGTGACCTTGTCGTTGATCCTACAAAACAACAACAAACACATTCATAATTCTAGTAAGACTCTTGTCTTTTGGATCAAGTTTTAGAGATTCATGATCCATAGACATTTGCAGAAGCTTCAATCCATCCATATTGGTAATGAATAATATTGTTCCTTGATGGTGAACGATACTTGGGAATTTGTACCTCTTCCAAAAGGAAGAAAACTTGAGAGATGAAAATGGGTATACAGAACTAAGTATGCATTAGATGGAAGTGTTGAAATACATAAGGTCTGGTTAGTTTCTAATGGATTCTTTCAAGTTGAAGGAATTGACTACAATGAAACCTTTTCTCCTATCGCCAGAATGAGTTCCATCCACCTTGCTCTAGTTGTTTTTGTCTCACATGGATGGGAGGTCCATTAGATGGATGTTAAACTCACCTTCTTGCATGGGGATCTACAAGAAGAAATATACATGGAACAACCTCTTGGTTATATTCAAAGTGACTCCAACCTTGTCTACCACTTTAAGAAATCTCTCTATGGTGTTAAATAAGGTCCTCAAACTTGGTATATAAAAATGGATATCTTTCTTATTGACGATGGATTCTTTAGATGTCATTCTAACCCCACTATCCACACTAAGAAAGTAGGAAGCCATCTCATAATCCTTATTCTTTATTTGAAGACCTTATCGTCACTACTAGTTACCCTAAAATTTTAAGCCATGATAAGTCAAGCCTTAAGAAGTAGTTTGAAATGATAGACATAAGATATTTACATTATTTCCTTGGTCTCCAAGTATTTCAATCCAAGGAAGGAATTTCTCTTTCCTAATCTAAGTATGCATGTGAACTTATGCATGGAAGATTGTAAACCAACCCCTTCTCCCTTTCAGTTTGAAGTCAAACTTACTGCTACCTACATGACACCTGAAGTTGATGCCACTTTGTATTGTGAGTTAGTTGGTGGCCCTTTTTATTTTGTCATGATATTTCCTTTGATGTTAGTATTGTTGCCTAATATATGCAAAATCCACATGATAGTCATTAGAAAACAACAAAAATGATACTTCGATATATTTTGGGTACAATTTGGTTTAGGATACATTATAGTTTAGGGGGGACTCCTTTGTTGGTTAGTTTTATTGATTTAGATTGGATTGAAGACCTAGATGATCCGGAGTCTATTGTAGGTTATATTTCAGTCTTGGTTCCAAATCTGTCACTTGGGCTTCTAAAAAGCAACTAGCTATTGCTTTTTCTTCAACAGAAGGAGAGTAACGAGCATTGGTTAATGCAAGTCAAGACATTTTATGGCTTTAACATATCCTTTTAGTTTGGATTCTAGTAGCAACATATGACCACCCTCTGATGTGATGATCAAAGTTCCATCAAGCTTTCCAAAGATCCAGTTCAACATCATTGCAACAAACACAATGAACTACAAATGTAATCATCATAAAACTCACTCATAATCGAGTTATCAAAGCACACTTTTTCCCTAAGACATTTTCACAAAGTCTCTTACAAAGAGAAAGTTTTCAAAACTTTAATCTATGTTAAGAGTTTAGGGAAGTTGTCATTAAGGGGGGATAGGCTCTAATGCCTCTTTCCTTCTCATATTGTGCAACTTTGTAAATCCTTCAATCTTATCGCAAGTTTTTCTTAACGGAGGATGTTAGGATATTCAAACACTTAGGAGTTAGTTAAGTTCAACTTGTTCTAATGTGTTTATTATGTAAGTGTGTTTCTTTAGTATGCATTAGTTGTATTTTGATCCAACAATCAAGATATGTTTAGACATAGAGTGATCCAACAACTTGTATTTACCTTTTACTAACATCTATTGATTCATGGCTTAGTACCTGATTGGTCCATGATCT
The DNA here is from genome assembly GCA_031772625.1 of Pinus tabuliformis. Taxonomy (NCBI): domain Eukaryota; kingdom Viridiplantae; phylum Streptophyta; class Pinopsida; order Pinales; family Pinaceae; genus Pinus; species Pinus tabuliformis. The sequence goes on along the minus strand of CM062809.1, from coordinate 468,721,704 downwards.
CCATTTAAAGGTCATAGAAAATCATGGCTGATAATTGATTTTAAAGTCATGGCTGGCCTCCCATTTTCAGTAAAATTCTGATAATTAACTCTCACTTATTTTGAACTTAATACTTCACAGAAATCAAATTTTACACAAACCCATTAATTTAACTCATATATATATATATATATATATATATATATATATATATATATATATATATATATATATATTTCAACCTGAATGAATCAAAGTTGATTGAGGAATAATATTTCCATGAAAACACAAAAATATGGATCTTTCGCCCAAAGAGTGTGTGGATATTTACCTAAGGACAAAATATGGATCTTTCCCAAAAGACAATAACTCAATGTGTAATTTTTTATACATACATTTTTCTCTATTTCGAACTTGAAATAAATCAAATTATAAATTACAATTTAAAAACGTTTTCAGCATAATATTGGTCAGCGTACGGCCTGGAGTATGCCGTAAAACTGCTTCTGCTTGGCTAAGAGCTCATCTTCCTCGGACGTAAGGAAACAGGTTAACGGCCCAAGACCCAGAGGCATCTGGCAGGAGTGAAAGCCTGCTCCCTTACGGACCACCAGCGGGTTATTACAGGTGGCGTGGTTTTCCTTGATAACGGTGATGAGTCAAATCGACATTCGCGGATAGCAGCCAGAGATGGTTGTCCTCACTGTTGGTTTGACACCTGAGTTTGATAGGTTTTGCCACCTTCGGAAAAAAAAAAAAAAAATAAAAAATAAAAAAAAATATTGGTCAGCGTAAACCATGACAATGTATTTATGTAAAGCCATGAAACTGTATGTATATTAAATGCATCACATTAAAATAATGGGGATGCAACAAAAAACAATAACTACGATGACCGTAAAAGTCATGAATATGGAAGGCCATTTAATTGTGATGATAATAGTAAACTAATTTTGTTATTATATTTGTTAAATTAATGCCATGAGTTGTTTTTTTAAAGCGTGACTTATTGAGAAATAAGTGTAGTATAATTAATAAAGCCTTAATTTTTCTAGTATTTAAATTTTTTTTTTATAGTAAATTTGAGTGGTATATTTTATTATAATGTTTTAGAGAATTTTTAATATTAAAAAGACATGTTCAACCATTAAAAAAATACAATTTCATACAAAATTACTTAAAATAAATATAATCTATAAAAATGTAGTTAAGCTGATCAAATGCTACACATTGCGATTACACCCCGTGAACACTATTTCATTAACTTTCACACTACACAAACAACACTTTAAAGTGGGGGAGCGAATCTCCGCTAAACAATCACAATACATCATATATCGCCGAAGCGAGCAGATTCGCCGAAGCGAGCAGAATACGTGCAGAATACGTCAGCATCGAAATACATCGGACCACATACGTCATCATTGAATCAAATGCTGCAGCAGCAGCACGCGGCACCGGCAGGAATCGATCCTGGCTGGGGGGTGCGAAAGCCTACATCTTTTTTCTTTTTATTTTCTATTTTCATTTCAAAATTGAATTACAGATTTGCCTTAATTTTCATTAGATATAAAAATAAAATTTTACAATGTGTATTTTTTTTTGAGGAATCTACAAACTAATCTAGAATTTATTGAAACATAATATTTCAGTTTTACAATCACCAATTGTGAACTTTATTTTTAAATTAATTTTAAGGTTTTAAATTTAGATATTCAAAATTGCAATTTCAGCAACAAATTATCCGTCATTAAACTCCAATAAACATAAAACAATTTTAAGATAAATGATAAAGATTTTCATGATTATTTTCCATTATTAATATTCCAAGATTTTTATGATTATGTTCCATTATTAATATTCCATGTTATTTAGATTTTTACTATCTTGCAGGTGGTATGCTAGTTATAGATAGTTGTAATTTAACTATTCTCTTTAGTGGTTTTTTCTATCAATTTTGTTTGAAATCTTGTTAGAATCACAAATTTGATTTAGATGTTAGAAATAAGCAATTTTTAAATTCAATCTTTTTACTAATAAAATTAAAGAAATTTTTTGGATTAAAAAAATCATAATATACATATCACAATTAAAGATATAACATATAAAAATTAGATAGAAATTAAGTTCCATTTTACCATATAAATTAAAATAATGATTATGTAACCATATTTAAATTTAATTAATAAACACATAAAAATTTAATACTTACAATATAAATATAGCAAGATTCTCAAACATGAATATTCATGGCCCATTTTACTATGGATATTATTAACTTCTTAATAGGATTTGTTAGAATACCATGGGGTAACATCATGGCTTATCAATACCACATGCCAAAAAACTACAACTCATTTCAAAATAAAAATATTTGATAAATATTTTGTTTTAATTTGATTTTATAATTTTTTAAATTAAAACTTAATACTTACAATAAGCTTACAATGTAGTGTAACAAAATTATTAGTCATGGATATTCACAATCATTTTACAATGCATATTATTAACTTGTAAATAGACTTTGTTACAATATAATGGGCCAGTACCATGGTTTATCAATACCACTTTCCCAAAAACCATAACTCTTTTCAAAATATAAATATTTTATTCAAATTTTATTTTATAACATTTTTTAAAATTAAATCTAAAAACAAAAAGGTATAGGGGAGATATTGTAGAAGTGTAAATGTTTATAAACATTTACATGTGGGCTTAATTAAAAAATAATAAAAGGTTAAATGTAATTGTCTATGAAAAAGGAAGAATGAAGAAGGAAGAAAAAGGCAAGTTAAAAGATCTATTAAAGAAAAAAAATTCAAGAAAAGGTTATTAAAGGGGATCATATAAGGAGATAAGTCTACCATCTCAAGGAGAATGATGAAAAAGGAAGAATGAAGAAGGAAGAAAAGACATGTTAAAAGATCTCTTGAGGAAAACAAATTCAAGAAAAGGTCATTAAAGGGGATCATATAAGGAGATAAGTCTACCATCTCCAGGAACTAAGTCAAAATCAATGAAGGGAAAAAACAAATTAGAAGGAACCTCCAACTACAGGGCTTGGAAAATGAGGATTGACCTCGTTCTCGAAAAGAACAAAGTTTTGGATCTTGTTCAAGGAAAAATCAAGAAGCCTACAAATGAATCAAGTGAAGCAGAAAAAACAAAGTTTAGAGAAATCAAAATCTTGGCTATGAACCTTATAGTGGATGGAGTTAAGGATAACCTAATTCCATATATATCCAAAATAAATTCCGCTCAAGAAATGTATGAGGCTCTCTCCAAGTTATTCACAATCAAGAACACTGGTCAAATAGCAAGCCTCAAGAATGAACTAAGAATTGTTAAGATGAAAAATGATGATATTGTTTCATCATATTTTTTAAGGATATTTAGAATCAGAGATGAACTCCAAGCAATAGATGAAGTTGTCCCAGAAAAGGAGCTCATAATTATTGTCCTTCTGAGGCTACCAAAATCTTGGAGTGGCTTTGCATTACGACTTAACAGTTGGAAGGATACTACAACATTTGAACAAATGTGGAATGCATGTAGTTAAGAAGAAGCTAGAATATCGTTAGTAAACAATAAGAAGGAAGAAGTAGAAAACACCTTGAATGCCTATTATGCTCATCACAAGAAGAAGGGAACCTTCAAGAAGTTCAAAGGACCAAAGAAGAAAGTAGACCTATCCAAGATTTAACGTTACAATTGTCACAAAATGGGTCACTACAAAAGCCATTGTCTTCAGAATCCAAGGAATGGAAAGAGAGAAAGAGAACATGTGAATATTGTTGATGAAGCCCCACAAAAAAAGAACAAGACAGAAGAATAAAAAGTCGAAGATCTATTTTTTATAGACTCTCAAGCATACTATCCCTTGCATATCCTTTTTCTTTAAGTTTTGAATTGTTTTCCTTTATGTTTTGACTTTACCAAAATATAAGTATTCTATTCTTGGTTTCATCTTTTCATGTTTAGTTTCCTCCCTACATCAATAATTTTTTGTATTGAATACTAATAACCTTTCTCTCTATATTTTCCTTGGATAGGAAATCCTGCTAAATACTCTAAGGTTATGGAGAAGAATTCAAAGGATAAACTTTCAGTTGCAAAGGAAGCCCTTCAAGAATTGATGTCCTATAAGGTTTGTAAGGAACAACTCAAGGCATGTCTTAAAAATTGTTATAAAATTCTCTTCATGTAAAAGGTACGATCATGCTTCTTTTAAAATTTACTCTATATTCTGACATCGTCATGTCTAGGGTTTTGAATCACAAATATACTTATTAGGGTGATTAATGATTGATTGAATCTACCGACGTTATATTATCATTCTTGTGGAACCCTAAAATGGTTCACTGTAAACCCTAACCTAAGGGTGTGTCAATATTGATTATGAAACCCTAGTCTATTTAGGGTTGTTGATAAAATCTAAAAAACCTATTCATTTCCCATTTAGGATTTTGGTATCATTATGTGTTGTAGTGGCTACAACCACCCTCCAAAATTTTTCCTTAGCTTCGTTTTGGAGCCTCCCTACCAACCTTTCACAGCAGCACATCTTATCTTGTCAAGTACACAAGCTTCAGTGATTTTCTTGCAGAATGACACCCTGTCCATCGAAGCTTTTTGCATCCCCCTCACAGGCTGTTTCACCGGACTTGGTCCAGCTGTAGGCTGAGCAGCTCCCTCAAGAAATTGCACAATTCTAGAGGGAAACCAACCTTCCCTCCAGAAATTGCGCAAGTATGGCTGGCAACCTGCTAGGCTCTAGAATTGCGCAATTCTGCCTATCACTGTTCACTGAGAAAATTGTGTAATTCCTCCCAGTAGGGCTGCTCAGGTAAAAAATTGCGCAATTCTGGGTAGCAGTCAACTGCTCTGCTTAGAAATTGCGCAATCCCTCTGGGAAGCCAGCCCAGCTCCCTCCCATAAATGTGCATTTTTCCCTCCTAGCTGAGCAGATTGTTGCATGTACAGTTGAGTTGACCGGTGTTGAGCATTAGAAAAGGTATGTAATTGCCACTTATTTCGTTATCTTTTCCTTTAATTCATAATTTCTTTACATTATGAGATGGGCATATGATGAAGGATTATGATAAAGTTAAAGAGATTTGTGAGTAACGTAAAATGACTAAATATTACCTTTTTCTATGCAAAAAATGAAGAAAATGGGAGATCGCCATTTCAGAGGAAAAGACAAGGCAAAATCAACTGCTGTCCCTTTGACAGGGAACCACATCCAGACGAGGCAATCCAGATCAGAGCGCATGAGCCAGGAAAAGGAAGAAGAAACACCATATCAGCACAAGAGGATGAAGAGATAACTGAAGGATAACGATATGGCGAATCCCTCAGGATCCTTTGATCCTGAGGGATCGCTACCTTAAGAATATTTGTATCTTTGGTATTTCCGCCTGGCCACTATAAAAAGGGATAGCGCTGCTAGCCCAAGGGGGCGAATTATTGTTGTTTTATAGAATTTGCTGTTGCAAACTGAACTTTGATCATCGACTCTCTTTAAAGAGCGATTACTGTAACTCTGTTTTCATGATTAATACATAAAATTTGTTGCTGTTCCGTTCTTTGATTCTGGAGTAACCACAGCAGTGCGTCCCTGGAGGCTAAGGGCCCAGCCCTAGTGGATCACTTGCTTTCTATACCATTATTTTCTGATTACAAGTCGTTTGTGGTTTGATTTCTTTTACTTGCTTCATTCAGTAATCTGCTGTTCCTTGACATTTCATTTACTGGCTCTGTTATATTCAACTCGTACTTGAATAGTAAGGTTATCATTCGCAACTGAAATGTTATGCTGTTCATTCTGAAATCATATTGCATTGCTGTCCCTTTACAGATTGACATTACTGTATAACATTGTTGTTCCTTTACAGATTAACATTACTGTTCGATTACAGAGTAACATTGCTGTTCATTTACAGATTGGTACTGTTGTTCATTTAGCCATGGTTTACCTATAATTGTGATTGCCGTTCATTCAGATTACTGTTCCATTACAACTGCAATTGTTGTTCCCTTATAACAGTGGTTAATACTTATTACATTGAACGAAGATTACTGGCTCCATTATTCGCTGTGTGTTTGCATTTGATTTAGTTCGCTGTTCAATATTTCGTAGACTTACTTAAGTTTGTTGTTCCATTCTTGGTTTGTTGTTCAATTCAATTACTAGTTAAAGATTGCTGCTCAATTCCTTTAGATTACGATTGCTGCTTAATTCATTCCTGTAAGTTAAAGCTTTGCTGTTCAATCTTTTCAATAGATTAGTTGTTGTTCCCTTTTCTGTTAATTGAATTATCATTTCAAGTAATTGCTTTGGTGTGAACAGAACGATCTACAACTGTAGCGAACATTGACTATTGTTGTCCAGTTCCCAGATTGAAGATCTTCTCTTTGATTGCTTTTCATTTGCATCAGTTTACAAAGGAAAGAGTTATCATTACTGCATCCTTGACTGATGATTGCTATAGCTTCTTAAGTGAATGATTTAGTTATAAAGCATTTCAATTTCTTGCCATTACACTTAGAGTTTGTTTCTAGCATTTATTTACTTTTGTAAAAGCACTATACTACCAACATTACTCTTGACAAGTGACTGCCTCAGATTGAGTACACTCTTGAGATAACAAATCGTACCTGGATTGATAATTAATGTAGGGTAAATAGAGGTTAAAAAGACCCTTTTTACTGCCCAACAACCAGTTCCCTCTGGGACCGAGCAAAACTAATTTGCATGCATGGGATGCTCCTCCTAAGGCAACATGCAAAGGCATCCCTTGATTCATGGATCTATTTTTAGCAGCTATAGGTTACATGCAAGGATCATCTAAGAAACATCTCGCCAAGTGTCACTTTTCCTATATTTGTGGCATGTGCGTCACAACCTCGATCTTATTAAAACTCATCGACTGGACACTGCAGAGCTCATTCCTCACATCAACCTTGCAGCTTTGGCATCCTAAATTGCATCTAGGAGTCTTCGGCACATTCAGCTCAGCTGTCTTGGGGTAAGTCCACTGCTCATGACTTGCGCTGCGTTTCTGGCACTTTTTGTGTTTCTCTTCGTATGAATTTTGTTTGCTTGATTTCAGTGAGCGCTTGTTGTCATTTGCATGCATACTAGCTTATAATAGCACCGTTTTAGTTTTCATTTGCATCTCACTGTTATCGCATGCATGACATTGTTTCGCACGGAGGGTCGTCGTTGCGGCAACTCGCTTCACACACATGCATGCTTTCTTGTTTTCCGAATCCTGCACTTGTTGTTTGCATGAATGATCATTCACTCTTGTTTACACTCATCTCACCATGCATTCAGACTTCTCATGTTTTCAGTCACCCGTCAGCTGGACTGGGCTACCTTGGCCTGGACCATGCCTTTCCCGGCTAGCATTACGCATTTCCAGAAGCGAAGAATCTACCTTCCCTCCAGAAATTGCGCAAGTCTAGCCAGGCGCTGACCTCCAGGCTTGCATTGCACAATTCTTGGAGGCAGTGTCCTGTTGGCCCTAGAAACTACGCAATGTAGTTTTCTGGTTGCATGTCACTGCTAACTGAAATTGCGCATTGCACATATTCAGTCCTCAGAAGGCTAGGCTAGACTGTGCATTGTGTAGTTCCAACAGTTAGTTAACCTCCTGACAGCTCGGATTGTGCCTTGCATAGTTTTGGTAGTCAGTCTCCCGACCTCCTAGCGGAAATTGCACGACCTTCATGATCAGTCACACAGGTATGTTGCAAGCCAGTTCTCAAGTTCGTTTTGGTTCCCAACTGACAGATTGATTGCCATGAGTGTTTCCATGTCTCTAGGTATCACAGGTGTTCATCCGCCTCTCAAGAACACAGGTATAATGGTTTCCAGGAGAGCAGAATTGAAGACACCGTTCAAAGCACACTTGGGGATGCAGTCGATCAAGTGTCTATGAACTTGCTACCCACGAAGACATCAAGTTGTTCATAGACAAGGACATTAAGATATGATGGCAACAACATCACAGCAAGCAACACCATAATCAACAGTTGCAGGCAACATACCAGATGCAACGAATGCAAGAGGAAGGATTTTGACAACACAGAGGCAGAACAAAGTTGCAAGCTTGGGCAAATCCACTTGTGATGAAAGAAACTTTGGAGGCTCAGGCTATAAGGTGATGATGCGACATGAAGATCATGTGAAGACAAAGAACGAAACATAGAAGGAGTTGCATGTGCTAAAGAAACAACTCAAGGAAGAACAAAAGCTACACAGATGAGAGAATGAGTTGCAGCAGGAACAAGTAGAACAGGGGGCACAACATGCACTCATGGATGAAATTGCATCTGTACAAGTTATAGATCCATCCTAGCAACGGGCATAGAGCAGACATGGTGAGAAGTGTTGTTGATTGCATGCAAGGGAATTTAGCAGCATGCATGTCATTATGCGCACGCATGCGATCTAACCAATTTGGCATACTCACCGAGGCAAAGACAAGAAGCAAGTCTGACTGGAGTTGAACATGCCATTGACAGTTGATCTGCATGACCACCAGCACACGTTGGAGTATCAACATGAACACTATGCATCAGCGTGTTTCTGGTTTGGCCACACCCAAGAAGACCATGCACATGCTAGTAGACGAGTTGGATGGAGGAGCCATACCAATGCACCCGGATGCAACGGAGGCAAGAGTTTGCTTCAGCAAGATGTCACCATGGAGCGCATGCACACTATCATAGACGACCAAGCTTGGTATCAGCTCAAGACCTTCACCATCACAAGCATGCGAAAGAGTTGGTCTCACCACAACGGACCGAGTGTCAGTGATGTCTTAAATGACTTGCTCAAGCCATTTTGTCTCACATGGGCACATGTGCATTGTAAAGTAACGTCTTGTCAAGTGGAATTTCAAGTGTCGATAGTTGGATGTAACAGTCATAGAGTAGATGAAGAGTCATGAGGGTAGATGAATTGTCACAAAGGGGAATGTCAAGGGTCACCCCACCCTTTGCTATAAATAGAACCTCATAACTCATTGTAAAGGCTTTTGGTCAGCCAAGCTTCCGATAAGACTATCTTGGAGAGAGCTTGGACAATATTGTAATGAGCCTTAGCTTCTCCACTACGCATAGCTATTATATCTCTTTGGAGGAGCAGGCGGTTGTGGTTGTAACGTTCCGCTGTCGGAACTAGTGGTTGGACATGGATGTATTGTATGACTGGAACTTACACTTCTTAATATAACAAAGCCAACACATTTCATGCATATGTTGTATTGTATTCTATGCTATATGGTTTACTCTAAATGATATATGTATTTGTTTTCTTACGCATGCATGTATGGACTATTCTGTATAAGTATGTATGAACCTTTCTGAAATGTGTTGTTGGTTTCATTAGAGAACTTTTGAGGTCTAAAATGGGCCTCCTAAGAAAAATGTACAATCAAAATAAACTTTATAAGAACAAATATGATTCAAGATGATGATGTCAACCATGGAGGATGATTCACCATTTTTGGGGTAAAAAAGTAAAAACATTAAAAAATAATAAAATAATAAAACTACTTTTTCAACTTGTATTTTCAACTTATGTCCCTAAGGTTGTACTCAAATTTCAAGTGGGAATACTCGTTGGATGCAAAATTTAGTTCCTCATCCAAGGAGTACCCATGTTGCATACTTTCGATGGACCCTACTACATGAAAAATGAGAGATACATGAAAAAACGTGATTGCAATCACGTTTTTCATGTATTTATCATTTTTCCTATAGCAGGGTCCATTGAAAGTATGCAACATGAGTACTTGGATTAGGAATCAAATTCTGCATCCAACAAGTGTTCCTGCTTGAAAATTTGAGTAAACCCATAGGGAGATAAGTTGAAAATAGGAGTTGAAAAAGTATTTTTTTGTTTTTTTTCCCTCTAGAGTTTGATGATGTAATCTAATCTTATTTTATTATTTCCACTATTATTTTATAATTTCCTTAGGAGGCCCATTTTAGACCTCAAAATTCCCCTAATGAGCCATCACTTTGGATTGCTAGCTAACTTGCCTTCCATGTTGTGAAGCATCTTTGCTCGTGCATTCCCTTCTTAACTCCTGCTATCACAAGTTTCCAAGGAGCGCACTCATCTCAAATCTTGTGTGTTAGAACCTCTCATGCACCTTCCTTGGCTTGCTGCATATGTCACACCCTTGCTACCAACAGAGACATCTTACTTGCCTCTGTGCAAAATCGCGGTTAAGGCATTACCGTACGACTCACTGTTGGGACTCCTACACCAAATGGTCTAAGGTCTAATTGGGACTTCTTACTAGGGAGATCCCCTTACATGTTGGCGGGTCCAACACCATCAACATTATGATAGAAACCCTAGCCCTTTTGGGTTTGTTGTCAATGTCTAAAATTGAAACCCTAGATATTTATGGTTTATAAGCTAAACCTTTTAATAGTCATAGTAAGATCCTAGGAATGAAACCCTAGATATATATTCATCTACTTAATCGAAACCCTAGTTTGGTTAAAATGGTTGTATATCTAACTTTAATGTATTAATGTTTGTGTATTGGATTTAATTAGTAGATATTGTTGTGAGATTATAGTGCATGGGTATGAAATCCTAGATATATGTGAGTATGCTAACTTCATTATTGAGGCTCATATTTTAGTTTGTGAAATATAGGGTTTATAACAAAACCCTCTTAGAGTTTTATATTTTAGGATATGATGATATTGTTTTCCGATATGATTTAGATTTGATAATAAAATATAGGGTATGTAACAAATCTTAGTAGAGTCTAAAATTGTTGAACCTTAGATGTATAGTAGAATTTTTACTTGATCGCATTATTGATATCTAAGGCTTTGTGTCTCGTAGATGGAGCATAAGGGTTAGTAACAAAAACCTAGCAAGAGATTGAAATCTAGTATGTTTCTCTTGTTGATTATAAACCTAACTAGGTTTAGTTATTTGATGTCTAAAGCATTTGATTGTTTTTATGCTTCCATTATATTGAAGTGATTTTGATATAGTTAACTTCATGCTTCAATTTGTATCTGGTTGTACTTGATGTTAAAGATTTGTAGGTACATAATCTTCAAGAAGTTGAAGATGTTCGTATAAGCATGATGAAGGAATCTATAAGGATGATGATAATCAAGATGACCTTGATGAAGTTGTGAAAGGTTGAAGAAGAAAATTGTTGATCTCTCCAAGTTAAGAGGGAGCAAGGTTAGAAGAAAAGAGTACATCTCTTGAGTTGAGAGGGAAGGTATATTATGATAGTCCTGATTGATACCTTGTAGAATAAAATAAAGAATGAATAGATCTGCAATGTATTGTTATGCAACCAACTCACAAATAGATATATCAACGACCTAAAAATTATCCTCTTTGAGGGGGAAACCTCCTTTACATTACATAAATGAACAATTCTTGGATGATACAAATGATAAGACCTCCTTTGTATATATAGGAGTCTAAGGGGTCATAATATAATTAGAGCCTACATAACAATAATACTAAAAGAGCAAAAAAATAATAATAATGGGCTTCTATGGGGCACAACAATAAAAATATGGGGCCACATGGGCACAAAAATAACAATAAGGGGGATACATTAGTATTATAGGGACCTAACATGCACCTCTCCTTCAAAAAAGTGTTGTCCTCAATGCTCGAGTAGTTATAGATGCTTCTGTATAAAATTCTCATCCTCCCATGTGGAATCTTCAGCAGGTAAGTTCTTCCACTTAATGAGATACTCTGAAATTGATTGATTCCATAGTTGTCGGGTTCTTGTTTCCATGATTGTTTCAGGCTCAAATATGATTTTTCCTTCTTCGTCAAGCCTTGACAACATTGTTTGAACTGGAAGCTTGTCACCTATAACTTTATTTAAGCATGAAACATGGAAAAATGGGTGTACTCGGGAAGATGTAGGCAACTCTAATTTGCATGCCATAGTACCAATCTTTTGCAACACCTTGTAAGGACCATAGTACTTGGGTGATAATTTATTATCCTTCTTATCTTTCTTGAGAGACATTTTTTTGTATGGTTGTAGCCATAAAAATACCCAGTCGTGTACATCAAAACTTCTTACATTACAATGCTGATTTGTCTTTTTGTTTCATTTGGTTTTGCGCCAGAGTGAGGTTATCCTTTAATAGTTCGAGAACTTTTTGTTGATGCTCGATGTGATCTTCCACTACTTTAACCTTAGAATTTTCTCTTAAAGATGATGTGATGGATGGTGGATTATATCCATAAAGTGCAATAAATGGGGTCATTTTTGCTACAGTATGGAAGGAAGTGTTATACCACCATTCAGCTAGAGGTAACCACTTGACCCATTGTGTTTATTTGTTAGATACAAATCAATGACGATATCCTTCCAAACATTTTTTCACTATCTCAGTTTTCCCATCAGATTGAGGATGTTAAGATGAGCTATGATTTAATTGAGTATTAAGACAAGAAAATAATTTCATCCAAAAAATTCCAGTGAAAATGGGATCTTTGTCACTTACTATAATCTTTGGATTTCCATGAAGCTTTTGAATTGTTTTGATAAATGTAGTAGCAACTGTGATGGCTTTAAAAGGATGAGATAATGCACAAAAGTGTGCATACTTAGTAAGTCTATCAACTACCACCATGATGACACTCTTTCCTTCAGGCTTGGGCAAACCTGTGATAAAATCCATTGATACATTCTTCCAACGCTGACTTGGAATGGCTAAAGGTTGTAGTAGACCCAAGGTCTTAACTATCTCAACTTTATTTTGTTGGAAAACCAAACATTTTGGCACAAATTTCTGAATATAAGATTTAAGGCCATCCCAAAAAAATTACTTCTTATCCCTATGGTAAGTTTTTAAAATCCCTAGTTCCCTCCTAAGGGAGAGGTGTGCAATTACAAAATAATATTTTGTTTGAGTTGGGAATTATTACAAAGATATAAGTTATCTTTGTACCATAATGAATCATTTTTCCAGCTAAATGTATCAAATGTACTCGTATCTTGCTTCAACTTTTGAATGAGTGACCACACCTCTTCATCATTCTTCCATTCATCCCTTGCGTCAATTATCCACTTAGATTGGATAATAGAAATGGCACAAAGCAATGCTTCCATACCCTTATCCTTTCTTGAGAGTGAATTTGTAACAACAATTTGCTTCCCTTTTTTTAGATGATTTCAAAGTCATAACCCAACATCTTTGTCACCCATTTTTGTTGTTCTTCTGAAGATAATATTTGTTCCAAAAAGTATTTAAGGTTATCATGATATGTGTTTACCTTGAAGTGTCTTTCCATTAGGTAAGGTCGACATTGCTTTAGTGCATGTAGTATTGCCAACGTTTCCTTCTCATAAATAGGTTTGTGTACTACCTTCCTTTGATTGGACAACTTTCAAAAGCAATGGGTCTTCCTTCTTGCATTAAAACAACACCAATTCCATTTCCTAAACCATCACATTCTACAATAAAAGTTTTTATGAAGTCTGGTGTAGCGAAGACTGATGCTTGGCACATTTCCTCTTTAAGATGTTCAAAGGCCTTCATTGCTTCTGGAGTCCAAGAAAATGCATCTTTCTTCAATAATTATTTTAGAGGTGTCTCTATTCTCCCATAATTGTTAACAAACTTGCGATAATACCCTGTTAACCCGAGAAATCCTTGAAGGTACTTTACATTCCTTAATGGATGTAATTTTGTTAGGGTCTACCTTAACGCCCTCATGAAATACAATATGACCCAAATATTCCACCTCCTGTACTCCAAAGAAACATTCAGAGGTTTTTGCACATAATTGTTTCTTTGCCAATAGTTTGAGCACCCTGTCAACATGTTGAACATGATCCTTCCAAGGCTTGTTGTAGATTAGTATATCATCAAAACATACTAACACAAATTTTCTAAGGAAGGGTTTGAAAATGGAATTCTTCAAATGTTGAAATGTGGAAGGTGTATTAGTAAGGCCAAAAGGCATGACCAAAAATTCATAATGACCCTCATGAGTTCTAAATGTTTTTTTTTTGGAATGTCTTCAGCCTTCATTCTAATTTGATGATATCCTGAATGAAGATCCATCTTGGTGAAGTAAATTACTCCATGTAATTCATCCAATAATTTATCAATGACAAGAATGGGAAATTTATCTTTAATAGTGAGCTTGTTGAGCTCCATATAATCTAGACACATATGCCACGATCCATCCTTCTTGTGCACCAATACTACTGGAGCAAAGAAAGAACTTTGACTAGGTTGAATTATACCAGCCTCTAACATTTCTGCAACCATATGTTCAATTTCACTCTTTTGGGCATAAGGATATCTGTAAGGTTTGATGTTTGGAGGAACAATTCCTGGAATCAAGTGAATCATATGATCATGATCACGAATAGGTGGGAGGCCTTTGGGAGTCTCAAACACCTTGGAATGATTGTCCAAGAATATTTGGGGATCTGGAGAAATAGATGATTTCAATGTGTGAACCCCTAGTGAGCATAATTGTGCAATTACGCCCTATTGTTATTTCTTAAAAAGATTTGTCATGCCATTAGAGCTGATTATCTTTCCTGGTTTCCCTGCGATACCCCTTAATTCAACTTCCTTTCCTTCGCAAAAAAATTCAAATTTTTTTCTTGAAAATTGAAATCTATCGTCCCCAAAGATTGTAACCATTGGAATCCTAGTACAACATCATCACCACCCATTAGAATGGAAAGCATTAGAATATTCAATACATATTCCCCCATGGTTAGCTTGATATTATGGCACTTTCTAGAGAAATTTATAGTTCCTCCATTTGCAACCATCACTTGGCACTTTGGTGTTGGATATAGGAAGAAATTCAATTCATTGGTTATCTTATAATGAATAAAATTATGGGTACTACCTGAATCAATTAACACTATTACCTTTTTATTCTTGATATAGCCTTCTATCTTGAGAGTTTGAGGAGTGGTAATTCCTGCCAATACATTACAAGATATGGCTACATTCATTTCTTCTTTCTCTAGGGTTGGTTCCTAGTGTATATCCTCCCCTTTTGATGTTTCTTGTTCCTTTTCTTCCTCCTCTTCACAATCTATGTAGAATAATTTATTCTCAGCACACTTATGACCTTTAGTGTATTTTCTATCACAACTATAACAAATCCATTTTTCTCTTTTTTCCTCCAATTATTGTGGTGTCAACCTTGTAGGTTGGAAGACTAGGAGCAACAACACTTCCATATTTATAGTTGTGAGTGGTATACTTCCTTGTTACCATAATTTTTCTTTCAACTTTTCTTACCACCTCGAATGCCTTCTCCAATGAATTAGGTTCCTAAAAGCGAACCTCATGTTGGATGTGATATTTTAAAGGCCCCATGAAGACATAAATCCTATGCTCCTCTCACTACAATAAAAAAGGCCATTGGTGAGGGTCATGCCTGTGACAGACCTTTAAGGTCCGTCACCATTGTCGCATATGGGGAGGGTCCTTAAAAAAATGTTGTTGTAAGTGCATATAGTGATGGTCCTTTATGGTTTGTTACCAAAGCCATTTTTAGTGAAAATTTTGGTCATGGTTGTTAAAGGGCCATCATTAATTATCTCTTTGGTGACACTTCTAGTGACGATATTTTATTGACCCTCACCAATGCTCTTTTTTGGTTACTTTTGGTGACAGCAAAAAAATGTTCGTCATCATTGATCATTCCAATGATTTTTTGATGACGCAATGTGCATGCTACTATATATTTTGTCAAAAGATAATGATTTAATACCATTTTTGTGGATTCTTTTTCATTATGTGTTTAAGGCCATAGTGGTTAGAGTTAGTCAATTTGTTAAGAAGTAATTAGTGTGTACCATTTCCCTCAAGTAATGAGAATATCATTTTCCTATGAGTCAATGCATGATTAATCTCTATTAGGTTTATTATATAACAAATTCCCTTTAGATAAAGTTCCACTAGTGTGTGTAGGAACTATATTATTTAATACACAATTAGGCTCTGTCAATTCTATTAATGAGAGATACCTAACACTCCTCAACACTCTTTGCACATATTAACATGTTTTGGCACACACTAACATTCCTTGGCACCTCGTATCTCTTGGAACATAGTTTTACCTAGAACATCTTACCATGAATAGGACACCCAAGCACATGTTGGCAAACCCTAGCAGAGCATAGCACTATTCTAGCTTGTGTTGGCATGCCCTGTAGTCCATAGCATGCCCTAGAACACTTTGGCATGCATTAACATACATTAACACTTGGCACACATTGGCACTTGGCATGTATTGGAACCTATTATTAGTGTGGCTAACATGCCCCTTTTGAAAAAGATAAAGTCCTGACTTATTAACCCTCTTATGTGTTCATTTCCTTGCATTTTAACTTGGATCTTCCTTATCTTTCCTTGACACTCCTTGACACATATTTGCATACCTTGGCACCCTGTGCATCCTAGCATGCTTTAGCATCTGTCATGTCTTAGAATGCCTTGGCACCATTTGGAACATGTTAACACACACTGGAACTCCCTAGCACACTCTGAAACTTCTTGACATGCCCTAATATTCCCTAACATGCCTTACTAGTGCTTAACATACCTTGTCACTCCCTCCTTGGCATGTTGGGCACTCATTGACACTCCCTGACACACCCTCATATTCATTCACTTCCATGCATTTTGACCTAGTGCTCCCTTGTGTTTCCCTAGTACTCCCTAACACTCCTCAACATGCATTAGCAATCTCTTGCACACCTTAGCACTCTTCAACATGCCCTGCCACTTCATAACATGTGCATCACTCCCTAACACACATTGATACTTGGCACATGTTGGCGCTTGGCAAGTCTTAGCATGGCTATCATTCGTTGAGATGCCTTTATATGCTTTGGCATAGTTTAATATTAGAAGTTATTTGAGATCAACTATTGGAAAGTACATGAGAAGTAACAGAGGAATATTTGGCACTTAAAATGCACTAACACTTAGCACTTGGCACATATTGGCACCTAGTGCTTGTGTGCCTAGCATGACCCTCTTGGAAAAGGTAAACTAATGACTTATTAGCCCTCTTATGTGTTCATTTCCTTGTAGTTTAATGTGTTTCTCCTTTTTGTTTCCTTGACAGTCCCTGACACATATTGTGATACCCTTGCGTATCTTGGCATGCCTTAGAACTTGACACATCTTAGCATATTTGACATGCCTTCGCACTATCTAGCACATGTTAGCATTCCCTAGCATGCCTTGGAACTCACACCCTAACAACTAGGCTTACATTTTTTTACAACTTGGGAACCCAATCAAGTCCTTAGCTACTGCAGTTCATGTGGAATTGGTCTGCTTCAACCTCAATAACTTGACCAATTCCACCTATTACAAGTAGATTGTGTCTTGTTTGCATAAGAATTGCCTATAAATCATATTAGGCCACTCATGTCCAAGCTCAACTTGTCCCACTTAAGAACTTCCCAAGACAAGGATCACATCTAGCCATGGCCATAAACAACTAAGAAACATAGCTTACATAGACAATATTTCACATGTATGTCTAGTTCATATAAACATAGAGCATTACCTAAGAGTTTGCAAGAACCACAAGATGCGCAAGACACACATGATATAAGCCAACACAACCTGAGTGCGCCAAAACTTATACACAACAATGTAAAATATGAAATTGCCTAAAATAGTTTAAAACATAAGAATTTGGCCAAAATGTGCCACATGTCATATAAAAATAATAGTTAAATGAAAAACAGTGTTGTGCCTAGCACAAAGTCTCCCTTTGTCTAAAACTACTTTGTCGAGCCCCTTATTGCAATCGTAGGCTTGCCTCTTGTAAATCCTATTATGAAATTCTCCTAACATACTTCATCTTTGGCACACTTGAATTCACTGACACTCCCTGGCACACACTCTTATTTGTTCATTTCCAAGCATTTTGACCTAGTTCTCCCTTGGGATGCCTTGATGCTCCTTAACACTCCTCAACATGCATGATATTTTCCGTCATGTGTTAGCACACCTTTTTATTCCTTGTCATGCCCTAACCCTCCCTAGATATCATGCCCTCATAACTACCCTTACTTAATTTGCAACTTGGGAACCCAACCAAGTCCTTGCTTGAATACAAGAGCTTAAACAAGTTCTGATTACTACAATTAGACTATGTTGTTGAATTGCGTAGCTTGGGAGGTACTCCACAAGCCTAGTGAGATGGTTTTGTGTGAGTTTGGTCACAAAAGGCTTTGTGGGAAAAGAACCCAAGTGAAGGGGTTTTAGACTCAAGATGGGGTTTAAAATCTAAAAGAAAATTAAAAAGGAAAATTAATATTTCCTAAGGTCTATGTCGATAAAACGCGTAAGTTCTAGAGGGTTCCTAAGAGGCCTAGCTAGGAAAATCTATTTAAAAAGGAATTAGTATGAAGGAAATAACATCAAGTGAGAAGGATCTTATTTGACAAAGGAGGCTAGGAGAGATGTAGTCCTAAAGTAGGCCGAGTTAGAGGGCTGAGTAAGGGTTGCTAAATGGAGGCCATGGTCATCCACCAAGAGCAAGATCATCATGTGAGGGTTCACAAGAATGTCGCATAGCTTAATGGGTTCGAGCTAGGAAGTAGGATATCACTATGTTGGTTCTATTTTGGTAGATAGAGCTCAGGAGAGGCGTCTCATGAGAATTTCGACATGTGGTGTTTTTGCGTGAAGGCCACATCAAATTCTGAAATAATAGAGAGGGTTGAGATCCTATCTTCTAGTGGTTAGTAGGTTGTAAGGTCTGGGACAAATACCAACACAAATGGATGAGGGTCTACACTGGAATTTAGGGCCAGAACATAAGTAGCCACAGGTGTAATGTTGACTAAGGTAACCATAGTCTAAGGGTCATAGAGATCTGAAGTTCAGGTCAAGATTCAGTAAAATAAATGCCCAAAATCTATGGATCCATATGAGCTAGGTCGAGTCTCTTATGGAGGAAAGAGTTGTTGTTTTTTCTATGGGTGGATAGGATTTTTTCTAAAGCAATTAGAATATAAGTATAATTCCCTACGTAGGGCAGTTTCCTAACATGTTCAGTCTATAAGGTATGCCCTTAAGACCGTGACAAATCAGTGTAGAAGAAGAGGGGTCGTGACCCTTAGAGCGAGGTTTATCTATGCAATATAGACGACAAATATGGAAGATTGTTTGCAGAAGTATGTGTGGAGATAGAAGATCCAAAGGAGGGTGGAACCTGAGTAGAAGATTGAAAAAAATAAATGTGCCATATGAGGAATTAATTGACATGAAGAGGAGTTGATTTTGGTGGACTGTCCATAGAGTTTTGGACAGAGATCTAAAATAGACTATAAAAAATTAGTCAATGGACGGTTAGTGGATGATTATTGACCCTAGTTCCATTATCTACAAATTGTTAGAAGGATCATAAGTGCAGTAGTTCAGGTTTTTTCATAGATTGGACAATAAAGAAATTGGTACACAAGAATAGTGATTTTGAGAGGACTCAATCACTATTAGGTGGCAGATTTCAAGAGCTCTAGATGAGGGAAATGTTGTGGTCCCTAGATCAGTAAATAAATTGACTGTGGCTGGGAAAAATGATGCCATTCCTAGTACAGATGGAGGGTTTTTAGGTGACTGTCAAAGAAGATACCCAAGTCACGCACTTGTGAAGGACAACAAGACTAGTAGAAGGGTAGGCGTATTGGGCCTAAGGACGTGCATATTTTTAAGGACTAAAGTAGCATTCAAGTGGGCTAGCCAACTAACCCTAGTTCATTGTATTGTAGAGGATTGAGTCAGTGAGAAGAAGGTTGAACTTCATAGCCCTAGACTTGTCATGTTCGAGCAATAGTATGACAAAAATGGGTAGACCAAATAGTTGTTCATAAATAGAGTTGTGAACAACTGATCAAAGACACTAAGTGTTGCAAACCTTGAAGCAAAAAGGAGGTAGCTAGAGGGAAACTTTTGTTGAGTAGAGTTCAGTAACATAAGGAGTTGAGTTCATTGATAGAGGAAAATTGAGGAGTTGCAGAATGGGAGGAAAGAGGACCTACCAGATGTGTTCATGACACGTGGACTGAAAGGGTTGTATGTGGCCACCATCAACAAGTAGGTTAAGTGTTGTCTTTTTCAATGTAGATTGGTTGTCAATGGACTAACACCAAGCCTTATTTGTATTCCTTATATCAGTGTGATTGTAAAGGTCCACGATCCATAGTACAGGAGCTCTAGCATGTTCTATTATAGTTTGTAATATAATGAAGAAGAGTTTGCAAAAGTTAAAAATTGTCATGTGCACTAGTTGATTCCATGATGTGTGTAGATTTTGTTGTGCAAAGTAGATGTGTTGTGGCACTTGAGTGTGTTTGCATCAAATATTTTAAGACCAAACCTAGATTCTCACGTGTCGTGGAAATTCAACATATGCCTTGTTCACATAAGAACTACCTGTAACTCATCTTAGGCTACTCATGTCCAATCTCAACTCATCCCACTTAACAAGTTACCAAGACAAGTCTCATCACATCCAACCGGGCCCATAAAACAACTAAGTAACACAATTTACATCTTGACATGCCATAACACCTAGCATGTCTTAGAATGCCTCAACACTATGTGGCATGTGTTAGCATCCCCTACATTCCTTAGGATTCTTTGACACTCCCTAGCACACCCTAGCACTTCCTGACACACATTGGTAGTTTAACATACCTTGGCACTACCTAGAATATAACCTTGTCACTCTCTCCTTAACACACCTAGAACTTGTTGACACTCCCTATCACACACTCTTATTCGTTCATTTCCATGAATTTTGACCTAGTGCTTCCTCGTGTTTCCTTGATAGTCCCTAGCACGTATTGTCACACCCTACCACCTGACACATCTTGGAATGTCACTCTAGCACTCTAGCATTCCTTGGCACTATGCAGCATCCATTGTCATCCTCTCCTTAGCACACTTAGAGATTGTTGACACTCCTAGTCACAAACTTTTATTCATTCATTTCCATGAATTTTGACATAGTGCTCCTCCCTAGGACTCCTTAACACTCCTTGGCATGTGTTGGTACATTACCCTAGCACCTAGGACATCTTGGCATGTCTCCCTGTCCTTTAGAATGCCTTAACACTTCCTATCATACCTTGTCACTCCCTCCTTAACACACCTAGAACTCACTGGCACTTCTAATCATAAACTCTTATTTTTTCATTTCCATGCATTTTGACGTAGTTCTCCCTTGTGTTTCCCTGGCACTCCTATCTAACACTTCCTTACATGCGTTGGCACATCTTGGTAGAATGCCACCCTAGCACTCTAACATTCCTTAGCACTGCTAAGCACGCCTTGTCACTCTAACAAAGATGCAGTAGAAATAACACTTCATTTCATTATTATCAAATACTGAAATATGCTTACAAATAGAATGGAAATAAGACTAGCTCGGGCGATGGTAACTTATCTCGAAGAAGAGATGTGGCCGCTACATGCCTCTGAACTGTGTTACAATGAGGCTCAAAGGCCTATTTATTATTGAGAAATAATGGAAAACCATAAACATCCAAAAACCTAACCCTAGGAGATGAAGTGCCAAATTATGGGCCCCATTTAGGTAAATTGGTAAAAAAACTTCCTGGGGTTGTAGCTTTGGCATACGATCTCCGTTTGACGCGCACAATACCTCATTAGAAAGATCTATCCAAGGACTACAAATTTTGATTGAATAACATCAATCTATCACCCATGTTGGTCCCATTTTCCCAAAAAACATCGTTTAGGGCCTCAAAACGACTTCAGAAATTCAGGACCCGAAAAACTGCCAAAAATAGTAAATTGTGCTACAAATAAGGAAACTAAAAAACTAAAAGAAACAATGGTGGGGGTCCAAGTGGAATAGATGGGTGGCCACCAATATCCACCTGGATCATTCCTCCCCCCTTAAGAAGCAATGGTCCCCATTGCGTTGAGTTCCTCCATGAGATGAGGAAACTTATGTTGAACTTGGTCCCCGGTGAGCCACTTGCCTTGCTGAAAGAGTTGGCCTGCTTTGACAACTCGATATAGTTGGATCCTTTATTGGTGGGTGTTCTTGATCTGTGTGTCCATGATCTGATTAGTTGTGGCTTGTTCTATGTAATCTGGATTTAACTCTGTAGGTGTGAGTTGTTCTGCAATGTCTGATGTGTCCAACAATGGTGGGAAGTATGGTTGAAGGCAGTCCACATTGAACACTGGGTGCAGGCCAGAGAATGGGGGAATGTCGAGCTCAAATGCATTGTCCCCCATAGCCTTGGTAATGGTGTAAGGACCATATCGGAATGGCCTGAGTTTTCGATAGGCTCCAGTAAGGTGTTCCTTCTGCAAATGCAACCAAACTTTATTGCCCACTTGAAACTTGTGTTGCACCTGATGTTGATCATGTCACTGCTTGCACATGGCGTTTGATTTCTCCAAAATGTCGTGGACTTGCTAGCGGATATGTTGGATGTGCTCAATGAAGTTGTTTGCCTTATCAGCTTCGGATTGGACATGAGACGAATCTGCCTAAGTAGTTGCAAATGGTATGGCCACATTAATGGGACATAGTGGCTAGAATCCCAAGCCCACCTGAAAAGGGTTACGTCCATTCGAGCTATGGAGAGCCCACTAATAACTGTGCTAGACATAGGGGAGGTTCTCATCCCATGTGCGGATGTTTTGAGTTGTACATGCACAAAATGTGTACGATCATCCTGTTGACGACCTATGTCTGGCCATCAGTTTGGGGATGGAAAGCTGTGGACTTAGTAAGCTTGGTGTCCAACATCGATCAGAGACTAGACCAAAATGTACTGAGGAACCTGCTGTCCCAATCTGAGATGATAGATTGTGGGATCCCAAAGTGTACCCACACTTGTTCAAATAAGACTTTAGCAGTGGCTTTTTCTGTAATATTCTTCTTGCAGACCACCATAATGACCATTTTCAAGAATATGTTGACAACCACAAAAACATAGTTGTTGCCATGCTTAGTAGAATGAAGGCCCTACATGTAATCTGTTATCACTCAGAAGTTTTCCCTAGAAGTTATCAAAAGAAGGAATAATCCGAGCTAACCACAAACCTAATCTTTTAGACTCAAGTTCTAGCCAACCTAAGTCCAGAGAGGGCTATCTCTTTATGATTTAACTTTGTTTTGTTTGGATTTCAGGCTAGTTCTTAGTGTTCGTGAGGATTCTGATTTTGGATTGAAAGTTGGGTGGTGGAATTCTTAGAACAGATGGGTAGATCTAATTTCTTCAAGCCATTGGGCTATGGAGTCAATAAAAGGATAGCATAACTAGATTAGATCATTAAAGGGAGTGTTTACAGGGTAGGCTAGCAAAGAAAAAGGCAAATCTTCAAAGGGCTGATAGATGGAATGATTCTAACCAGGGTAAAAGGGCACTTAAGAATCCTTGGACCGGGATCAGAATGAGGAACAACATGTTATCATCAACAAAGAGCAATTAAGAATTCTTTGCTACGTAGACCACAAGGAAACTACGGAAGCTAAGGAGCAGCTGAGAATTCCCTAGCTAAGATTAGCAGAAAACATTAAGAATGTAAACAACCAAAACAGAGTGCATAGATGCAAATTCTGAGATATCATTCCTAGTTTAACATTCATATTTCATAGAAACACATATGATTATTTAATAAACATAAGGAAAAACAATAATACACATGAGAGAATACTTATTTGATTTTCGCTTTACACAAGAATCCTATAAAATATCTGAGCTTTATTCCATGATCCAGTAAGCCAATCTAGTTTTTTGATACAATAAGACTTTGATTTGAAAGAAAAGTCTAAAGAAATGTCTTTGAATCCACCCCAAGATAATTCAAATGAAGAAGTATTTATACCAATTCTAAACTGAAATATCTTGAAAAAAATATCAAGATTGGTTTTACAAATATCTCAAACTATTTTATATTAATAGAACTCAAATAAAGGACACTCAAAACTAATGAATCTATTTGGCACTATATTTATGGATTTATGGTGATAAAATAAGAGAAATTCAAATTTGATAGCAATTCTTAATTGATGATGAGGCATCCAAGTCACTAACTGCATCCTTTCTTTGTGCATTCTGCCCCAGCAATTCTGCAAAATTAGGGTCAATTGATACCTTTGTATATCTCAATCTGAGATAGATATGTAAAACATGAAAGAGGTTATTGTAGATAAGTATGTTTTTGAGATGACATCTCTCAGTTTCCTAAAATTCATCTCTAGCTGTTCACAATATTCTCAGCGAAAAGATGTCAAAAACGGGACTTTGCACAGTCCGAAAAATAGGCTGTGAAGACATGCACTTATCTCACTTTTTGTGATACTTGTGTAAAACTTGAGATAGGTTTTTGTAGATTAGCCTTTTAGGAACAGAAACCTCCTCCAGTTTCTCAAAATTCATCTTGGATTGGCCGAACTAGTTTTTGAAAAACTATGACTTAAACAGGAAATTTCTGAAGAATGTACCATTTCTGCTCTGATTTCATCTTTTAACCTTAAATTTCTTTTAACTATTTTTCACTTTTATTTTGGATAAACTTCATTGTTGCTGGTGAAAGTGTTTTCATCTCTGTTTAACCCTTACTACCTCCATGTTTACTTTTACTGTTTACTTTTACCGCTCTGTTTTTTCATCTATCTTCACTTTGACATGAATTTGTATGCTTTGTAACTGTCTTCCCTACTGTTTGTCTTCATGCTAGCTACTTTACTTGACTTGGTCTTCAATCTGATACTCTTTAACCCTGATACACTTTGACTATTCTTTACTGTGTCCTTTTACCTTCACTGTATATTTCAGGTTTACTATCTATTTCAATAGTAAATCATTTAATTTCATGTTTCCTCTGCTTGTATTTTAACTGTATGTTTTATTTTCCATCTTTGTTTGAATATATTTGATAACAATCTCGGAGTAAACAGGTCTTATGACTAGTATTAAGACTGTTTATCCAAGGCTGTGGTTTTTTGATCGCCTGTAAAATAAAACAAACTGTTAGGAAAATGTTGGGTTGACAGGGAGGGTCATTAATGGCTTTATCGAGCTTTATAGGTCTATGGAGTGAGTCCAAAATACTTTCAAGAGGTAAACCATGCTTGAATTGGTTAGCAAAGGCTTTAGGTGGTGCAGAAGGGTCACACATGGTTTTATTGCACAAACAGGCAAAAATGAGCAAAACTGGGTTTTCGTGTTTAAATGGGTAAAGGTTTGATTTTTTTGAATTTTGGTGCAAAGTGAATAGTAGACAGTTCGTCATTTAGCAAGAGGGCAGTAAGCGGTTTATTTCGCACCACTTTTGTGGTCTTGGTGGTATTCGGGAGGGGTCGCTCGATTCCATTCATTGAATGACACGTAGCATCGGGGGCCGGGCGGAAAACCACTTTTTCGGGTGGGTATCATTCGGCGGATGATCCCACCCAAAATGGCTTATGAGCGTTGGATGTGGGCCTTCAGATTGAACAGTGATCATGCTGCGAACGAGCGCGGAGGGTAATAGGGGGGGGGGCGATGGGTTAATTGCGGCGGTATGGTGATTAAGCATGGGTTAATGACGAACTTAGGTGGCGGGGGTGATTTGTGGAGTTTTACTTAACGTAATTGTGAATCGATCAGTTAATGAACTTTGTCAGGGTTTGGGTGAAATTCGTAGTTTTATAGTTAAAACTAGGTCTAGGATATTAATGTAAGGGATTTAATATATACATACGGGAAAGGATATTAACGGGAATTAATATATAAAAGTTAGAAGCTAATATGAAAACGGCAGAAATTAATTGTGCTAAGCATAATGTATTTTCTGTGATTTGTTTGATTTTCGCATATATGCATTATAACTTAGGCTAAAGTGTTTTTGTGGGTTTTTGGGAAAAAGGGGTTTTACATGGGGGTGATTACTTTCCCTAGGCAAATAGTGTTTTAACCTTAGGAAAAGGGGTTTTATTAGGGAAATGAGGGGGAATGAAGGGAGATGAATTTTTGATGAAGGGGTATCTAGTACTTGTTTTCCTTCAGTCATTAAGCCGAGGGTCCGGTCCCTCCATAAGTCAGAGAAATGTTCTGAGACTATTTGACTTAAAGGATTTAAGTACTTAGAATTTATTTATGGGAAATTAGTAAAGTAAAGGGGTGAAACGAATGGGGGAAGTTAGTTAATTGACTTTGTAAACCTTATGCATGCTTAATTGCCCATTCACATTTGAAATACATGTTGACAGATGATAAATGTGCTTTTGTTTAATCAATCATCATACTTCAGTAACCTTTCTTCTACTTACCCATCTACTCATCCTACCATTTTTTCTTCATTTTATTTGGGTGCATTTAGGCTAGCAAACCCTTATCCATTTTCTTTTAGAGTAGGAAACTATCTAATTCTAACCTTATATCATCCAAGGGCTCAGATTAAACTGATGACCTCATTTTATTTACTCTACCTATCTAATGATCTGCCAAGATTAAACAATTTGGTCAGATTTTATTCTCTAACTATCAACATGAAATTTAAAGCATGGCATAATCAAGATTAAATAGTTTGATTACCATGTAGTGTGGCATGAACAAAAAACTGCACACAATCATTATTACGCATAAAAGTAAATAGTAGTGGCATTTTGACTTGCACACTTTCATGGTCTTTTGTTTTTGGGGTTCATATTTTTCACCTTTTTGGACATTTTCTTATTCTTTTTGTCCTTTGATTTTTCTTTTAGGACATATCCTCTTTTCATTTTTTGATTTTTTAATATGGAAAACATTTGCAGAAAGCAAAGGTATGTACATATTACAAGGCTTAGCCTTAGCCATTCAAAATTATGACTCCTATTGGTATAGGAACCTAACATAATCCATGGAGATGGATTCCCAAGGTCGACTAGGGGTAGGCAGTGGAGTATAGAGGCTGTGCTTCTTGATGGTCGGTTTGGCAATGACGCAGGCAGTGCAGGATCTGATGTACTTCTCGACATCCTGTTGAAGATTTGACCAATAGAGATACTTCTGCAGTACTGCCACCATTTTCTTAACCCTGAAATGCCCAACGGCCTGACTATAGTGCTCTTCGCAAATCATCTGGCACGCTCGTTTGAAGGAACACAAAGGTGTCCTAGGTGGCATAATAGGGCATCCTGGAGGTGAAAATCTGGAACTTGCTGGCCCTCCAAGAGCGTCTGGTATGTGTGGCTGAATTCTAGGTTGCTTTTGTAGAGAAGTGTCCAATTAGAAGTCTCGTGCCCACAAGAGTTGAGCACGATGGTTAACGCCATGATCGGTGGTCGACTGAGGTAGTTTGCAACATTTTTGGTGCTGCCCTTCTTATACTTGATATTCAAATGGAACTGTTGCAGGTATGTGGACCACTTCTGATGGCTATCATTTTGCAACTTCCCTTGCGTCTATATGAACTGCAGGGGTCGGTGGTATGTGTGGATGACCATTTCCTTCCCCAAAATGTAATGCTTTCATTGTCGACATGCCTGCACAATGCAATACATCTCTTTGTCATAAGTGGGATACTTTTAGACTATGTCTGAAAGTGTCTCGCTGTGATACGCCACCGGATGCCCCTGTTGAGTAAGGACTGCCCCAATTGCATAGTCAGAGGCATTTGTCTTGATCTCAAATGGCTGTTGCAAGTCTGGTAATATGAGAACTGGTGCAGAGAAGAGGCGATGTTTCAACTTTGTGAATGCCTTCTGTTGAGATTCAGACCAAAAGAATTTTTCTTTCGCTCCTCCCTTGGTGACTTGACTCAAGGGCTAAGTGATATGAGAGAATCCCAACATGAAACTGCGGTAGAAATTGGCAAGCCCCAAAAAGCTGCAGAGCTCTATTAGAGTGGTTGGGCTAGCTAATCCTGAATGACTTGGATCTTGACTCGATCCACGTGCACCCCCCGTTCATCAATAATGTATTCCAGATACTGAACCCAGGTCATGCCAAAAGTGCATTTCTCTAAATTGGCACACAACTTGTGTTGCCACAATGTTTGGAGAACTTGCCGGATGTGGTGGAGGTGCTCTTCCCAAATCTGGCTGAAGATCAAGATGTCATACAAGTATACCACTACAAATGAGTTGGTGAATGTCCGCAAGATGTCATCCATCAACTTCATGAAGGTTGTAGGAGCATTCGTCAACCCAAAGAGCATAACCAACCATTCGAAAAGGCCCTCCTTGGCTTTGAAGGCTGTCTTCCACACATTAGAGGGTTCAATTGGTACCTGGTGATATCCAGACTTCAAGTCAATCTTGCTGAAATATTTCCCCCCTTGAGTTGGTCTAGAAGGTCATCAATCCTTGGGATCGGTACCTATTCTAGATAGTGATCTTGTTCAACAACCGATAGTTAATACAGAGTCTCCAAGTCCCATCCTTCTTCTATACCAACATGATCGGGCTCCCACAGGGCGATGAACTTGACCGAATGTGACCTTTTTGTAGTAGCTCCTGAATATGTCTGTTGATTTCATTGTTCTCCAGAACAGAGCGTTGATAGATTGGTCAATTGGGTAATGATTCACCTTGGGTTAGATCGATGGAGTGCTTGACTTGATAGTGCAGAGGCACCCCTATGGGGGATGTGAAGGTGTCCTCGTACTCCTCTATAACATTGTCCATTTGTTGTTATCGTGCGGAGGGGCCCTGTCTGGAGGTCGTGGCCATCGTCTTCTTCCTTCCTTGAGGGCGTATCATAAGGAAAACAAATTTCTCGGTTTTGGAAATGAGCTTACTGCATTGTTTTGTAGTAACCACAGAGATGGCGTTAGGTAGTGCTACCTTGGTATCCTGTACAACTTATTTCCCAAAGTAACAATAACAACGTAAGGCCTTGACTCATACACAACATGTCACTTCCACATGTATGGTTGGCCTAATAATACATCACAAACATCAAGGGGAGAAACGACACGTAATACTTGATCCATGAAGGGCTTGATGCTGTATGGAAGGCGACATTGCTGAATCATGTGAAGATCCCGTCCTTGGTAAAGCCACCCAATGGTGTACGGTTGTGGGTGTGCTGTGGTTGGTAAGCCCAACCACTTCATGAACTATGTCGAAATGAGGTTCTTTTGGCTTCCACTATCGATAGTGAACTATAGGGGGAAACCCTTTACCCACATCTGGTAGTGGAAGAGGCGCTCCTCCTCCTCTGCATCTTCGAGTTCCTCCTTCTAGATCTTCATGGTGGCAATGATGGCATTAGGCTCCACATCGATAATCTACTTCCCTTTTTCATTCCCCTTGTCGGGTTCTGACTCAGAGTCGGAACATGCGTATGATTCTGAAGCCTTCAGCTCGACCACTAGTGACTACTTGGCTCGACACTCACTTGTGTTGTGAGTGGAGCTCTTATGGAACTCACATCACTTTCCCGTGTCCTTCTTCAACTTCACGGTGTTGTTCTTTGCTTGCGTCTTTGGCAGGTTGTCGTGGGCCACCTCACCTTGGCTTTTTCCTTTGTTCTGCGATTTGGGGGCACATTTCCCTTGCTTCAGATTCACAGATCCAAAGTCTCCCTTCTTTTGTTTAAACTTCTGCTCGATCTTGACGATGTATCGGTACATCGTGCCGAGCGAGGAGATGTCCATGAACTCCATCTCGTCCTGGATGTACTATGTAGGTAGCCACAATACTTGAGTACCAAATGTTTCTCAGAATCCTTGATACCCAACTTCGTATGAAGGGTATGAAAAACATTGGTAAACTCCAACACATCTTGGTCCCTTCCCTGCTGCAACATTGTCTACTTTATGTATTTAACCTCATAGCTCCCGACAGGGTAGTACTGCTCCTTGATGGCATCCTTGAATGAATTCCAAGTGGACATGGCCGACAAAAGTGAGGTCGTACTTTCGTCCTTCTACTCACAGTAGGTTTCCCACTAGTCCTTGACGTGGGGGGCAACTTTGAGAAGAGAAAATGTAATATTTTCTTGGCTGGAAAAATCATGAACAAAAAAATATCCTTCTAACAGATTTAACCATTTATCTATGATGTCTGCATCTAAT
This sequence comes from Pinus tabuliformis, assembly GCA_031772625.1. Lineage (NCBI taxonomy): Eukaryota > Viridiplantae > Streptophyta > Pinopsida > Pinales > Pinaceae > Pinus > Pinus tabuliformis. Next base: position 468,691,641 of record CM062809.1, on the reverse strand, counting down.
TGGCCCTCAAATATGGGAATCTCAAAGTTTACTTGTACCTCAAAAGGAGTGGAGCCTCCAGAGTGGCTGTTGGATATGGATGCACTGTTGGTGGGAAACCGTTGAAGGATTTGGGCAAAGTTATCCATCATCGCGTTCCTTTGTTTCTCGAGGGCCTCCTCAAGCAATATTTTGATAGGATATCCTGCCCCCTCCTTATATCCTGACCTCATTGGGGACATGCAAATAAAAATAGAGAAAAAGAAGACCACTCTGATACCAATGATCCGGATTTAAACAAGAACGCAACAAATTACAAATATAACCATAAATACAAAAATGCAGTAGAAATAACACTTCATTTCATTAATATCAAATACTGAAATATGTTTACAAACAAAATGGAAATAAGACTAGCTCGGGCGATGGTAGCTTATCTCTGAGAAGAGATGTGGCGGCTACATGCCTCTGAACTATGTTACAATGAGGCTCAAAGGCCTATTTATTATTGAGAAATAATGGAAAACCCTAAATATCCAAAAGCCTAACCCTAGGAGGTAAAGCGCCAAACTATGGGCCTCGTTTGGGTAAATTGGTACATCTACTTCCCGGGGTTGTAACTTTGGCATACGGTCTCCGTTTGATGCGCACAATACCTCATTAGAAATATCTATTTGAGGAATAAAACTTTTGAATGAACAACATTGGTCGATGACCCATGTAGATCCCAATTTTCCCAAAAAATGTCGTTTAGGGCCTCAAAACGGCTTCGGAAGTTCAGAACCCGAAAAACTACCAAAAATAGTAAATTGTGCTACAAATAAGGAAATTGAAAAACTAAAAGAAACAATGGTGGGGGTGCAAGTGGAATAGGTGGGTGGCCACCAATATCCACCTAGATCAAACAACTTGACCAAATTACGATTACTACAACTAGACTATGCCTTGTTCACTTAAGAACTGCTTTTAACTCATCTTAGGCTACTCATGTCCAATCTCAACTCATCCCACTTAATAAGTTACCAAGTCAAGGCTCACATCCAACTGTGGCCATAAAAAAACTAAGCAACATAGTTTACATATTGACATGCCATAGCACCTGGCACGTATAACAATCATTTGGCACTATGTGGCATGTGTTAGAATCCCCTACATTCCTTGGCATGCTTTGGCTCTCCCTAGCACACCTTAGCACTCCCTTACATGCCCTAACACTCTAACATGCCTTGGAACTGCCTAACAGTTAACCTTGTCACTCCCTTCTTAACACACTTGTGACTCATTGTCACTCCCTATCATACACTCTTATTCATTCATTTCCATGCATTTTGAACTAGTTCTCCCTTGTGTTTTCATGGCACTCCCTAACACTCATTGATATGATATTAGTAAGAGGTTGGCTCATTTTATTTTTCAACAAGTTTGAAGAGGTTCATTGGGTCTGAATAAGGTTTTGAGTATCGAATCCACCCCTTTCATGCTTAAGCATTAAACCCTTCTTTTTTATCCCACTCGAGAGAGACTAGACAAGGCCCTTATCTAGGTTCAACTTCTGGGACTAAAATTACAATTATGGTCGAAGAAAACTCTTAGGGAAATTAGAAACAAGCTGGGGGAATGTTTGGAGCTCGACCTCACTTTTAAATACTATGTGGATATGAAGGTGGCGAGGGTATTTGTAGATTTGGATATCAGAGATGATTTATGGTGTGAAATGAAACTCCAACATTAATGCATCACTTCTGTTAATGATCTGAATGTAGAACTTGAAAATTTTTAACATTTTGAAAGTGAAAATTATATGTGTTTTGGGTAGAGGATCAACTTACTAAACACATAAAAAAGTAAATCTTAAGCCAATTTTACAGCCAAAACAGAGATAATTAAGCACATATAAAACACATAACAAAAGCATGATAAAGGATTTCACCCCTCTCTTGGGCTAAATCTCCTGGTCCATCTTCCAATGCAGGGCCTCTTTCATTAAAAATGATGAAAGTGTGTTTTACATGATTTATAGTTCTCAAATAGAAGAAATGATGTCTCTAATGGATCCAACACTATCAAAAATCCCTATGTTGGTTCTTTCTGCACCTCATTTGGACAAAAACTGAGAAAGTTATGCTTGTTTCTTTCTTTTCCCAAATTCTGCAGCTAACCATCCTACAATTCGGCCTCAACCTACTCCGAGCACCCCAAATGCGGAACCAACGCACTAAACCTGGCATAATTCCCGCTCGACGGGCGAAATGTAGGACTGTTTAAGGTGCCATTAAGCCCTTAGTCCTGAAAATCGTGGTCACGTGGCACCATGTGACCACATAGGGTGCCGCATTTTGGGGTTGTTGTCTGGCTCTCTTCGTTGGCATGCCCTTGGTTCCATGCTGCACATACGATTATGGGCTGGACCCCTCCTCTTGCGTGCACTATTGTTTTTATGGTGGGTCATTGTGACCATGGCCTAGACCCTTGTGGCTTCCGCGTTGGTGGTCACATCAGGATCATATGACCCAGGGTTGGCCCCCTCCATTTCTCCCATCAGTTATGCACTCGATCATGAAAACTATGGTCATGTGGATGTGTTTGCGCTTGGGGTTGTGGCTGTGGCATATGATTGTGCTAACAGTTGTGAGAGCTGGGCATGGGTCAGGCTAGGCCCTAACCCTTGACCCCCTGCCCCCATTCCTGTGGCGGAGGGGTGGCCAGGGGCTAGGGCTTAGCTCGACCCCTCCCCCAATTGCGTTTTCAACAAATTTTAAATAAAACTTACATACAACGTATAACAAGTAATATAGCGTGGCACGGTGGTGTTAGACTTGGTTGATAGGTAGTTGGTCACATGCTTTATTCTCAGGGGTGTTGTTCAACCCTCAAACAAATTTTGGTCGCCATGAGGAGGCCACATGGCAACCATTGGTTTGTCCATGTGGCACTCCCTCATTGGGCCACTTCACCAAACCAATTAACCAATAAAAACAAACCATGTCACAACCAATCACTTAATTCCAAGTGTCGACCAACCATTGGCTAATGGAGGACTAATCAACATGCCAAGTTATGGCCATGTCAGCATACGAACTACTGACTGGGTGTACGTGCAACTCTTTTTCCAATTTTTTTAGTTGTTTCCTAAAATGATCAGAACACGTTTTTGGGAGCACTCGATGTCAGATTTGAGTTAAACGAGTTGCGTTGGATTTAGATTGCCGCGATATATCAAATCATACATGTTTCGATCTCTATCATACACTTTCAATTTTGAGCATTATTTTCATCCACCGGATCACTCCTCCCCATTGGAAGCTTTTGGACCTCCAAAAGATCTTTATCAATGAACAAATAGATCATATTAAATCTCCCTCACCCTTCTAGTCTCAATCCATTGAACTTTACTTGAATTTGACATTTTGATCTTTTTATGAAAATACATCATTTTCCCTAATTTTGGAGTCCTTGTCTTGCTGTCATAGATGACATCTTGTTGCAATTTCCCATAATATGCAAAAAAACAAACTGACTTTGAAAGAATAAACACATTCTCTCCTTGGTCTCCAATCAAGGGAAACTTAAACAATCTCAAATTTTTCTCACCTTGAACATTGTCGTCATGATGATGCTTACCATGTCTAGCCTTGTACTTGGCTTGACTCTTGACCAAATGTGATTGCCATCGCCATGCACCATCCCTTTTCAAAGCAAACACATTATGAAACCCACAAGAAGAAGTTTTGGAACCAATGTCCTCTTTGTAAATTTTCTTTTTCATTTTCTCTTTGACCCTTGCACTCTCTAACACTGGCATCTTGTTCACACCAGTGTTAAAAAATGATGCATGTTGCTACAAATTTACTTCACTTTGTTTAGCTATTTTAGGAGACAACATGTTAGGCTCCTGAAACATCTTATCACATGAATTATAAACATCAATGAAATCAAATTTCAAAATTGAATCATATCCTTGAAGGCTTTAGATTCCTCAACACCTTCATGTTTGATCATTAATAATGAAAAGTTTTGACTAGCCTTAACAATCCTCTTCATTTGTCCTGCATTTATAAGAGATGCATTCAACTTCTTGCTATGTGCTCTAACAATGTATTCAATCCCATTCTTGAACAAATGATATTTGTTCTCATGATCTAGTGGATCAAAATGATGCTCAAAATTGAAAGTGTGTGATAGAGCTAGAAACCTATATGATTGGATAGATCTCAACGATCTGAATCCAAGGAAACCCATTTCACTCAAATCCGACATCAGATGCTCCCAAAAACACATTCTGATCAAATTGGTAAACAGGTAAATTTTTGGCAAATGAAGAGGTGACTGGGTGTTTTTGGGCCAGTGGCAGGCTACCACGTGGCCTCATCTAATTGGTCGAAAAATTAAAAAAAATTGTTTGCAAAAATTATCCAAGGTTGATTTTTTTTAATTATTATTGCTGATTGAGTTTTTTCATTTCCAATAGTGGAAGGCCACATTGGCCAACCAGAGGTGTCCACGTGGCCTCCAAGTGGCACACTAAAATTGGTCTAGAGACACCTCCCCCCAAATGCACTTTCAAAAAAGTTTAAATAAAATTTGCATACAACGTATAGCAAGTAATACAATGTGGCACGGTGGTGTTGAACTTGGTTGATAGGTAGTTGGTCACACATTCGATTCCCGGTGGTGTTTTCAGTCCTTAAACACATTTTGGCCTCCATGAGGAGGCCACGTGGCACTTCCTCATTGGGTCACTTCATCAAACCAATTAACCAATAAAAATAAACCATGTCACAACCAATTGCCTAATGGCAAGTGTCAACCAACCATTGGCTAATGGAGGACCAGTCAACATGCCAAGTCATGGCCTAGTAGTGTACGAACTGTTAACTGGGTATACCTGCAACTCTTTTTCCAAAATTTTTAGATGTTTCCCAAAACAATCAGAATGCATTTCTGGGAGCATTCGATGTCAGATTTGAGGGAAATGAGTTGTGTTGGATTTAGATCACCAATATCTATCCAACCGTATAGGTTTCAAGCTCTGTTTCACACTTTCAATTTTGAGCATTATTTTGATCCACCAGATCACTTAAGAATTTAGACTATGAGGGCATGAAATTTCATAGATGTCACGAGGATGACCAAAATGATACAAAATATACATTGGGGTTCCATGGCAACAAAGTCTATCAAATATCACCTAAAAAGTCAACTACTTAAGAATCAATCCTACGCTAAATCACACCTACCTTCTAATTTTTAAGATCTTTGTGAACTTTCACCTATGGCCCTTAAATTCAATGCTCTCTAGCACCTCAAATGGTGGAATAGAAGGCATTGTAATAGGAGGTAAACTCCATTCCCCTTCACCTTTGTGATGGCCTCTAGAGACACCTATAATACATACTCCTCCTTTGATTCAACATGAAGTTTTGATTTTTCCACTTCCTTTGCATACTCTTCCTTCAACGACATCCTCACAAGAGAGATCGTGGTTGAATATTATGATAACAAAATGGGGAACATCATCTTCTTACAAGGTTTCAAGGGAGGGGTATTGAAAATAACCATTTATCCCCTATAGCCCTTAAGATATTCTCAACACATAATGAAATGGCAAATTGATAAATTGACCCAAAGATATATCTCATCATTCAAGGCCAAACCCAAATCAAAAGAATCACACCCACACCATGTATTAAGCATTGGCATTGAGTTTTGGTAAAATCAAGGACCTCCTTTCAATATTGTGACCTTGTTTTTAGCATTCTCATATGGAAGGTTTAAAACCCACATTAAAGAGGGGAGATTTTCACCTTAGCCTTTGCAACCTTTGCACAAGATGAATCTATCTAATGGACTAGCTTAGATATGTTAGGTCTTGGATTTGTAGAGTACCTAATCAATTATTTTGAGGCCAACTCCCTAGCCACAACTAAAATTTAGTCCTATTTGAAGAGACAACTTGAACAATCCTCCTAGAAAGAGACATTTTCACTTCCTTTTGATTAATTTACAACAAACCTCAACACCTCTTCTTTATTATTTTCCTCTCCCATTCTCCAACAAAAAATCATTCATATTATATCATAAACACTTTATATAGGTAAGCATTGTATTCATTTTCCTCAACTCACGGAGTACCTTTACACCTCAACCCATGTAAGTGGACCTAAGTTGATGGCACAACCCATCACACTCTAAGATGGTTCTAGTTGTCTCCTCCAAACTAGGGCATAACACACCTTACGATGCCAAATGGTTAATTCATCTCTAACTTGTGGGATTTTTTCCTTCACAGAATGCATTCTAACTAGTGCGCATTAAACTCAATGCACTAATTCCACTAACACACACCAAAAGTCCAAGATACCATTAAGATATGTAATGCACCCAAGTGCTTATACTACACTGCCATAAAATGCACCTTCAAATTTGGATATCCCAAAATAGTAATATCCTAACCCAATATGGAATATTTGTTGGATTTGTATAATTTTCTCCTTATCGGATCCTTGCACCTTCTTGGCACTCCATGACAAATCTACTCCAATGGCTACCTTCCAAGTTCCAACACCTCCTTTTGAAACGCAACATAACCATCTATATGTGTTGCAACAACCTTGCCAAATTCTTTATTGGGTCACACATGTATTTCACATTTCTTCTTCATCTTGCAAAATGGTTGTGCCAAGGAGAGGGTATCAACATTGATAAAGGAATGTTCAGTTAGTACTAGTGCCAAGTTGCCTTCATGTAACTCATCAAATGTCTTAAGTTTGCTTCACAACTATTCCACCTCTTCAACCCTTGTTAGAGTCTTCCTAGACGTGCACTCTTGCCTCAAGTATAACATAACACTAGCATCACAAATGTGCATGTTTGTTTCATCTATTAGTGCCTTGCTAAAACTATATTATCACTCTTCTTAAAATGAAATGTTCACATCTTAAGGTGAATAGCCTATTTTGCTTATGACAACCTAAAATATGCGAGTGACTAGGAGAGGACTCCATTTTCTAAAGCTGAAAACAAAGGGTCTTACAACCCCATTCACACAACAATTTGAACTTATTTAACATAAAGAAGGATACATACTCTACCCCTTCAAAATTTTTCCTATGAATTTTAAGAAACTAACACTTGTTTTCAAGAATACATAAATGTTTTCAGTGCAACCAAGTTAAAAGCACTTGTTTCCTTTGAGAGATTTCAAATTCTGCCTAGTAAACTTTAACAACAAAATCATTGCATATAAACCCCAACATTAAAATTAGATAATTATTGTTATTATGATAAATACCACTATGTGATAAATGTTTTCGAACATAAACCAAAAAAATAGGTAAGAGTAAGAGTAGTTAGTTGCTCAAATACAACTAAAATTTTATCTATTGTTTTTTGGCGAGGGAAAATTTCAACATTTTTGAGAAAGCTAATCGCTAATTCATTCAGGTTACATGGCGAGGGAAAATTTCAACATTTTTGAAAAAGCTAAGTGCTAATTCATTCACATTCTAGGACTAAGGAGGATCTGTTCATTCAAAAGGCAAGGTCCAAACGAGATTTTTTTGTACCTATCATAGTTTTGTATGAGTTCTACATGGTAGTAATGCACTATGGAGTTCTAGGTTGACCAGTTATCACATGTAGGGAACCAATTACTATGTACATAGTTTTGGAGAATATTGATAATTGTTGAGGGATTTGAGGGATGTGAGTTTTCCCAATTAAGGAAAACATATTAGAAATATGAGGAAAAAGTTGCGTTTAAACAGGGTTTTGAAACCATTAATTCATATATTTAATGCATGTGACAATGATTTAAAGAGGGATTTCTAGAACAAAGGAAAACGAGATTGTAGAGAGTTGCGAATGAGGATTTTATTAGTAGTACACCAGATATCGAACCCCACCATCAGATATTCATCGAATCTTCAGTATATTGATGGCACCATGGTATGTTTCATTTGTAACTTCGATGCATTTTCACCCCACATTTAGTATTCTGCATGCACGCCAGACTTCTGATTCAAAATCCATTGATTTTTTTGCAACCACGCTTGTATGTTTAACTCACATAGCCCATTCGTGTCCTAGGCAGTTCTTTATACTCTTCTTCGGGCATCCTCGTAGCTTGCACTGCTAATAGGCTAGGTATTAGGAATTCCACTGGGACCTCCACAAGTTTTCCAGCCACCTCCAGCTATGGAACCTCAACCTTAGGCCAGTGTCATCCAATCTGATCCTGCTCATGGACATGTGTATGCTTAGATGCATGTTACCAATCTCCCTAATCCCAAAAATGCCAACACTATCCTTTTTTCTCATTTTTTTATAGTAAAATATGTTCTTTCTAATATTTGTAAGGCAAGTAGCCCAATTGGACGTTAACTTTGTGGTTATCCCTCAAGGTTTTTTTATTGGAGTTATCCAGTAATTTATCTAATAAACTTCGAGTTCTTTTGGTATGTTTTATGTTCATTTTTCATATTGACTTTTATTATTGAATTCCCATGCAAATGAGTTCGGTGTTCCCCTCAATAATCTCTAATTAACTCTGGGATTTATTCGCGCTATTTTGTTAAGTGATTTTTTCATGTTTATTTTCATATTGATTTCCCTCATAAATGAGCACGTAGTTCTTGTTTGATCATTTGATTTCTTAGTGTTATGAGGTTGTCGAATCTCATAAAAGGGATGCATAAGGCAAAGGGGATCCTAGTCCATTCTTGAATCTTGGCTACAAGGAAGGAGACCAAATCTGTTATGAAACCAGCTCAAGAAAAAGACAGAAAAGATAGATCAACGCCTTACAATTCAAACTCTTTGAGGGGGCAACCTCCTTTACATTACATAAATGAACAACTCTTGGATGATTCAAATGACAAAACCTCCTTTCTATATATAAGAGTCTAAGGAGTCACAATATAACCCAGCCGACCTAACAATAATAATATAAAGCCACAAAAATAATAATAGAGGGATTCTATGGGGCACAGTAATAACAATATGGGGACAATAGGGGCACAACAATATTAATAAGGGGTACAACTACAATAGTAATGGGGTAAGCACTAGTATTATAGGGACCCAACATGCCCCTCTCCTTCAAAAAAGTGTTGTCCTCAACGCTTGAGTAGTTCTGGATGCTTCTGTATAAAATTCTCATCCTCCCATGTGGAATCTTCAGCAGATAAGTTCTTCCACTTGATAAGATACTCTGAAATTGATCGATTTCGTAGCTGTCGAGTTCTTGTTTCTGTGACTGCTTTTGATTCCAATATAATTTTTCCTTCCTCGTCAAGTTCTGGAAATATTGTTTGAACTGGGAGCTTATCGCCTATAACCTTCTTTAAACATGAAACATGGAAAACTGGGTGCAATCGAGAAGCTGCAGGAAGCTCCAATTTGTATGCCATAGTACCAATCTTTTGCAACACCTTGTACGGACCATAATACTTTAGTGATAATTTATTATCCTTCTTAGCTTGCTTGAGGGACATTTTCTTATATGGTTGTAGCCGTAGGAATACCCAATCACCTACATCAAAACTTCTTTCACTGCGATGTTGATCTGCCTGTTGTTTCATTCTATTCTATGCCAACACGAGGTTATCCTTTAAGAGTTGGAGGACTTGTTGTTGATGTTCGATGTGATGTTCCACTGCTTGAACCTTAGAATTTTCTCTTAAATATGATGTGATGGATGGTGGCTGATACCCATAAAGTGCCATAAATGGGGTCATTTTTGTTGCTGTATGGAAGGAAGTGTTATACCACCATTCAGCCAGAGGCAACCATTTGACCCATTGTGTCTGTTTATCAGATACAAAGCAACGAAGATATCCTTCCAAACATTTGTTTACTATCTCAGTTTGCCCATCAGATTGAGGATGATAAGATGAGCTATGAGCTAACTGAGTACCAAGACAAGAAAATAATTCTGTCCAAAAATTTCCAGTGAAAATGGGATCTCTGTCACTTACAATAATCTTTGGGTTTCCATGTAGCTTTTGAATTGTTTCCATAAATGCAGTAGAAACTGTACTGGCTTTAAATGGATGTGATAATGCACAAAAGTGTGCATACTTGGTAAGTCTGTCAACTACCACCATGATGACACTCTTTCCCTCAGACTTGGGTAAACCTGTGATAAAATCCATTGAAACCTCCTCCCAACGTTGGCTTGGAATGGATAAAGGTTGTAATAGACCCGGTGTCTTAATTGTTTCAACTTTATTTTGTTGGAAAACCAAACATTCTGCCACACACTTTTGAATATCTGATTTAAGGCCATCCCAAAAAAATTCCTTCTTAACCCTGTGGTAAGTTTTTAAAAATCCCGAGTGCCCTCCTAAGGGAGAAGTGTGCAATTCCATAAGAATCTTTTGTTTTAGCTGGGAATTCTTACAGAGGTATAAGCAATCTTTGTACCATAACGAATCATTTTTCCAGCTAAATGTATCCGATGTACTGGAATCTTGTTGTAACTTTCGAATAAGTGCCCACACTTCTTCGTCATTCTTCCATTCCTCCCTTGCTTCGTTTATCCAATCTGGTTGGATAATAGAAATGGCGCACAACAATGCTTCCACATCCTCATCCTTTCTTGAGAGTGCATCTGCCACCACATTTTGCTTCCCTTTTTTGTAGATGATTTCAAAGTCATAACCCAACATCTTTGTGACCCACTTTTTTTGCTCTTCAGAGGATAATCTTTGTTCTAAAAAGTATTTAAGGCTATCATGATCCGTTTTTACCTTGAAGTGTCTTCCCATTAGGTAGGGTCGCCATTTCTTAAGTGCATGGAGTATTGCCAACATTTCCTTCTCATAAATAGCTTTGTGTAAAAACTTTCCCTTGATTGGACGACTTTCAAAAGCAATGGGTCTTTCATCTTGCATTAAAACAACACCAATTCCATTTCCTGAAGCATCACATTCCACAATAAAGGTTTTTGTGAAGTCCGGTGTAGCTAAGACAGGTGCTTGGCACATTGCCTCTTTAAGATGTTTGAAGGCCTTTGTTGCTTCTGGAGTCCATGAAAATGCATCTTTCTTCAATAGTGTTGTTAGAGGTGCTGCTATTCTCCCATAATTCTTAACAAACTTGCGATAATACCCTGTCAACCCGAGAAATCCTCGCAGATGCTTTATGGATGTGGGGATTTTCCATTCCTTAATGGCTTTAATTTTGCTAGGGTCTACCTTAACTCCTTCATGAGATACAATATGACCCAGATATTCCACCTCTTGTACTCCAAAGAAACATTTGGATCTTTTTGCATATAATTGTTTCTCCTCTAATAGTTGTAGCACCCTGTCAACATGTTCAACATGATCCTTCCAAGACTTGCTGTAGATTAGTATATCATCAAAAAATACTAACACAAATTTTCTAAGGAATGGTTTGAAAATTGAATTCATCAAACCTTGAAATGTTGAGGGTGCATTGGTAAGGCCAAAAGGCATGACCAAAAATTCATAATGACCCTCATGAGTTCTAAATGTTGTTTTCAGAATGTCTTCAGTCTTCATTCTAATTTGATGATATCCTGAACGAAGATCCAACTTGGTGAAGTAAATTGATCCATGCAATTCATCCAGTAATTCATCAATGACAGGAATGGGAAACTTATCTTTAATAGTGAGCTTGTTGAGCTCCCTATAATCCGGACACATGCGCCATGATCCATCCTTCTTGTGCACCAATACTACTGGAGCAGAGAAAGAACTTTGACTCGGTTGAATTATACCAGCCTCTAGCATTTCTGCAACCATACGTTCAATTTCACTCTTTTGGGCATAGGGATATCTGTACGGCCTGATGTTTGGAGGAACACTTCCTGGAATCAGATGAATAGCATGATCATGATCACAAATAGTGGGAAACCTTTGGGAGTCTCAAATACCTTGGAATGATTGTCCAAGACTTTTTGGAGATCTGGAGAAATAGATGATTCCAATGTGGAAACATCTAGCGAACATAATTGTGTAATTACACCTTTTCGTTCCTTTTTTAGAAGCTTTGTCATACCGTTAGAGCTGATTATCTTTCCCAGTTTCCCTGCAATACCCCTTAATTCAACTTCCTTTCCTTCCACAGAAAATTTCATGAAAATTTCTTGAAAATTAAAAGCTATTGTACCCAAGGATTGTAGCCATTGGACTCCTAATACAACATCAGCACCTCCCATTGGAATGGAAAGCATTGGGCTAGTCAATACATATTCTCCCATGGATAGCTTGATATTATGGCACTTTCCAAAGCAATTTATTGTTCCTCCATTTGCAACCATCACTTGACACTCTGGTGCTGGATATAAGAAGCAATTCAATTCTTTTGCTACCTTACAATGAATAAAATTGTGGGTACTTCCTGAATCAATCAACACTATTACCTTTTTCTTCTTGATTTGTCCTTCTATCTTAATGGTTAGAGGAGTGGTAATTCTCGCCAATGCATTACAAGATATGGTCGGATTCATTTGTTCTTCATCTAGGCTTTGTTCTTGGAGTATATCCTCTTCTTTTGACCTTTCTTGCTCCTTTTCTTCTTCCTCTTCACAATCTATGTAGAATAATTTCTTCTCAGCACACTTATGACCTTTAGTGTATTTTCTATCACAACTGTAACAAATCCCTTTTGCTCTTTTTTCTTCCAATTGTTGTGGTGTCAACCTTATAGGTTGTGGAAGACTAGCGGCAACAACACTTCCGTCTTTATAGTTGTGAGTGGTATGTTCCTGGTTGCCATAATTTTGCTTTCCATTTTTCTTGCTAACCTGAATGCCTTCTCTAATGAATCAGGTTCCCAAAGGTGAACATCATGTTGGATATTATCCTTTAAAGACCCTATGAACACATCAATCCTATGCTCCTCTGGAATATTTTTTACCCTTATGTTCAATTTTTGGAACTCCTCAATGTGCTCCATTATTGAACCCTTTTGTTTGAGACTTATCAATTGGCTAAAAAAAGTGTTGCTTTTTGTATCCTCATAATGTGCTATCAATTCTTCTGTAAAAATTGCCCAAGTGATAAATTGTTTACGAGAGCAAAGCCATTGATACCATACAAACTGATTTGGTTCCAAATATAAAGTTGCAATACGTACCTTTTGTGTGTTTTGCACATTATTGAGATCGAAAAATTGCTCCATCTGTAATATCCATGTTGCGGGATCCTTGCCATCAAACTTCCTCATATCGATTTTTGGAATATGGTGCATCTTCGATCCAACATTAGAGTCTATGAAATCATGATTAACATTTCCTTTGTTTGCATCATGAGTTTCCTTTCCTCCCCTTTCACCATTAGTAAGTATTTCTTGTAGAAAATCTATCAAATCTGCCTTCAAATCTATCTTCAAATCGTCAATCTTGGCTTCCACGCCCTTTATCTTAGATTCCACTCCATTTATCTTAGCTTCTGTTAGCTTTTGTGAGAGTGAAATTTGTTGCACTTGGTCTTGTAATTTTGATATATCATGTAGCATTTCTTCCTCTTCTTCATGAGTCATGCTAGAGCTTTCAGATTGCTTACTAGGTGTTTGCATTTTGTTTCCTCGGGGCATCAGTTACCGATACTAATGCTCTACTATGCCCTTTGAATTCCTTCAAAATAATTTTTCAAACCAAGCTTAAGCAAAAATTTAAAAAATCTACACACCTTTTTTCACTTTGTAGGAGCTCGATATTGCCTCTGATGTATCTCTGTAATTTCGGATCATCCAATTCTGAAATTGCGACTTGTGGTAGCCCTCTTTGTCCTCTTTACAATGCCACCAGTCTGACCCCAATTGGATTCTCCAATGAAGAGTTATGCCAAATCTCCCACAGTTACCTGATTATAGACTAATTCAGTAGAGCGAACTTGTACGACATGCCACGTGTCCCTATTTTGACCTTTGGCTCTGAAAAATATATACAACAAACTACAGTCCGTCCTCTTTCTGTAACTTCTTACAAAATTTCAATTCGATGCTTAGAGAGAAAGTTATGATGATTTTCCCCAGGTCACCTGTTTGGAATGTAATTCAGGAGTCTACAAAAAGACCAACTTCCTCAGATCATATCTCCGCAAATATAGCGCGAAAAACTCTAAAATTCATACCCGAGCTTCAGCGCGATGTTTTCTCAAATGGGTTTTTTCTTTAGCTTCTGAAACGTCGCAGAAAAAAAGTTATAGAGAAAATGCCATGATGACCTGTTTGGAGCAGTGAAACCCTAGAATCCAAAGCTCTGATACCAAATGTTATGAAACCAGCTCAAGAAAAAGATAGAAAAGATAGATCAACGTCTTACAATTCAGCCTCTTTGAGGGGGAAACCTCCTTTACATTACGTAAATGAACAATTCTTGGATGATTCAAATGACAAAACCTCCTTTCTATATATAGGAGTCTAAGGAGTCACAATATAACCCAGCTGACCTAACAATAATAATATAAAGCCACAAAAATAACAATAGAGGGATCCTATGGGGCATAGTAATAACAATATGGGGACAATAGGGGCACAACAATATTAATAAGGGGTACAACTACAATAGTAATGGGGTAAGCACTAGTATCATAGGGACCCAACAAAATCCATAGTTCACACCTACAAACATAATAGCCCCTATGATGGGTCTCACAAGAACTGAGAAAATCAAAAGAATTGAATCCCTGATCACAACTTGGGGGAAGGGTGGATTCAGATTCATACAACTCCCCAAAATTGTTTGTCGCTCACGATGACTAGAGAGAGGGCAGGCCTACACCAAGCCTTTTAAAAGAGGGCAATTTATCGCTACAACACCATCATGACCATGTACAAAGGTCAACCCAACATATATTGCACCATATCCAGCCTAAGTGGTAGATCTCCCATTTGAATTTTGGGTCAAAGTTTTGTGACTAGGCCCATTGCAGCGTCCCAGGATTTCTTTGGAAACATTAGTAAAAAAGGAGACCACTGCTCTATTCTTTCTTTTTTTCTTCGATCCATTCCTATGGTCCCCAACAAATTTACCTACAAGAATTTGTCTTCATAGAAGACAAAACTCTATCCCCAAAAATGGCAGAAAACACCATTATGATCGACACTTCTCCTCCTCCAGCTCACTGATCAACTTGAGAACTCACGAAGAGCCCCGAAATTGTGCCATCCATATGTAGAGTCCTTGCCATGGAATTCAAACTCAGCCCCCTTTTCACTATGAAAAGAATCCGAGAGTAGCGCTGCAAAACATCAGGTCTGTAGCAAAGTCAACGAGCCAAAAATTCTAGGGTTCAGAGTTGCAGAGTGGCATTTCTTAGACAAAAAAAATAAGATGGTTCTTAGCTTTTGCAGACATAACTTTTCTTCATGATATTTAGCTGTTTTTCATTAATGACAATATTTACCATGCAAATATAATATTGTAGTTTGCATCTAACTGAAACTTCATAACTCTTTGTTTCCCTGTACAAATTTACGTTTGAGACCATAGTCTCACCTGATCAAAATCAAAATCAATTGTTCCTTAGCTCTCTCAAATGATGACAATGTATTGATCTCTAATTCAATCCCATCATGAGGTTCATTACAAACATCTACAAGAAATGTTATGTTTTGTGGTATAAATATCTACAATTTTCTTGTGTTTTATGAAATTGTTCTTAATTATCACTTTTCTTTTGTTCAAGGATAAAGTTCTCTCATCATTAGTGTTCTATGTATCCTTCTTGAATGATTAATATGTATAAAATAAGCAACACATCAGAAGCCTTTGCCTTTATTTACCCATCTCCATCAGAACATCGTTGCCAATGTGCCAATGAGTATCTTATATTTTTGTCAAAATTTATTTTGTAGGTACATTGTTGCTGATAAAATCAAACGAACAACGCTACGAAGAGCTGCCTTTTCAAATTTCAGAAAGCAATATTGAAAACATTCAACAAAATAGTAATCTGCGATATGAGGAGAAGGATGATTTTGATGATAGTGTGTTCCTTGTTGGAGAGCCTGACTTTGACTATGGACCACCTCAGGATGGACTTGAATATCTTCAACAAGTCAAGTATGTAAATTATAATATCTCCTTAGCTTTCTTATATATTTGTCTTAAATGGCCGTATCTCTTAAAATTGTAGAAGTATTAGCTGGTTAGTTCTTCAATCTGCTCAAGGAAGTTTTGCACTGACATTCTTTTTCATCTATCTTTAGCACAATTTCCTATCCATTTTGGAATTAATGAAGGAAAGGGTTAAGTTTTTCCGAATCTGAAATGTGACGGTTGAAGTTAGTCATGGTTTGTAAATGTGAATGCTGCTGTTTTTCAAATTTTGGTTTTGTATATTTGTCTTCTCATGCATTAAATTAGCTAAAAAGTTACATATCTTGGATTTTCTCTTATTCATATTTTGAACTAAATGGCTTGTTTGCAAGAGGATTTATATTTTCCACTTGAAACTTCATGTAAATTAACGAAAATTTTCTAGATAGATATATATTAAGTTGCTTTGCTGCCTAGATTTCCTAAATCATAGTACAAGCTGAATTTTTTTTTTCCTCAGAAAAATCATAATTTCTGTTCAAAAGAAAGAATGGAAATCATATTATTTTTTCGCTCTAGGCATGTGTACAAAACAATATGAACATAAATAAGTTTTTCATTTTTTCCTTTGGATACATATGGATTAAAAAAATCACAATTTAAAGTAAATAAATCCCCCTTACATTCTATGTTAAGAACTTGAGATTATCTTCTAGAGATAGGTGCCAAAAGTAAGTCTCATGATTGTCCTGAGAAAATTATAATGCAGAATTTGCAACAAATAACAGTGAGAATGACTCCTCAACACTAGCCTTCAAATCAAAGGACAAAAGCTGTTGACTGTGTCAAGGCACCATAGATAAATTCTTCCAAAATAGATAATCCAACTTCAACCTGTTGACCTTGTTTTGAAAGTGCACTAGCCACCATATTGTGTTCACGTTATACATGAGTGTGTGATATGGAAACAAACAAGGATGATGCCACTTTTAATTGATTTGCCAAAATCCTCCAGCCGAATACATTGAATTTTAATCTTCCCTTTCATCCATTGAATAACTAGGTAGTTCCCATATACATGTAGTTTCCTAGCCCTTTGTCCATGGATTTTTTCAAAAGAAGATGAAGGACCATTATTTCAGTGTAATTGTTTGAACTAATTCCCAAACCAACCTTGAATGTGACGAGGGGCTCTTCAGATGCGAATAAATTACCTCTTGCATTTCTAAAATTATCTTGTCCTTGTTTAGCACCATCAAATAAACTTCATGGAGATGATTTGTAATATATATGTCTCCCGTGCCATTGTTGTATTATCTTTGAAGATGTTTTGAATTCATGAAAAATGCCATAGACCTGATTATAAACCTTGGAAGTTTGAATTTGTTTCCCTTCAAAGCTTTGGGCATCACATACCAACCAAATACCCCATTTAGCAGGACATATAATTGCCATAAAAAAAATTAATTCCTATTTTTGAAACCAAGATCTAAGGAATTGTTCCATCGAAATACCTCTTCAAGCATTGTCCATTCCAGTTATTTTTTCTAGATATTTCTATAGATATTAAGAATATGGATAATGCATAACTAAATGAGTAATTGTTTCCACATTACTCATGTTGGGTCCTTGTCTTCCTCTTGTTTATAAGCCTTCCCATGTTGGAACCTTATCTCTAATTGTGAGCCATAGGAAGATTCTTGTTTCTTAGGTGTCTTTACTTTTTGTATTTTATTCCACCATCACATATCTTCTTGACCAAAAATATCCATTAAAGATATATAACCTGACTTTATAGTGTACATACATGTAACATTATTTTTAGCCCACATCAAGGAATCCTTTGAATCCTTCCATTCTCCACCCAAATTGATAGATTATGTTGATTCCCAACCCCACTGCCAAACATTTGTAGCATTAGTATACACAATTTGATGTAAAGTAAAAAATACTTCCTTTTTTCTCGTGAAAAATGGTTTATCAGGTTAAGACCTAAAATAATTTATTCACCACATCCCGTAATTGGATTTAATTCAACCCTTACATTCTTCTCATTTCCATTTTTCCATGTAAAGGAGTTTCCAACGATAGGAAAGATTAGTGCCATGGCTTTCTAGAGATTTGAAACACTCTTAATACTTTTCTAAGGGGTCCTTATCTAGTCTAATAAAGAAGCAGGGGCTACATACTTCTTGAATATTAATAATTAATAGATTTCTAAAGGGTTTCCTTTGTAATGAGATTACAAGTATGTTTTGCAATCAAATCCTTTCCAAATACTTGCATTTGCTTGAAACCTCGTCTTCCTTGTTTTGGTGAAGAGCTATGGACTACTAATAGGTCCAAGGAATCCCACCATCTTCACCTTTACCACTTCATAACAAATTGCAACAGAGTTTTCTAATGCTTTCAAGCACCCCCTTTGGGATTCATGCTAGAGAATGGAAATACATGGGGATGGCTTCCAGGACAACCTTGGAAAGGGTTAACGTGCACATCTTGAGAACCATCTATTACACAAGAAATAAATAGTTTTTTCTATTTTTCTCAACATCCATCCCTAATCACCTTTTATGTATCCATTTGTCTTGAGAATGAAACCTAGGTATTTTAATCTCTTTTGTAATTCAAAGCCTAAAAGGAAACAATTCCTTCAGGAGTCCTTCGAGTTCACATTCAAACCAATGTTGAAAACATCTTGTCGGTGAAAATATCATTGAGGGGTTTTAAAAGAAAATATTGGGAGCATTGGAAAAATATTGCAATTTCTTTTTCATAAATGACAAAAAATGTTAAAAAAAGGCACATTTATGCACCTCTATGTGTGAGTGATACTTTCATTTGTTGTAGGGTTATAATGTCATATTTTTGGGGACGAAAATATCATAATATTTGTGGGCGATATTAGCATTTCAGTGAAAAAATTGTAACGTTGTGATGTTTGTAGCAGTAATTCAAACCATTGAAACTAATGTACAACCTTTGTACATTCATCTCCATAGCCATAAACACACAATAGAGATTGACAAGCTTCTGAATTTTCTAGCTTCCCTCTTTAAACCATTGGAGAACAATAATATATCATCGACAAATAATAAATGAGTTAGAAGCACAATTTTTCTTACTTTGACCCCTTTTAAGAATACCAATGGTTTTAATTCCAAAATTGCTCGACAAAGCCCTTATTTTACCAACAAAAATAGAAGGTGTGAGAGTGGAAAACCCTATTTTACACCCCTTGGAGGTGTGAAGAATGTAGATGTTGCTCCATTGATGAGCATAGCAGAAGAGGCAATTATGACACATCTCATAATTTACTTCTGTAGTTATGACACATCTCATAATTCACTTCTGCAGTTGTGACACATCTCATAATTCACTTGACCGCTAGATAACTGAACCTCATATGTATTAAAATCATACTGAGATATAACTAGTTTGTCCTATCATATGCTTTGAAAAGGTCCAACTTGATAACCAAAGCTGTCATATTTCTGGATTGATTTTGCGTGGGCCTTTTTGTGTAAATCCTATGGCTTCATGGATTTTCTTTCCAACTAGGAATCTAAATTGTTTAGGAGAGATTACCTTCAAAAAGACCTCATTCAATCTCATTGTTAATACCTTGGCAATGTTTTTATAAACACAATTACAAAAGGATATTCTATGTTGTGTGAGTTTCTGGAATGTTGGGGTGTTGGGAATGGGGATACAAATATCTCATATGGTTAAAATTTTCACCAAAATTTCCAGGGAGCAGTGAGTAGGGAATGGAAATAATATATATATTGATATGTTTTTGTTTTTGTTTGTCAAGTTGTTTGTGTCCTCCAAAGATGACTACATGCTTAACCTTTGGCTTGAGAAACTGCGACCCAGGAGTCTCTAAGCCATCAAAATCACCCGAGGATCACACCCGACTTGGGCCACACTAGCCCTTAACATGAATAGATTTTTTCCCATAGAGTTTCAAACTAGTGACCTTCACACCATAGAGTGAATTAATAGTGCATTGCATCACCGTCTATTCTATGCCCTGTGGGCATATACATATTGATATGTTAAATTGAAGAAAGAAAATTATATATTATAAAAATGATAAATCTATAAAGTTATATTATATATAATTTATATTTTATGTCCACTATATATAATATAACTTATGCAAAATACTAAATATCTATGTTCCACCAAGTTTCCAAGCAGGGGAGCATGGGAGAAAGGAGACATACAAGGGGAACATGTGGGAGCATTGCCAAATTTTATGGAAATTTAGGGGGGATGGGAGGAAATTGTGATTTTATTACTCATTATTTTGTCTCGGATAAAATGGCCATAATCGTTGGGATATCTAGGGCCTGTTGTTTGATAGATACTGTCAACATGCTACAACAATGTCATACTTCGTTAATCTCTAAAGCGACTAGCATTGGATTTTGATATGAAAAAGTATTATGACTGAGGATGGATGATAAAATAACTACAAGTTGTTGGAGACATATTTACCCTCATATCTAGGTCCTATTTTATCCTTAGATCAACCAAATAAGACAATGCCAAGTCTGCTTTATTTCAAGGCTAGGAATTGTTCTACCTGGCATTCAACCAAGATTGATGTATATCATACCAAGGGTTCAATGATTCAGGTAATGAAGGGTATGTCTCTATCTTGGCAAGATATGGATGAAAAGGAGAGAAAAAAATCTTGAAAGTCATCTTGTCATCAGTTTGTGGCACTGTCACAACTGCTTGAATCAATACCTTACATCACTGGAACATAATTTATGGCCTTTGAAATTCGATGATCCTACTGTTTCTTTCCCACAGGATTGTTTCAATGAATAACTATGCACACAAAAATATAATATCAGGTACTAGGTTGCAGTTTTCCATGTCAAATACTCATTTCCTATAGCAGAATTGATGTCCATAGACTTATCATTGTAGTAGTCACATACAAAGGATACTCTGTGACCATGGAAGCATATGAACTGAGGATAAGGAGTGCTCCATTTAAATCTCAAAAAAATTCTGAAATTGAAGCTGCCAGCACTTGAAAACTGTCCATTAAGAGTACATAACATACTATCTCAAGTTTAGAGCTAGAGCCTAGTTCTGAAGCAAAGTGATTTATTATTGCAGATAGGGTGTGGCACATTAAGTCTATAATACCTCACTACCTCAAACCTATAATAACAACATGAAATTTGCTTCAGGGTCTGATTTCAAAGCTCAAATGGTGAACTTAAGTGAGTGGGTTGTTATACATATGCATATAAACTTCATACATATTAGACAACTGCTTTTATCTGCTTCCATATATTATTGGTCAGTTCCAAATGAGAGTTTCTATGATAAGGCATTTCATGAAACAATTAAAAATTTGGCCATAGTGTATTTACTTAGAATTTCAACTGACATAGACTGAATTCTTGATATTCATTAGATGTAACCTGTTAAATGTCCAAAATAAAAGTTGTTTGCATATATGGTGGAGTATAATTCGATGTTAACATTTCCTTTCCTTTGAAAAGTTTGAAACTAGGAGCCTTTCCCCTCTTGCAAATTATCATAAAAGATTTCTTAAAACCTTCATCAAACTATTCCACAGATGCTTTGGAACTAACAAACTGGCTCTACCCTGCTTCACACCATCAATAGTAAATAGATATTTTTGGTAGGTTCTCTTTCTAGTAGCATGTTTCCAACCACCCTTTTGTCCACACTTATGAATATGAGCTTGTTATTATCTAAAGTTCCCGCTTGGTTGAATCTGGCCAATTACTTTACCATTGGATATAAAGACCTTGCAAGGTATTATGTCATCTTATTTGGGTTGATGGTAGTTTTGTTGCTAGAAAGAAGAAATGTATAGATGCTGGATAGGCATCCCATGCTAGGCAATTTTCATAAGTTTTCGAACAACTTTCTAGAGTTTACACAATAGGCTATCACAAATGGAATGGGTTAGGTTTTCTAGGTTTTGCAGAGGAAAAATCACAAGACGATAAAATGAATAAAGAGTTGCTTAAGCCTTAAAAAAATTTCTAAACAATGGAAGAACACCCATTATTCAGTTTTTGGTATCAACATGTGTGCCAAAAAAATGTTTAGAAATATGTTTTAAGTAGCTCTTACTTAGTAAAATTGGTAAAATGGAGATATGAGTCGAGGAGTAATATTGGGTCTTACTTTAATTTACAACTATGGGGAACAAAATTGGCTATTGCTTTAATTTACAAGTATATAACACAATTTTAACTATTAAGTGCACTTGTTGCAACACTTCTTTGCATTCTTCATAATTCAACTTTGATTTTTTCCAGGCTTTAATGCAACAATATGTTCTCATAGGTTATGACACATCTACTTAATACTCTATATGGGAAAACTAAACACTTAATGGAATTTTAAATGAGGGCATTTCTTCATAATGGGCCAAATTATGTTGTCAAAATATTTTGAAGGGAATTTTCTTTCTTCTACACTTATTTGATGTATGAAATATTTTGTGATGGACTTCGAAGCCTTCAATATTGACCGTTGGTCATTAGAAACATTCTATTTCATGTTGAAGTAACTGCAGTGTGCTTGTAAAAGAATGTAATCATGTCACAACAAAGATTTTAACCTTTGGTGTGCAATTCTGTCAATCAAAATTAGATTGTTTCTTGTCTATGTTGGAACTCATTACTAATATGTTTCTAGAGTAAAATAGCATAGCCCTAATTCTCTGGCAGTTAGTTTAAACCTTAAGGTTGATGTGTTCTCCCTTAGAGGCTCATAAAGGAGAAGAGAAACTAGTCAAGGAATTAATGTTGTAGGGATTAGTTGTCATGAGCCATTTTAAAGAAGTTATAATGTTGAATATTGTCTGGAATGCTGTGGCATCTGGAAGTATTAGCTTTCCAAAAAGCACTATTCTTTTATGTGGAAAATTGTTGACTAGACAAAGTGATTATTCCATTGAAATATTTATATATTAAAAGGTAAAACATCAACACTTATTTTATTTTTTTGCGAATAATAAAATTAAGGTTTGATTCTCTTTTTTGAGGTAAGTTGTGGGCATTCTATCATCTGACTTTCTTAAATGAAGATATTTTGTTCAAGGACGAATAACTGTTGAATTTTTTTTTCACATTTTTGTGGTCCGTTGTTTCAATAAAAAGGTTGGCTCATGTTAATTTACTATAGATTGAAATATGGTGGTTAATGTTTTTAATTTCTTATTGTTTTATCATATTATTTTTTGAAAGAGAAAAATAAGTTGCTTTTTTTCTTGACAATTTTGTGTTTAGGCATTTGTCTAGCATTTATAACTGGTTTTCTTCTTGATGCCTATTGGATATAATGGATACTTTCCAACTTTTTAATGAAGCTATACAACATATAAAAAGAAAAGTAATTTCAGTACTTGAAGCTCCCATTTTACTAGAGAAATTATTGAAGTTCTATGTTAATTTTTGGTTCTTCAGAATAGTCACTTTTTTGAGTTATGTATATTTGGGAAGCCCGTGCTAGTCGTATGCACAAGATCTCATGCCTGCTCATATGTTAAATTTTTATACGAAATTTACCTGCCCAACATGATTTTGAATCTTTATAGTTAAGTTATAATGCCCATTTTCTTCCTTTATATATCATTGGAGTTCTATATTAATTTTTGGGGGATTCAGAAGAGGTACATTCCAAAGGTATGTATATTCATGGAGCCCATGTGAGAATTGTGCACTGGATTTTGTGTTGGCTCCATCATGTTCAGTCTCTTTGTTGAATTGCCTACTCTACATGATTTTGATCTTTAATCATCATAGCAGTTATAATGCCTATTTTCATCAATTTTTGTTATAGTTGTATACAATTTTTAAGTTCTTCAGTGATTTCTTTCATCTACAAACTTGTATTAGAAGAGCCATAGAATATGGGGACTTTGGGTTTGTACTTTGGTTAGTCTCAAGTTTAAACAATCAACTTCGATGGTATTATTTAGGTGGTTAAGTGTATTAACAATGCAGAATTTGCTTCCTTGTTCTAAAACAATTATGGCCTGCATCTATTGGACGATTGTTTGTGCTAGTTGAGCCAATGAAACATACGAGACTTTACAAAGTTTTATAATTTAATTAAAGTTTTAAAATTTAAAATTTATAAAGTTTTAAGGTCTAATTATTTCAAGGGTGCTAGCTCAATGGAAGAGCACCTACTTTATAAGTAGGTGGTTGGTGGTTCGATTCCATCATCTCCTAATATTCATAGGGAATGGTGACAATCACTATATGTCCCTATATGTCTTAATAGTGATGGTCGTTCAAGGGCCATCATCGAAAGTCATTTTTATATATATATGAAATGGTGACAGTTAATGAATGCCACCATATATATGCATCAATAGTGAGGGCCATGAAAGGTTCATCACCATAAATCACTGTTGTTCATATGAAATGGTAACGGTCACTATCCGTCATTATAATCCTTATTTGTGATGAACCTTAAATGTCACCATAACACCTATACTTTTGGTGACGCAACCTTTGGTGACATTCAATTTTTAGTGATGGAAGCTACTTTGACCATCACCAATGAGCTTATGGTGACATTTTTTGACCCTCACCAAAACATGAAAAGGTGACGATCAACGAATGTCACCATGTATATATGCATCAATATTGAGGGTCATGAAAGGTCCGTCACCATAAATCAATGTTGTTCATATGAAATGGTGACGGTCACTATCAATCATTATAATTATTATTCCCAACGGACTTTGAATGTCACCACACCACCTATATTTTTGGCTATGCCACCTTTGGTGACACTAAATTTTTGGTGACAAAAGTCATTTTGACTGTCACCAATGAGCTTATGGTGACATTTTTCGACCCTCACCAATCACCTTTTTTGTTGTAGTGTAATCTATGGAAATGTATACTTATTGTTGATAGTCACCTTGTTCATCTGTCTACCCAAAATATGAGAGTATCATCCTTCTTCTTTACAATCAACATTGGTGCACCCCAAGGCGACACACTTGGCCTGTTGTATCCCTTATCAAGCATTTCCTTAAGATGCAACTTTAAATCCACCAAATCTGGAGTACTCATCATGTACGATGCCTTTGATGTTGGTTCTACTCCTGGTACCAACTTAATAGAGAAATGCACTTCCCTACGAGGCGGTAAATCTAAAATCTCTGTTGGAAACAAATCTTGAAATTACTACAAAATAGGATACCTCTTCAGAACTTCATCATCTAGGCACTCAATAGCCTTGTCATAGAAATATACCTTAGTCTTGTGAATGAATAACTAATCCATGCCCGAAAGCATACCATATGAAACCAAAGGAAGCACATTTAGATGTGCTAATGTAGGCATACCATTCAGCTTAAATGCACAAGATCTCACCCAATGATGAACTCTTTTCTTGGTCCCTGTAGCCAACTACACCAAACAATACCATGCATGCACTTCTTTATTCAAGCCACACTTATCCACTAGGTTAGGACTAACATAACTATAATTAGATCCAGGATCAATCAAAATGGAAACAACTTGATCAAAAAGCTTACCTTCCATGTCGATATTGGATGCCTAATGATATGTCTACTTGTTATCAAGTGTTGCACAGATCCGTGGAATACTCTACCCAACATCTCCAACTGTCTATGCCTCCTGAGAACTATAAATCTAAGGTCTGCCACCCTGGTGTTGTGGACAAATCTCATGCGATGCTCTCCACCATAAGTCCAACACTGCAAGGGCTTCCTCCCATTTCCTTTTTTTTGCTCCTGAGACTGAAATCCATGTCCTCTGTCAACTACATTGAACTTCGTATAAGGTGCCACATTCTCCTTATCACCTACATCCTGAGGTCTTCCTCGCTTCTTAACCCACTTTCCTTTAGTATTCTCATTACCTTTCCAATCCCGCTTAGGCTTGTACTTACACTTAGAATTCTCATAACAATGCTTCAACTTCCCAATGAATTCCTCTAATGACCGAGGCTCATCATACTCAATTTGATCCTTAAATGCTAATGACAACCCACTAATTAACCTTTAAATTTTGTATTATCACCCTTAATATATGACACATACCTCAACAACTCTAGAAAATTAGTCATATACTCTTCATCTATCATAGAACTCATCTATCTAACAAGTAATTATTTCAGAAGAGCCTTTAAAATTCATGCCAACTCAACTCTGTTGTATTGATGACTCTGACATGCTTCATATTCCCACTAGATGTTTTCTCTTCCCTTGATACTGAAAATAACTAGTCTGGCTTTCATATTCTTCATATAATCATGAAATTTGAAGAGCTTCTTCATCCCAAGTAGCCATGTTTCTAAATATTTTGGTTTCTTCACATCCCCATCGAAAATAGGAGGTTAGGCTTTCCTGAACTCATCTGGAAAGTATTGCTTCTCACTCCTCTTATAAGGATGATGGCGATGATGACCATGATGTCTCTTTGAACTAGAACTAGAATAAAATACATAAGCACTAGCTCTCTCACTAGGTGTAACCAACCATCTCCTACCTCTAACTATGTCATCCCTATCCAACCTATATCCTGATCGAGACCTGTTGTCATTTGTCCCATTAGTCCTTTCCTCATGTTCATGACTGATTCTTTCCTATCCCTCTCTCAGCAAATCTGATAAGTGTTGAAGGATCACTGCATTGACCTCTATTTTCTTTTCCTGAGCTCTGGAAAGTCCTTCATGTGACTCAATTATCCTATCATTATTTTCCTTGCAACTTTTGATTACTGCCTTCAAACTTCTCAATGTGTTTGCTAAATTGGGAGAATTCTCATCTCCTTGTTTCTTAGTTGATCAGTAAGGAGATTCATGTGAACTATAGTCCAACATTCTTCTCATCATCTATGATCTTCTATTTCCTACAAACATGTCTTGTTAGATAAACCAAATAAAAGCATAATAAAATTATACCTCAATGCAGTTTAGGGGAGGTTATCTCGTCTTCACAATCAATCTAGATTAGCATTATATATATATATATATATATATATATATATATATATATATATATATATATATATTTATGACATTAGCCTATCAGCATCTCACATCATGCATAATAAAAAAAATTGTAACATCGACCTTATACATGACTACCATAACCACTACAATGCATGAATACGACTCACATGCATGCATAAAAATCACATCTACCCCGAGGTCCAGTGTTGCAACCTCGTTCTCATACCACTCTGTGGTATCATATATCACCGAAAGAGAATGAAACCCACTATAATACCACCTTGTAATGGCCCCCTCCCACACTTACGTACTTTTACAAGCTCACTAGGGTAAACATGAGACGAGTGTCATTATGACATGACCTGACCTCCAAGTTATAGTTATGGAAGTGGGGCTGACACACCTAAACCCTACATACATCCCTTAGGAGCACTAGATCACCTATAGGTCAGTCAAAAACCTCTGATGACTAGATCCTAAGTTGGAACTGTTTTTTCACAAGCTTATCCCCCAAATTAACCCACAAAAAAGCATGCATGTGGTTATGAGGCTATAACCACACTCATAAGCCTGCTTCCATGCAGTTATGACTGAAATTTCCCTATTCAGTGCCAACAATTCTAAGATCTAAGCCACTTTTCCAAGATAGTTTCCAATCCACTGCCCAAAACTACTTGTAAATTTCTAGAATCATAATTATCATGATAACAATGCCAAACATTCA
Source organism: Pinus tabuliformis (assembly GCA_031772625.1). Taxonomy (NCBI): domain Eukaryota; kingdom Viridiplantae; phylum Streptophyta; class Pinopsida; order Pinales; family Pinaceae; genus Pinus; species Pinus tabuliformis. The sequence continues at coordinate 468,663,910 of CM062809.1, read as the reverse complement.
AACTTGAGGAAAGAAATTTCCCTAGGTTTCCTAATACACATCAGAAATTTCGTTAAACATATGGTAAACATGTGAGCTATAGGTCATGAATGCATATCTGATCATAAAATTTTGAATTCCATCTAAGAATCACCAAGAAGGGTCCAAGCCCTCTCTAGCTAGCTGCAATAACACTTGTTAGCCCATGCATTAATCAACCATACAATAACTTATCAAAACATATCAATAACCCTAGACATAATACATCATATAACCAACATATAACCAACAAATAAATATAATGGAAACCATGGAAAATTAGCCATAAAATCACCAGAATAATCACCACAAATCACATGAGGAAATAACTCTTATTAACATATGTAAAAGCCAACAAAGTGAGGGACTTCCACATACCACCTGACCATATATTGGGCTGAACCAAATCTCTCTTTCATCCAATCACCCCCGTGCTATATTCCAAGTATGGATGTGGGATCTCATGGGTTAAACCAAAATAAAACCAAAACAGGGCTTCCAGAGGCCAAACCACATCAACTCTCAACCAAAGTGATTCCACCTCTACCGTTTAAAAATCACTAACATCAACCAAATAGGTCTCTACCCATGTTGTGCAGAGCTCTAGGAACTCGTAACTCAACCCACCGCCTTTCAGGGCTCTAGAGTGTTTGTTCCAACTGCATCTCCAGGAACTAGTAACTGAACCCACCAAGGGCTCTAGAGTGTTTGTCCCAACCTACAACTCTAGGAACTAGTAACTCAACCCAAATTATTATAGGGATTCGAGAGCGTTTGTTCCAACCCACAACCATAGGGAACTTAAGCACCAATTAGAAAAACAAGTGGTAAGACCACAACACCATGACTATCCAAGAAATCACATGCATATACCATGCATCCAAAAACCAATAAGGAGATCATACTTGCAGCCTGTTACCTGCAAAACAGTCCAGCTGTATCCACTAATCCAACAATATCCTTGCGCTCCCTTGCTTTCTCTCTCTAATCCAAGTGAATACTAGAGTGCTCCAAGCATGCTCCAAAAATGCTCTAAGTGTGCAAGAGTATGAGAGAATGAGAGAATTGAAGGAGAGAGCCAAAAACTAAATTGACAAAATCTAAGCCAAAAGTTGTGAACTTATTCTCTAATGTCTTTATCATTGAGGCCTCTATTTTCTTCATTTTCCTTGATTTTTCCTCTAATTTGCCTTCCATGCATATTTGTGTCTCTTCACCTTCCTTTTCTCCTATTTTCCTTTATTTTCATAATTATATGCCAATTATTGCCTCTTTTCCTTTTCCCACGCCTTGCCAATTGTCATAGCCATTATTAATCCACAAGTGATTCTCACTATAAAGTTGTGGCCAACTTTCAACTTAGAATACATGTCCCATGACCTTGGTCTTAGTTTATTTACATGGAAAATTAAACAGGGGTTGTTACAGTTAGCATTCTAATAACCAACACACATGTTGTATAAAGCCAAAGTATAAAACAACGTATTATTAACATATCGCACCATGTTGCACACATTGATGTACAATGCTAATGTAATAATGTTTCTTATCATTGCTCAACACTGCCAATATTAATGCAAAATAATTAATGCTAACAAGTATTCACAATATTTATTCACAATGTTTAATGTTGGAAAATATTCACAATATTTAACGTTAGTAAGTATTCACATAAGAATTAACACTAAGAATAATGTATTAACACTCGAAATAATGTATTCATAAACAATAATGTATTAACAATGGCAATAATGTAGACACAATATGTTGGCAATGACAATGTATTAACGTTTCTCAACATTGCTCCAAACCTTTATATTAACATTGCTCAATGTATTAACACTTGCATTGTTTCAACGCTTCCCCAATTGTATTAATGTTGGCACTATCCGAGCAGTTATAACCTTGAATATGATATGATAAATACAAATGCAAAATTGAAATGGAGTTGTAGAATTCACTATAATATGAAGGTCATGGGTTAGAAACATATGCCAATATGCATCCATGCCAATCAATGATGTTGAGATTGTTGTTACATTACAGGCTAGGCTATTATCATAAATCTAGGGCACAAAACCCTAAATTAAAATATAACACGTTATAAAAATAAATAAATCACCATGTACAACAATAATGTGAGGTAATGTGTTACATTATAACTGACCATCTGAAGAAATATCATTCCATATTATAATGCATATAATATAATCCAATCAACGAACACTGGTGATACTCACAATGCACAAAAGTAGTTGTGAATGTTTCTAATGTAATTATATAACAAATATCGCATCCAACCTCTTTCCAATACAATGTTCAGGATGCCAATACAAGTATGGTGTTGCCAACCTTCGTTATCTGTCTCTCTATCTCCTACCATATCCGCTCCCATATTTGATCTCGTCAATTATGCATAACCATAATTATACTTATGTCCTCATGTTGATTACTCTACTCTTCATTACCTGTAATATGCATATGAACTCTTCCCTTCCTTAGCTATATTGAGGAGTATGACTCAGATTTCTGGCCCGTGGAATGTTTTTAGCATATAAATTCAAACATTCAAAATATGACTTGGCTTAATTTGATTGCTCTATTTTCGTCCACAATATTATCATTCTTGTCCATAAGAGGCACATAATATTCATGTTTTTCACTATTTTTTTGCTTTCCAAGTAAACCATTTAGTTTTCCATTTTCTAGAAGGGCACCATTTGGTTTGGGATTTTCTCTTTTTCATTTACAAGTATGTTTTTTTTACCTTTACAATTATTTAAATGTTGATTTCGTAAAAACAATTAGCTGCTTCTCGCTTCCTCCTCTGCCATGACCCTAAATGATTCAACATCCTTGCTGAAGAATTTAAGGTTGTTTGCAACTTCCCTCCAGAAGCTAAATTTCACATAGAGAGAAAAATATGACGCACTACAACATGATGTCAAATCATTTGACCCCTTCAAATATTTTCTAGGAGGCGGGCCTTCAAATGAAAATCAAGGGAGACATATTTTCCACTTGCATGACATGGACTTTCAGGATGATTCTTGGTTATGACTTCATGGTTATTTTGATTCCTTTGCATATTCATTTACAAATCAGGATGTAATTGATCTTTAACTGAACCCAATCTAAACGTGTTATGAAATTTCAACCATTTTATAATGAGTTGATAATGCACAATAAACACGATTCTTTCTTTCAAGAACACATTATTGAACGGGTCCACATTTAAAGAAAAGTTTTTCTTTACTAACTTTTGTCTCCATATTTTCTTCCTATACTTCTCATGAATTTCTTACTTTTGTGTTTTTGAATGATTCTTTCACAATTTTCAAAACTTGAAAAGGTCTTTGCGAGCCCAATGAAATTGCGATTGGTTACTTTTCCCAACTCCTCAACTTACAAATGCTTGTGTCCAAGGGATAATATATTCTCTTTTGTACAATTGCTTATGTGCAAAGATATTTCATTTTCTTCTTCTTCTTCAAGATGATCCAAGGACTTATCAATGGAGTAGTGGCATGGTCAAGGAGGAAAAATTGCCAACAATATTAAGGACTCATTTCCATAGTTTCGTTGCATGTTCAAGACTTCAATTTTTTTTGCATGGTATCCATAGGGATTTGATTAGGGTTTGCTCCAACTGCAAAAATATTTACATCTTCAACTCCCTTTGATTCCTTTGTCTCTACTCATATTTTATTTAATGATTTTTTACTAACATATGCTTGATTTCCATGTCTTCAATGAGCATTAAAGGGATTGCTCTCCCCCCTTAGAATTTATTCCTCTAATATTCATTGAATCAATATTTTGTTTTCTTGAATGAGTCCCTTTGAGGCCATGATGATTTCATTGACATTGAAGTCATAGGATTTTTCTTTTTTTCTTCCACACTTTAGTTGGCTACCTTCTATTGTCTACATTTCCTTTTGGCTCATTGTTTGGTCTACTTGGAGTTGCTATCGTCTTCTGTCTAGAGTTCTTTAGGGTATATGGAAGCTTGCAATATTTGGATTTGTGACCTAAGTTATCACACACATAACATATTGTGTGGACAAGAAATAGAGAAAATGGTGTGTATTTGCTTGTGCCCATATTTTTCTTTTCATACAATTTTCATTCAATAGCTTTGTGTCCAAATCCATTGCACAAATAATAGTAACCATAAAAGCGATTTGTGTACCTGATGGATGAAGCAATCTTAGCCTCTAATCTCTCACATTCTTCTTATTTCTCCTTTATTTGACTAATCATCACCTCTTCTATTGTCCTTGCTTCTTCAAGTTGTGTCTTTAGGTTCATAATTTCCTCCTTGAATTCATGCTCTTTTTCATCACATATTTGTAACAATTTCTTATGGTCTTTTCTTTCATTGGAAGGCCTGTCTATTTTAGCCAAGATTGAATTAGGCATAACTTAATGTTTAGTTTTTTTCATTTGTATTTACCTCATGAAAGTCAAGTACATTATCACTAACTTATGTCTCATTTGGCTTGATACCTTCCTTTTGAGAATCCCATTTATTCTCCCTTTATGTACTGCTACTACTTGTATTTCCTTCATGCATGAGCTGCAATCTATCCCAAATTTCTTTTGTATATATTAAGCCTATAATAATATCAATATATTTATTGTGGAGCTTGTTATAGATTGGACATTTTGCTTGAGCATTCCACTTTTATTCTTGCACAAAGGGAGATTCTTTGTTGTATCCTTCACATACTAGTTTCCATACACCAAGTCCATAAGCTATCAGTTCAAATTTTACCTTATCTCTCCATTCATGAAAGTTTTTAGTACTAAGAATAGGGACAATTTTGATCATTCATATTCAACCAGATCTACCTTCCAGCTATTAGACTATCACAGAGGGAACCTGACTCTGATACCAATTGATGGAAACTCGACTAAAATGAGAGGGGGAGGGGAGGGCGAATAAGTTTAGTACATTCATGAACATAAATTTCTTTTCTTTTGTGATTAACTGAACTATTAAATGATAAGCTTAACACATACTGAACAACAAATTTAATATATGAAAAACAAGTAATAAGTAGACCAAAGCATCACATCAACACATAATAGCAACACATATGGACACTAGATATAAGTGGAAACCCATAGAGGGAGAAAACCACAACTTTGCTATTGTTGTGATGCAAAGGCAAGCTCTTACTCCCTTATTACATCTGATTTTCTGTACGCTCTAATCTACATGACACTTCTACCTCAATTTTTTTGCAAGCTACAACATGCAAGGAAGTTCCAACTCCCATAAGTTTTCTACAGACTACAACCCATAGGAGGCTCCCACCTCAACAAGCTGCAACCTGTTATTTATCAAGCTATAACTTGAAAGCATACTACAATCCCCTGATAAATACATAAAATAACATGTTGGTTTACCTAGCCTATAACTTTTCATACCTCCATGTCCGTCTCAACTCCTTCCTCTCCTTAAATCTACTTCACATATGCTCTCTATGTGCACCAGGTAATTAATGAGCATTTCTATAATCAACTCTCGCAGTCTCTCATTTTCTAACCATATAGCCTTGAAACCTCACACATTTTTATAAGAAAGCTTTGATGGATGTTGGTATTCCAAACTTGAATATGAAATGAAAAATTTTGCCTCTTTGCATTCCACCAATTCATTTCGCACCTTCTCAGATTTTGAATATCAAAAAACAAAAATAAATGCTCCACCCAATATTATTTTCAACCAAATGTAATGATTAAATACACCAACATAATGCCAACATCATGTAACATTATAGAATAACATAAGACTATATAAATAAGATTTCATTCCTCATGATCAATAACAACATGTTCCATTAATGCATCACAACTTCTTCATGCCACTTCTTCAAGTAAGCCAACTAAACTATTGTAACACCCTCCTCCTACATCTACCCAAGTAACCAACCAACCAAGGTAAACATGTCATGAGAGGCTACTTTGATGTGATTCAACCTCCTAGGTCACATTAAGGAAGCATAATTGACAAAAAACAACCGAATTGACCATCCACACATCCTACAGAACCTCCAAGAGCTACCCCACCTTTCTAGGTGACCAACCCTTGAGGAAACTCAGCAGTTTAAGGACCTAGAGCTCAATTTTCTCCCTTGCAAATCCCTCCAAGCGACTAAGAGTCCCAGTCGCTCCCATGAGCCTACCTAAGTGCAAATGTAGCCTTTTTCTACCAGTGTTATGCCAGTGAATGTGCGATTTAAGGATAAATTCCAGGCCTAGGACCTAGTCACTGCCCATAACTTCATGGAATTTACATAAATGAAAAGAAACATAGAGACAAACATGGCAATGCAAATTCTTAAACAAATACTTGACTGGACCCCTACTAGCCATAACATGCATTTCATCAAACATGTCACAAATATGTATTCTATAGGTCATAATTACATATCTCAACATAGGGGTCTTATACTTATCCGAGAATCACTAAGAAGCATTAATTCCTTATCACGTTAGTTGCATTATCATCTATTAGGTCATAGATTCATTGTTAAATCATTTACAAATCAAAACATGATGAGAACCATACATTTTCACTGTCATAAAACATATTCATAACCAACATATAAACAACATAAATAATTAGGATACAACAACCATAAATGCCACATGTAATCCAGTACTTTTACATATAAAATACCAAGGAAAGGAATTCTTATTAATGAATGCAAAATCCAACCCGGTATGGGACTATCACATTCTACCCGACCATATATTGGTTGAGCCAAATCTCTCTTCATCCAATCACCCCCGTTCCATATTCCAAGCATGAATGTGGGACTCAAACCAAAAGAACCAACCAGGGTTTCCCAAGGCTAAACCACCTCACCTTCATCAATAGAATCAAACTTTATCGTAATCCTCACTGGATCACTAAGACATAAACAAGGATGGATGCCATTGGATTTCTCCACCTACCCCGTGAGGAATTTTCCTGTCTCCTAGTATCTAGGCCTTATCACAATCCATAGTCTGATCTAAGCATCACTAGGCCATAATTGAGACACCACCCTCTAGGCTTTATCATATATCCCGTCATTCACCAACAAGGATTCCTAGGCCTGATCAAGAGAAACCACCTTTAGGATTTACCATATATCCTGTCATTCACCAGTCAAGAATTCCTAGGCCCACCAAGGCACACAATGCCTGGATTTACCGCAACCCACAATCTAGTCCAAGATTCACTAGGACAGTGGCTTTACGCAATCCATAGTCTGGTTTAGGGATCATTAGGCCATGTGTTCTTTCATTCATAGATCTACCTCACTTAGCTTTGAATCCATCTAGAAATCTAGTTCAACCAAAACATGAGAACCCCATCACACCATGGCTATCTGAAAATGGTAAGGCAAGTTTGAAAAACACTGTCACACCTAACAAAATCCATGACCATGGCAGTAAGTGAACCAAGAACACAGATGCATAACCATGCATGCCAAATCTAGCAAGGAAATCACACATGCAAATCGATACTTGCAAGTGAACCTGCTGTAGCTTCCTAATCCTACTCTATCTTGCTTCCTCATTTCTTTCCTTCCCTTTCTTGATCCAATGCTGAAGTCCTCCAAGAAAACTTTAAGTGTCCAAGATTGAGAGAGAGAGAGAGAATAGAGAGAGAACTCCAAAATTGAACTGACCAAAAGCCATTAATTGATCCATAGAATCCTTTTTATTAATTTGGCCTCTATTTTCTTCATTTTCCATTATTTTCCTTCATTTTCTTCCTCACATGCAACCTATGACCTTTCACCTTCCTTTTCTCTTAATTTCCATTATTTTCACAAATAAATTGCCAAAATGTCATTTTTCCTTTCCAAAACCTTTGACATTTATTTTGCTAATTTCCTTAGCCATAATAACCAAAATTAACACCCACACCAGGATGTTTTTCCCAACATTCAACTTGGAATAAGTGTCCCATTACCGTGGTTATTTTTCCTTTATTAACTTTTATCACATGGAATTTTCACCAGGGTTGTTACACAACCCTCCCCCTTGGAGGAACACCGTCCTCAGTGTTCAGTGACACCTATAACCAACAAGACTGCTAAAAGCAAAACACACTTCCCATGGATCTTTATAACTTAGCTCGATGCAATATTTACAATGATCAACCTTCTGAGAAGCAAACCAACATGACAACATAATAACATAACAATCACACTAACATGACCCCTATACCGCTTATTGGAGCTTTATATCATATTTCATGGTGGTATTTACATCCATATACATATGTACATATACCAAAACATCACACCAAAACATATACCAAAAACACATACCAAAACATATATCAAGGACATTTTCTAAACCCGCGCATAAAGAAGGATACATAGCCCACATTTGATTCGTTGTCTCCCATGTATCTTCATCTCACCCAAAGTGCTTCCATTTCACTTTAACCTACTCGATTACTCGGCTCCGGAGCATACACATTTTTCTATGTAATATATATTGAGGTTCTGAATGGAATTCTCCATTTAGTCCACCTGCAATACAGACCAATCAATCACATGATCATCATCTTTAACATACTTCTTAAGAAATGACACACGGAAAACATCATGGAATTTCACTATTGGAGGAAATGCAAGTCGATAGGCTACTGATCCAATCCTTTCAAGAATCTTGAAAGGTCCATAAAACCGAGGTGCTGGCTCTACACACAATCCAATCCAAAAGGAGCTCTTCATTGGCTTGATGCACAATTACACATGTTCCCCAAGTTGAAACTCCTTAAACAACACGTTTCGATCTGCATAATTTTTTTGTCTATCCCGTGTTGCCTTTAGATTCTTCTTGATTACCTGCATTTTCTGTTCCATTTCTTCCAACATATCCCGTCCTTTCAATATCCTTTTAACTGGATCACTCCAACTAATAGGAGTATTACAACTCCGACCATAAAGTGCCTCAAACAGACTCATCCTAAAAGACTCCTAATACTCGTTGTTGTAAGAAAATTCTACTAGTGGAAGATATTATTCCCACTTTCGTTGTTGATGCATCACATACATCCTCAACACATCTTCCATTATCTTGTTGACTCTATCTATCTGTCCATTTGTCTGTGGATGATTGTTACACAGTATTTTGTCACACTTCTTGTTCACTTCCTATTCCACATCCTGAAGTGCCAAAAAGTTGAGAAATATGAAGTGTACTCATCATGAAACACATACTAAACAATCCTAAAAAATGGAAGAAAAACTGCCCTGAGTCAATTCTAGAGAAGGTTGACTGAAACCCCAAATTTAAGGACTAGCGTTCTTTGCTCCACTGCTTGACCATGCTGATGGCAAGATGCAGTTCTTTGACCTAGCATTTCCAGTGCAGGTTTTGATATGAAATCCCGCACTGAACCTCTTTTGGTAGGTTTTCCCAAAATGGAGGAGAAGATTCGTATGCTAGAAACTTCGAGAAACAACAAGCTGGATGTCGTTGGGTAGAGATATGGTCGAGCTCTCCCATTTAGATTTCTTGATCCTACCTTTAAGGGCCTTCCCCTTGAGATGTGGACCTTCCTCCCTCTTTTATGGATCCCTAACTCCCTCTCCTTTCTTATAAATCAAATCCCCTCCATCTCCAAATGGTTGGTCATTGATTTCCTATATTACTATGTTGAGATTATGCTAAATGCTGCCCATCTAACTTGGAAAGGGATTGCTTGAAGAGTCTTGGCTTGGAATTGGAATTCCACCCAAAAGGAGGTCTCCAACATCAAGGCAATGGTTTTATACTTCCCTTTTTGATTCATTGATATATGCATATGATGTTCACTTTCCATAAATTTCTAAATATTTATGCATTTATATTTATACTCCTTGATCTATCGGGTAGTTTATGTTTGATATATACTATGTATGCTTTTGTATCTTGTATTTTACTTTGATCTCTCTTGCAGGTACTCGGACATAAGGAAAAAGCAAGGAACGAGCCTAAAAGCTAAGGGATTGAAATCATCATCAAAGGATTGAGAAATTAACATTAGAGCGAGGTAGGTTTCTCTCTCCCTCTGCATTTTTAAACATAAGCTAGGAAAGTCCGCATTAGTTTGTTCAGTTTATTGCTAGACCACTCATTGGGCTAGAGAGATCACCTTTGTCTGCAGAGGGGATCTATCTTCACAACAAAATGGCAACTCCACTAGGGAAGCTATAGCCTCTTGATCTCTTTTATTGATTTGGCCTTTTCATCAGTTTGACCAACCATTGAATTACCAATTAGTTTGATCTTTTATAGGTCTACACATTGAATGATCACTACTTTAGAGTGTTAGGTTTAGACTGTTTGTTGAAACTCTTTTTTTTTTTCCCAATTTTCTCACCCGACGTATTTTTTAACCTGAATAGTTGCGGTAAAACCACTTTCAACATGGGTTTGGCTTTAACAGCCACACTGATCTTAGAGATTTGAGAAAAATTAGGGTTTCTACCCTAGAATCTAGTGTGTCCTGGCCTCTGAAGGTATTTTCTTGTCCTTTGTGTCTGGATTTGATAGTGTTTTTGTTTGGTTGTCTTGGTTAATTAGAAAATTAGTCTCTTTGGCTTTGAAGTGCTTGAAGTGAAATTTGGTTGAGTTCTAGGGTTTCTAGGTCAATTAGTCATCACTTGCTCTTTCTTTGTGTCGCTCAGATACTGGTTTGTTGATTGATTGAGTCTTGTTTTCTACTGAGAATTCATTGAAAACATCAATTTGCATTTGTTTTAGCTTGTCTTTCACAAAGTTTCTTTTCAAGTTGCATCAGATCATTTGCACTTGGAAATCATATTTGTTTTTAATCAAGCATAGATTACATTGTTTGATTTTCAAACTAAAAGAGTGCATCATTTATTGGTTCGAAAAGAAAAGTGAAAAATATTTTCATTTAGGTGCTTTTTAATTAGATTTGGTGTTGCTTTGGTTGTTGCATTAGTTGAATTAGAGCATTTGAATCAAATTCTCATTTTTCTTTATTTGATGCTTTAGTTGCATTAGAGCATTCAAAAATGAAACAAAAAAAATCATTTATATAAGTGCATCTTAGTAAAAGTGAAAATCATTTTGCTTTCGAAAGGTTGCATCTAGGATAGTGAAAAGTGAAGATCATTTTTACTTTTGAGCATTGAATTTGGAAAGTGAAAGTGAAAGTTAGTGGAAGGCATGTTGCTTGATGCATTACTGATTGAAATTTCTTCCCTTGATTAGTCTTTTCTCATATAGTTTCATCTTAGGGATTCAGGTGACATCGTTTTGAGCCCAAAATTGAAACATAATTCAAGATAAACATTGAAATTTACTCAATTAACCTAAGGAAAATTTGAAACTTAATGCAAACATTTAGAGGTCTAGGCTAGAGACATGTTCCGATGTCTATAAACCTAGCAACTGTCATCAACTGCCATCATTATATCCTGAGGGTTAAAACCCATTCCACGTAAGAAAGTATATAGGATTGTTCTCCAGTACTCTCAGATATATCAGAGGCGCTCCACGTATTACAAGTATATGGGAGCACTCTCATTGAATGGTTATGCATTAGACAACTCTTACACGGACTTGTGCTCCTCGTATTGTCATGTATATATTGGGAGACCCCACTAGGTTGCTATCCTTTTGCCACAGGTAACTGAGTCAACTGCCTTGTAAACTTGATACACCGAACACAACATTTGGGGAGACTGGCCACCGTACATTAAGTCCTTGGTTTCTAATAAGGTGTATATTGTGGTTCATGAATACTTGGTAAAACCTCTTGCCTAGCTTACCCCTCTTTTATTTTTTTGTTAGTTTTTAAATGTTGGGTTGTGTTATATTCTTTCCACGACTAGCCCGCGTAGTTAATTGGGGGTTAGAGCGGGGGGGTCACAAGGGGGTTTGAGGGGTACCCGTAACCCCACTTTATGGGGTTCGGGGTAGCACCCCATAAAATTTTGGTTTTGGACCCTATGTTAGGTTGGGCAGACCCACCTATGGTTTTGTGCATGATTTTTCGGTCCATGGTTTTGGATGAGATGGTTTTTCGGTCCATGGTATTGGATGCTTCGACATGTATAAATATGTATTATAACATTGAAAGGAATATAATGAAAAATCAAGCTGGTAGTCCTGGTTTTGGGATCCAGGGGAAATCTCTGTGTATATGTGTTTTATGTGTTATGCTCTCGCATTGTTTATTTCTTGTGTTTTAGAATTCGTATGCAGGTAATTTCTGTACGGGGTTAAACCTACATTTGGTATCAGAGAAATTTTGGCTTCAAGGGGACGCCTTTGTTGCTGAGGGGTTTCGCTCAGGCCTGTGGTAGACCCTGCTCAGTGGGAGATCTGCGAGATCGATTTTGGTGGTGAAAGAAGATGGCGAGTAGTGGAAAGATAGAGATCGAGAAATTTAATGGTCAGAGTTTTGAGTTGTGGAAACTCAAGATGGAGGATCTGTTGGTGGATAAAGATCAGTGGATCGTGGTAGATCTGGGTACTAAACCAATGGGAGTGTCCGATGAAGAATGGAAGAAGTTGGATTGGAAGGCAAAGAGCACAATATGATTGTGTGTCTCAGATTCAATATTGCTGAATGTATCAGGGGAAGCTACGACGAAGGCTTTGTGGGACAAGTTAGGGACTTTGTACCAATCTAAGTCTTTGGTGAATGAATTGTTCCTGCAGAAAAAGTTGTATAGCCTAAGGATGAAAGATGGAGACTCGGTGACAGAGCATCTAAATGCATTTAATACTGTGGTAAGTCAGTTAGCATCTGTTGATATTAAAATTTCATATGAAGATAAGTGCATCAGTTTGTTGTGTTCTCTACCAGATTCGTGGGATAGTCTAGTTATTGCAATAGGTAGCAATGCAACTGCCTTGTAGTTTGATGAAATAGTCTCAGCCTTGCTGACGGAGGAGATGAGATGGAAAAATATGGAGAGACAGAATGGTGATGCCTTGTCTGTACGAGGATGGTCCCAGAACATAAACAAAAATAAGTCATCGACTGGGAGATCTAAATCTAGAGGGAGATCTAAATCTCCAGGAAAACCTGTAAAGGTGGTGTACTGGAAATGCGAAAAGGAAGGGCACTACAAAAGGGACTGTAAATCTAAAGCACCTAATAAAGGAAAGGGATCTGATGATGCTTCTTTTGCAGAGGCGAAAACCACCTCAGATGAAGGTGGGGATGTGTACTTGGCTTCTTCAAGTACACATGTAGATCATGAGGCGTGGTTGATTGACTCAGGTGCATTCTTTCACTTCACTCCCCATAGAGAGTGGTTCTGCAAGTATGAGAAATATGATGGTGGTGATGTATTCTTAGGGGATGATAGGAAGGCTAGAATCATTGGTCGCGGAAAAGTAAAGTTGAAGTTGCAAGGTGGAAGGGTTAGAACACTTCCAGGTGTTCTAAATATTCCTGCATTGGCCAGAAATCTTATTTCTATAAGCAAGCTGGATGATGCAGGTGTAAAAATAGTGTTTGAGAAGGATAATTGCAAAATGGTTTGGGTAGCACTGGTATTGATGTGGGAGTTCGAATTGGAACTCTCTACAAGCTGCAAGGTAGCACTGTTATTGATGGGTGCAACAGTTCTGTGGTTCCTGAAAGTGGAGCAGAAAATCTAGTGGTCTTTGGGGAGAAGACCATGTTGTGGCATCAAAGGCTTGGACATATTGGAGAGAAGGGCCTTCGAATGCTTCATGGTAAAGGTATGGTAGAAGCTATGAGTAATAGCTCTCTGGATTTTGATTTATGTGAAAATTGTGTATATGGGAAGCAGAATCGGGTGAGTTTCCCCTCTGGTAGTAAGAGGGTGAAACATATATTAGAACTTGTGCACAATGATGTGTTTGGACCTGTGAAGGTTCCATCACTGGGTAAGTCTGTGTACTATGTATCATTTATAGATGACTTCTCAAGGAATACATGGATATATTTCCTTAAGAATAAATCTAAAGCCTTTGATAGGTTTAAAGAATTTAAGACTCTTGTGGAAAATCAGACAGAGAAGAAGATAAAGGTGCTGAGGACAGATAATGGTGGAGAGTTTTGCAGCAAGGAATTTGAAGAATTCTGTAAGAAGTGTGGTATAACACGACAGAAGACTACTCCATATACACCTCAGCAAAATGGAGTTGTAGAAAGAATGAATAAGACGTTGATGGAAAGGGCAAGAAGCATGTTCAGTGGTGTTAGGATAGGAATTCTGGGTAGAGGCGGTAGATATTGCATGTTACTTGGTCAACAGGTCACCTTCATCAGCATTGGAGGATAAGACTCCACAAGAGGTATGGACTGGTAAGAAACCCTCTCTTTCACATCTGAGGGTATTTGGATGTGATGCATATGTACATGTTCCAAAGGAGAAGCGAACCAAGTTGGATAGTAAATATGAAAAGTGCATCTTTATTGGGTATAATGATGGTTTAAAGGGTTATAAGCTTTGGAACCCAGTCACACGGAAGGTTTTGTACAGCCGAGATGTGGTGTTTAGAGAGGTAAAAGATGTTATTAAACATGAAGTCCAACCAAAGGAACCTGAGAAGATAGAGTTTGAGCTTAAGGAGGAATAATCAGAGTCTACAGCAGAGGAGGAATCAGAAGATGAAGAGCCACAAACTCTGGATGTGAGAAGATCAGTTTGAGAAAGAAGGCAGCCAGAAAGGTATAGTCCATTTGATTTCTGTTCAAATTTTTCTTTATCTATTACTGACGATGATCCCATAACTGTGAAGGAAGTAGTAGATTTAGAGGATGGAAAACTCTGGAAAGAGGCCATGGTTGATGAAATGGCATCTTTGCACAAAAATGAGGCTTGGGATCTGGTGGAGTTGCTAGCTGGAAGGAAACCCATTGGCGGAAAATGTGTGTTCAAGAAGAAGACAAATGCAGAAGGAAAGGTGGAGAAATACAAAGCTCAGTTGGTAGCAAAAGGTTATTCCCAGGTGCCGAGAATTGATTTTGGTGATATTTTTTCTCCTATTTCCAAGGTAACTTCTATTAGATTACTTTTATCTATTGCTACTACTTTTGATTTTGAGGTATAACAGATGGATGTGAAGACAATATTTCTTCATGGGGATCTGGAAGAGGAAATATACATGAAGCGACCTGAAGGCTTTGCAGTGAAGGGTAAGAAAGAACTGGTATGCAACTTAAACACAACAACAAAACCCTGTGATTAGCATCCCTTT
This sequence comes from Pinus tabuliformis, assembly GCA_031772625.1. Taxonomy (NCBI): domain Eukaryota; kingdom Viridiplantae; phylum Streptophyta; class Pinopsida; order Pinales; family Pinaceae; genus Pinus; species Pinus tabuliformis. The sequence goes on along the minus strand of CM062809.1, from coordinate 468,648,673 downwards.
TTGCTTCCTTTTTTGTGTCTAGAGCCCATTTTTGGTGCTATTTGTGTCCATTTATCAAATATGGTGCAAAACTTGATGCAAAGTTTGCACCGATTTTTGCACCAAGTCTTACATCAAGTTTAGCACCAGGTATTGTAATAGGTTTTGCACCAGATTTTACACCAAGTTTTACACCAAGTTTTATGCAAAGTTTTGTGCCATCCTTTGCACCATGTTTTGCATCAACTTTGACACCTAATTTTGTTTCACCAACTTTTGCATCCTCTATTTCATCCACTTTTTGCGCCTACACTTGCATCAACTTTTGCATCATCTCTTGCATCCTCTTTTGCATCATTTTTAAAATCATTTTTTGCATCCCCTTTGTGCCAAGTTTTGCATCAAGGTTTGTGTCTAGTTTTGCATCTAATTTTGCATCTACTTTTGTTGCATTGACTTTTACATCTTGTTTTGCATCCATGTTTACATCATCTTTTTCATTTGTTATTGTCTCCACTATTGCATCCATTTTTCTTGTGCCATAATCTACACCTAGTTTAACACCTCCCTTTGCACTCTTTCTTGTTTCTAAAATTGCATCCACGATTGCGTCCTCATATACATCTAGGTTTTCATTGACTTTTAAATCTATTTTTGCATCCCTTTTTATATCCACTTTTGCGTCAATATTTGCATAAGGTTTTGTGTCTCATATTGCATCTACTTTTGCATCGAATTTTGTTGCATCAACTTTTGCATCCTATTTTACATCCATTGTTGCACCCATGTTTACACCCACTTTTACATCCATTTTTGCATATTATTTTGCATCTTCATTTGCTTCTTTTTTTGCGTCTATCATTACATCCACTTTTGTTGTGACACAATTTGTGCCATGTTTTGTACTTACTGTTGTACCCACATTTGCTTCCAATTTTGCATCCATCTTCGCATCCTCTTTTGCATAAAATATTGCATCTATTTTTGCATCCACTTTTGTGTTGGGTTTTGCATGTCATTTTTTATGTTCTTTTGCATGTACTTCCATTACATCCGTATTTTGAATCCAATTTTGTTTCTTCTATTGCACCCGTGGTTGCATCCACTTTGACATCCCTTATAGCATCTTGTCTTGCATCTAAGTTTGTATCTTTTTTTTGTGTCTATTATTACATCCACTTTCTCAACCACTTTTTTTGTGCTATGATTTGTGCCATATCTTATGCCTATCGTTTAAACCCACATTTTCTTCCACTATTGCATCAACATTTGCATCATCTTTTGTGTCCAAGTTTGCATCAAATATTGTTTATGTTTTTTGCATCCCATTTTGAATCTACTTTTACATCCACTTTTGATTCATCCAATTTTGAAACTAATTTTGTGTCCACTATTGCACCCATGTTTACATCCCTTTTTGCATCCAAGTTTTCCTCCTTTTTTCATTCAAGTTTGTGTCTTCTTTTTTTATATTCATTGTTGTATCCACATTTGTTTCACCACAATTCATGCTAAGTTTTATGCCTACTATTGTTCCCATGTTTTCTTCCACTTTTTCATCCATGTTTGAATCCTATTTTGTGTTCAGGTTTGCATCAACTATTGCATCTACTTTTTCATCCACTTGTGTCAATTTTTCTGTATTTTTTTTGCATCTACTTATGTTGTGTCCACTCTTTATCCAATTTTACCTCTATTTTTACCCCCATTTTTTTGTTCAATTTTGCGTCCCTTTTCCAACACACATCATATTTTTTGCATTGATGATATTTCTTATGACATTGAAAATTATGAACAACTGATGGCAATGTCAATAATTATTTTTATGATGATAATGAAGATGATGACGATGACATGAATTGCGATTTTTATGATAATGACAATGATGATAAAGATGATGGGGGTTACTATGACAATGATGATGACGATGCTAATGACCTTGGCCATTCTTCCCAATTTTTAAATGTTGTCATGGTCATAATCATAATAATTATCTTTGGTGTCATCTTCTAAGTCATCATCATCTGATCATCATTATCATTATTTTCATCTTGGTCATCATCAACAACAATAATGACATGAATGATGATTATGATGTTCATGATGAAGATGACAACAATTATGATAAAAATTATATTAGTTATGATGATGGGGATGATGACAATTATAATGACGATGATAATGGTAGTGATGATGATGATCATCGATCATCTCTAAAAAATAAAGTTGTTATTTCTCTTGCATATATCATGTGTCCTAACAACCCTTTTCAAGCACTCGTAACATTTTTTGGGTTGATGATATTTCTTACGATACCTATAATTATGAACAATTGACGACAATGTCCATAATCATGATGATGATGATGATGATGAAGACATGAATGGTGATTATGATGATAATGAAATGATGACGATGATGGTAGTGATGATGGCAATAATGAAGATGATGAACCTCCCTCTAAACTAGGGAGGTACTCATAATGAGACAAAAAAGTACTCTCAAGTTGAAATATTCATATAAGAAGGGATCTGGATTGATAAGCATCAATGATGATTTACATCATCATAGCCAACATTGTCAAAATAGCAAGGCCTTGACTAAAAAGTTTATCTCTCCATTAGATCAAAGCACAATGTTGGGAGGTGTAAATTTAGACACCACTGCCTCTCTAGGCACTTACCCCACCAGGATTTTCACCAGGTATGTCCTCACATGTTCATTTCCTAATCTACTATCATAATATTTGACACCAGGAAATGTCAATCCTCATGACTATTCTTATCTTCGATTAATGTACTTGACTTATGGCAGTTAGTCCTAGTCAAAGTACAAATTCTCAAAGAATATTGGTCCCAGATGTTTATCCAATCCACCATTCTCCCTACTGGTGTCTTTACTAGGCTTACGATTGTTAGTCCTGGCCATAGTACATGACATATGGATAATATGGTGTCTACCATCACTCCCTTTCAACCAGAGAGGAGACATCCACAAGCATAAGATTTTCTCAAGAATACCCATCATTTTCATAGAGAATAACATCATTAATTTGTTTTCATCACATGATGCCTTTATGATTAATCATTCATAGATTTGTGGCAAAATATTTCCCATTTTGTCATTTGTGATGAAATAAAATAAAAAAGTGAGAGCCAAAATAATTAAAGATACACTATAATGATTTATCTAAGTCTAAACTCTAAGGTTGAAGTGAAAATTCATGTAAATTTTATATCTATGAGTTGTGCCAAACTTATGAAAACCTTATTCCCTAAGTCCTGTATATAAGAAAAAGAAAAAGAAAGAAAAATAAGGCCCAATGAATAGTAACTCATGTATTCACTCCCTCTTTGGAAAATATATGAATATATACACTCCTAGTCACACTTGATCACACATTTGCGATGGTTAAATCATGAAATCCTCTTTTCCCATTGCATTTTCACTTCATCATTTAATCACCTAATTGAGGATCTAGGGAATATTTTTTGCCTAAGGGTTTAATGTTTACTCTTGGTTTATTTATGTCACATTACTATCAATTTATGTGACGGAGTGAAATACATAAGTTTGTGGAGTTATTAGAATAATGTATTAAGTTAGTCACCACACACACATGTATTACATCTCATTGATCCACACGTGTGGGTTGGAGACTCATTGCTTGACAACTTTAATGGAGACTACTTTATGGCTTTAATGGTATAGCTTACAAAATATATTGTTAAACATTGTGATTCATCCTTTCTTTTCCTCAAGACACTTGATAATATTGAAGTCACTCCCAATAATCCATGGAGATGGGGAGTATAAACTACTTGTGCTAGAAATAGAATTGAGAAATAGAGGTTTCCCATTTGCAATATTGGAGTCATAGACATTGGATACATGGTAGTAGTCCTCGATGTCAATTAACTAAAATTGCATTCTCATAATGTGAAAAGAGGTAAACATGTTGGTAACCTTGGCGTCGTGATCATTTCAAATAATAACCATTCCACCCAAGTATCTCTAAGCATCAATCACTACTACTTGGAAATTCCTCCAACAGTTGCTAATTATATGAGGTAGAACCTCACTTAATATTTTTGTTTCTTATATCAACATTATTGATGGGTGCTTTGCGTACCATTTTTCTTTTAGGAGTCTTTGTTTTCCTTTACTATTGAGGCCCCTCATGTTCCATGAGACTATTTTCATCGAGAATTTACACAGAAAGGAAGTATAATGTGACTAAAAAAAAACATGTCTCAAGATTTAAGTGCTTGGACAATTCCACTTCATGACTCTTATATTTCCTTAACCTGGGACCGAATGGTGAACATGATGACCTTAAGGAAAATTGACCAATGAAAATCTGAAAAAGAGGTGACTTTTGACTTTATCACATACAATTTAATATACTAAAAAAAATATCCATAACAATTTCATCAATCAATGAATCATTAAAAAAAAATATCCAAAACAATTTCATCAAGCAATGAATCATTGCATTATAAAATACAATCTATAAACCTTTTGGAAACGTTTAGCTAAACCATGCTCAAAAACCAACATATTTAATATTAATATTTAACAATAATATGGACAATAACAACATTTTGATAAATTAAATAACATATTATCAAGCCTAAAAAATGTCACTAACAGAAAACTATAAAGCATGCAACTAATGAAAGTGACCACTCAAAGTCGCCATAAGACAATTAATCTAGATTAATGGGGACATAGATCTCCAAAGGACAAAGGCAAACCTATTTTAACTTTATTGTTTTATTAGGTTCAAGATGAACATTTCAAGATATAATGAAGAACACAATTAGTTTTATTGCATTAAGAAAACCCAAGCACATTCTATAACTTAGCAAGGAGGAGATGTATAATACCCATCTCAGCGACACAACACATGGCATTAAGTTACCTTTTTATATATAATTTAAACTCCTATCATAAAATCACAAATTTAGGATGAATGTAATGTTTAAAATCCATTTTTATAAAAAAAAATATAATTTTTCTCATAGAAAAAAAAATACCAAAAACTAATTTTTTTTTTAGAAAAAAAAAAATACTAAAACTAAATATACATTAAAAAAAAACTAAAACATAAGCAAACTAGAATTTGATTTTGACACTCTTGTTCACTTTTAGAAACTCATATGGTGGAATGTGATCTCTTTATCCTCATCTTTAGCTTTTTCCTAAAAAATAAAAGCATCCAAAAGCGGGAAAGAGCCATAAAGCATGGGGAAGATTTTTCCTAAGCACAAAAGCATCTAAAAAGTGGAAAAGGCCGTTTTTATATGAGGAAACATTATTCACCCAAAAGATTTTGCCCAAATTGAACTAATGAAGAATTTGGGAAATCTTCATAGCCTTCACTTTCCTATATATTGGAGGCTTGGCCATTAAGAAAATGATGGGAATTCTTGTATTGTCACGCTGCTGAGATCTATCTTGAGAGGGAGAGTTTTGGAGCTAGGAGTTGGGGGAGGTGTTACTGCAACTACATCTGATTGTTGTAACTTTTCTCCAACTCCTTTATTAATATAGATCAGTTGTCCTTCCTTCCATATGTTTCTATTCATTCTTTACTTATTCTATTTAACTAACGAATGTATGGGATTTTGGTTTATATTTATTTATTCAATAATATTTATATGTTTCTTATAGTTTCGGTTATCAAGATATTATGTTGTGAAGGTTGCTTTATTCTCTCTCTTATGTGTATGACCAAGCTTTGGAGCTAGCTAAAAACTCCAAGAAGACTTGCATGCGAGGACTCACAAGAATTCCTTGTCTTTTTCTTAATCTACACTCTACATCTTGATCTAGTAAGAATCCTGAGCCTTAGAACAACCTTTCTCTTAATTGGTCTGTCCTAGGTTTCCAGGATAAATTGAGAGGGTTTTATGTTCTTCTAACCGTGCATTAAATCATACAACAAAATGATATGTAGAAACTTTAATATATTTCACTATGTAAATGAAATTAGTAAAATAAACCCATAGAGGGGGTCATAAATGGAAATAAAAGTAAAACTATAAACAAGAAGCCAAAAGTGGATGTAACCATGGATGCAAAATTGGGAGTAGAATTGGATGTTAAACTAGCCATCAAAACAAGATGCAAACAATGACACAAAAAAGGTTTTAAAGTAAAATTAAAAAAGGGTGCAACACTAGACACAACGAAGGGAACAAAATAGGGCATATGAAAGGATACCAAATTGGGCGCAAACAAAGATGCAAAAATGGACACCAAAATGAGGATGCAAAGAATGGTGTAAAATTTGGATGCAAAATTGGGTGCAAAAAGGATGTAAGAAAAGACACAAAAAAGATGCAAAATGGGACTAAAAAATGGTGAAACCAAGGATGTAAAAAATTATGCATAACTAGATGAAAATTCAAACTAAAATCTAGGTGCAAAATGAAATGCAAATGTGGACACAAAATGTGGCAGAAGAAAATGATGCAAATTTGGATGCCAAAAAGGATGCAAGATTAGATACCAAAAAGGATGCAAATTTTGACATAAAAAATTGTGCAAAATTGGACACAAAAGAAGAAAAAATGGTGTAACAATGGGTATAGAAATGGCTCAAATTTGGATGCAAATTGAGATGCAACGTTCGATGTAAAATGAGGTGCAACAAATCATTCCAAACTTGTTGCAAAAACAAAAGCAAAAGTAGACGAAAAAATGGCTCAAAATTGAACATAACAATAGAAACAAAATGGGATGCAAAGGTGGATGCAACACATGGTTCAACATAGGATGCAAATTTAGATGCTCAAAATGATGCAAAATTGGATGCAAGAAATGGTGTTAAAAATGATGTTAAATTGGATGCAATAAATGATGCAAAATTAGATGCAAGAAATGGTGTTAAAAATGATGCTAAATTGGATGCAAAATATGGTGCAAAAAAGGATGCAAAAAAGGGAGATAAATAAAATGCAAAAGTTGATGCAAAAATGGTGCAAAAATGCATACAAAATTTGGCACTAAATCAGATTCAACATATGGTGCAAAATTGAATGGAAAAAATGGTGTAAAAAAAGGTAGAAAAATTGGCACAAAAATAGATGTAAAAATAAGTAGAAAATTAGAAGCAAAAAATGGCATAAGACTAGATGCAAAAACTGGCACAAACTGGATGTAAAAAAGACACTAAATCAGATGCCAAAGATGGTGTAAAACTCGATGCAAATTATGACACACAACTAGAAGCAAAGAATGCCACAAAAGAGGAATAAAAAAATGATGCAAAAATAGATGCAAAAAATGGCACAAAACTAGAAGCAAAACTTGTTGTAAAACCAAATGAAAACCTTGTTGCAAAATATGATGCAAAAAATGATGGAAAACTTGGCATAAAAAAAGATGCAAAATTTGGTGCAAAAAAGGACGCTTTAAAAATTGTACAATAAAGCCAGATTTAGCACCAGGCTGCTCATCCCAATTGAGAAAAAAATGCACTAAAATCTGGTGCTAAATCTGGCGCAAATTGCCTGTTTTGTTGTAGTGAAAGAAGTCTTTGTATGGGTTAAAACAATCACCAAGGATGTGGTATCATAAATTTGATACATTTATACGGGGAATTGGTTTCACCAGAAGCAAAGCAGATCACTGTGTGTATTTTAAATTTATTGGTGACCATGTTATTTATCTAGTCTTGTATGTAGATGATATGTTGCTAGTTGGAAATGACAAAGAAATGATCCAGGATTTGAAGACCCAATTGTCCTCCAAATTCGACATGAAAGATCTTGGTGCTGAAAACTATATTTTGGGCATGGAAATTAAAAGAGATCGAGAAAAGAGGAAGCTCTGGTTAAACCAGAGGAAGTATGTCGAGACAATACTATAGAGGTTTAATATGCAGGATAGTAAACCAGTGAAGGTTCCTATTCCTATAGGTGTGAGGTTATCTGCTGAACAGTGTCCCAAGACACAAGAAGAGGAAGAGGACATGTCCTGTGTTCCATATGCAAGTGCAGTCGGTAGCCTGATGTATGCAATGGTCTATACTAGACCAGAAATTGCACATGCAGTGGGAGTATTGAGTAGGTTTATGTCAAAACTAGGGAAGGAGCACTGGACAACAGTGAAGCGGGTTTTCAGGTATTTGCGTGGCACTAGTGATTATGGTTTGTGCTACCAAGGAATATCAATATTGGACAGAATGTTGGATATTCGTGGCTTTGTTGATGCAGACTGGGCTGGAAATCTGCAGCAAAGGAGATCTACAAGTGGGTGTGTGTTTAACCTATTTGGAGGTGCAGTCAGTTGGATGAGTAAGAAGCAATTTGTAGTGGCACTATCAACTATAGAGGCAGAATACATGGTAGTCACTCATGCAAGCAAGGAAGCAGTCTGGTTGCAGAGATTGTGTTCAAGTATGGGGCTAGTATAGGGAGCTATAAGGATAGACTATGAAAGCCAAAGTGTAATTTTCTTGGCAAAGAACCTCACATATCATTCAAAGACAAAGCACATTGATGTTCAATATCACTTTGTGAGGGATATGATAGAGGACAAAAAGGTGTTGTTGGTAAAGGTGGACACTTTGAAGAATACTGTAGATGCATTGACAAAATCTGTGAGCTTTGAGAAGTTCTCTTAATGTAGAGAAACAATGGGCGTTGCAGGGCTAGATAAATGACTAAGCTCTCTTGTGGCCCCCTGTGGAAAGAAAACAACAAGTGGGAGAATGTTGTGTTGTGTTATATTCTTTCCGTGACTAGCCCACCTAGTTAACTAAGGGTTAGAGGGGGGGAGGTCACAGGGGGTTTGAGGGGTACCCGTAACCCCACTTTATGGGGTTCAGGGTAGCGCCTCGGAAAATTTTGGTTTTGGACCCTATGTTAGGTTGGGCGGACCCACCTATGGTTTTGTGCATGATTTTCGCACATGTTTTTTGGACGCGATGGTTTTCGGTCCATGGTTTTGGATGCGATGGTTTTTCGGTCCATGGTATTGGATGCTTCGACATGTATAAATATGTATTATAACATTGAAAAGAATATAATGAAAAATCAAGCTGGTAGTCCCGGTTTTGGGATCCAGGGGAAAATCTTTGTGTATATGTGTTTTATGTGTTATGCTCTTGCATTGTTTATTTTCTGTGTTTTAGAATTCGTATGCAGGTAATTTCTATACCGGGTTAAAACCTACACTAAAATCAATTAATTGACTGTGGAAAAACATCCTTCCTATGGAAATACTCCTTAGTAGCTCTTAGGTTGATATTGATGGAAACATTTCCTGAGTCTACTAGTCAAGGAAACCCCTTTGAAGGGAATCCTAGTCTTTTTCCTTCTTTTGGAAATATTGGTGTTCTTTATATGGCAACATTGTCCCTTCCTGGATTGACCATTGATCTGCTAGTTTGGTTATTTTTGACCTCAGTGATTTCGATTGTCCAAAATGCTTTTCAACCAAGTTCTCCTCCACCTGAACAACATCAACCTTATGTTGATCCTAAAGTTAACCCCTCACTTTCTTCACCTATTTCTTCACCCTGTTCTTCCTCTTCATCTGGTGAAAGTCTGGATTCTAGTAACCAAGAAGCTATGAAGAAGAAGAAAAGGACGAAGAAGAAGAAGAAAAATAAGCAAGGGGACAACCAAGCAACCATTGCTATGGATGCAACTGATGTAGAAAAATCTTCCAACCAACCCTGGAAAGTAAAATTCCCTTGCATGTTATGTAAGGGTGACCACCTTATTTGAAATTGTCCTTGTATTCCCAAGGTCTTAGAAGTGTGGTCCATAGGTTCACATCATCCTTTGTCATCAGCCTCTAGAGATCATGTTGGTGATAAACCTTCAACTAGTAATAATAAGGTCCATGGGGAAAGGGGAAAAGTAAAATTTCCATGTAAGTTGTGTGAAGGTAATCATCTAATTCACCTTTTTCCTCTTATGGATAAGGCTTCCAAAGAGTTCGAAAACCTTACAACTTATCAACCTTGTCTCTTGGCTGGTTATCAAAATATTTCCCCTGATCCTTCACTAGTTGATCAAGTGATTGATCAAAATTCATCTTTGGTCAACCCCACTCTCTTTGAAAGTGAGTCTCGTGAGTCCATTATCGACCAACCATTGGTTGAGAAAATGGTAGACCTAGCTCCACCTTCAGTTAACCGTACCTTTCCAATAGAGAGTGAACCTCATACCGCTCAGGTTCTTCTTGTTTCTTCAGTTTCGAATGAAATGGGGGGAAATCCTCCCATTCCCAAGGTGCATGAAAGAAGTTCTCCTATTCCCATAGTGCAAGGAGACAACACTCTTGTTCCTATGATACCCTCTTCGAGTAGCTTGGTCACTTCTTTTGATTGGAGTTGACTGGAAGAATATCATTGAATTAAGGATTTTGTGATCCATATCAAATTTTTGAGAGATGTTTTTTGACGATAATCACATCAAATTTCATTTTTCGACGTGTTTCGAACCAACAAGTGTGGTTCATCGTCAGGACAAGATGAAAAATTAGATCATGGTAACCAGTTAAATAGGGAGACCGACCATTCAAACGACTAGAAATAAACGACTATTTTTGACCAAAAGAAATGACTACATTTGACTGGGCTTCAGCTACAAAACACTGAACCAGGAGTTAGGGAAATATTTTATTAATTAATTATTTAATTAGTTAATTTTTAAATATATAGATAACTAAATGCTTAACTAAAATAATTTAACTAAGTTTATATGTAACCTTTTTTATTATAAATACTATGTTTAATAAAAACTAATTAAAAATATATTAGTTAAATATTATATATATTTATAAAAATATATATTAGTTAAAAGTTATATGTGTGTGTGTGTAATTGAATATACATACTTATAATTAAAATATTTTAACTATGTTTATATGTAAATTTATTTACTATAAATATAAGGTTTAAAAATTGAATAAAAGGTTTATATGTATATTTATTTATTACATGCCACTGGTTTATATGTATATTTATTTATTAGAAATATGAGGTTTAAAAATTGTCTTTCCCAACAGGTTCTTAGAATCTTTGACCTCATAGATTCTCTGCATCTAGTCTCTGTGGAAGTCTTCATATTGGGACATTTTGTGGCATTTTAGATTCATCAAAATGACTTCATTTTTATCAGCAATTTCTGTTTCACTTCCACACCAATTCTCTAAAATCATTGATGTTATCGCACCTATCATATTGTTGGTAACTGTGCCATCAGAATTATGAATTACATCTCCTTTCTCATCTTTAAGAACTTCTGCTTCCATTGTTTCAATGAGCTTAGGAGAAGATTCTGTCTCCCACCACCTGAGGAGTGTCCCTGTAAAACATTGAATAATTGTCCTACAAGCATCAATTTCACTTTTCCCTCTAAGACACATGAGTTTATACTCTGTATACATCATGTCAATCATCTGCCTGATTTGGCCGACACTCATGTTATCTATGTTCCACTCTCTGTGGGAATCTGGGAAGAAGGTGTGTGCTTCAGGAAGTTTTCCTTTTCCTTCAATGTCAGGTGCTGGATATTTGGTGAACCTATGCTCAAGAGGTTCATATATGGGAAAGATTTGTGTATCCTGACTTTTCTATTCTTTCCCCTTTTGTTCTACTTCATCCTTAAATAAGGATGCAATGGTTATCTTTGTTGTAGTCTCAGAATATGAAGAGGAGACTACTTCTTTTGGAAATAAAGTTGGAAACCTGTTAACAGGATCCTGAATATTTATACTTCTTTTTACAAGAAAGGAGTTTGGAACTAGTTTTACAACTTTTGGCGAATTCATCTTTTCAACTTTATCTGTTAAACCAATTATGAGATGTTTAGTTGTATCTAAATGATCAACTAACTTTTCTTCTACTCCTTCTATCTTGGATAAAGATTCTCTTGCATAAGAACAAATCAAACTAGAATCAAACTGTACATTGTTCAAACATTTATTTACATCATTGATTGATGCTTGCACAATATCAATTTGTTCCTTGACTTCTGCAGATTTTGCTACATTTATTTGCAAGCCTTTTAAGGCAGTATTTGCCCAAATGAGCTGTTCAATGGCCTTCTATATTCTTCCATCAATGCCTAGAGCATTGTCATCCTTTTGTGCTATTGGTATGGCTTTGGTTGTATTTTGATTTTCTCCAATCACAATTCCTTTGAAAGGAGGAAATGTTGATGGAGTTTCAACTTTTGTTCCATCTAGTGCAGTCCAAGCATGCTTATTTATTGAAGTACTTGTGGAACCAGTAAAAACATTTAATGGAGAAATATTATCTTTCCAAGAGTAGAAAGATATCCATGTGTTATTGATTTCAATAAAATGTTTCCAATCTTCAACGAAATCTCTCTTCTCTTGAGGAGTATAATTTTTGTCAAATGCATCTGCCTGTGGGTTAGTGTACAAATTCCAATTTAACACGACCTTCATCCATTTTGCACTAATCTCTGATTTCAAGCATCCATCCATGAGAGAGTAGAATTAATGTATTTCCATTACTGCAGGCTTTTTGTAGTTGGCAGGAACTGGGCAGAATCTGCAGTCTGGTATCAGGCAATTTGCCTGCTCAAGGACTCCTAGGCCATATCTAGGCTTAGCAGGTCACATTAGGCACATCATCTCAGTCATCCTTGGGTCTTCTCCTTCTAATGTCACAATTTCATGCATCATGAGTACATTATCTGTATCTTGCTCATGTGGGAAAGGTATATCTGAGCACTTGGGATTCGGGCATGGATTGACAGAGGTTGAAGGAGGAGCGGTACCCGAGATGGCAGGGCTGCAAGATATACCTATTTCCATAATAGGTTCTTAGAATCTTTGACCTCATAGATTCTCTGCATCCAGTCTTTGTGGAAGTCTTCATATTGGGACATTTTGTGGCATTTTAGATTCATCAAAATGACTTCATTTTTATCAGCAATTTCTGTTTCACTTCCACACCAATGCTCTAAAATCATTGATGTTAATGCACCTATCATATTGCTGGTAACTATGCCATCAGAATTATGAATTACATCTCCTTTCTCATCTTTAAGAACTTCTACTTCCATAGTTTCAATGAGCTTAGGAGAAGATTCTGTCTCCCACCACCTGAGGAGTGTCCCTGTAAAACATTGAATAATTGTCCTACAAGCATCAATTTCACTTTTCCCTCTAAGACACATGAGTTTATACTCTGTATACATCATGTCAATCATCTGCCTGATTTGGCCGACACTCATGTTATCTATGTTCCACTCTCTGTGGGAATCTGGGAAGAAGGTGTATGCTTAAGGAAGTTTTCCTTTTCCTTCAATGTCAGGTGCTGGATATTTGGTGATCCTATGCTCAAGAGGTTCATATATGGGAAAGATTTGTGTATCCTGACTTTTATGTTCTTTCCCCTTTTGTTCTACTTCATCCTTAGATAAGGATGCAATGGTTATCTTTGCTGTAGTCTCAGAATCTGAAGAGGGGATCACTTCTTTTGGAAATAAAGCTGGAAACCTATTAACAGGATCCTCAATCTTTATACTTCTTTTTACAAGAAAGGAGTTTGGAACTGGTTTTTCAACTTTTGGTGGATTCATCTTTTCAACTTTATCTGTTAAACCAGTTATGAGATGTTTAGTTGTATCTAAATGATCAACTAACTTTTCTTCTACTCCTATCTTGGATAAGGATTCTCTTGCATAAGAACAAATCAAACTAGAATCAAACTGTACATTGTTCAAACATTTATTTACATCATTGATTGATACTTGCACAGTATCAATTTGTTCCTTGACTTCTGCAGATTTTGCTACATTTATTTGTAAGCCTTTTAAGGCAGTATTTGCCCAATTGAGTTGTTCACTGGCCTTCTGTATTCTTCCATCAATGCCTAGAGCATTGTCATCCTTCTGTGCTATTGGTATGGCTTTGGCTGTATTTTGATTTTCTCCAATCACAATTCCTTTGAAAGGAGGAAATGTTGATGGAGTTTCAACTTTTGTTCCATCTAGTGCAGTCCAAGCATGCTTATTTGTTGAAGTACTTGTGGAACCAGTAAAAACATTTAATGGAGAAATATTATCTTTCCAAGAGTAGAAAGATATCCATGTGTTATTGATTTCCATAAAATGTTTCCAATCTTCAGCAAAATCTCTCCTCTTGAGGAGTATAATTTTTGTCAAATGCATCTGCCTGTGGATTAGTGTACAAATCCCAATTTAACATGGCCTTCATCCATTTTGCACTAATCTCTGATTTCAAGCATCCATCCATGAGAGAGTAGAATTTATGTATTTCCATTACTGCAGGCTTTTTGCAGTCAGCAGGAACTGGGCGGAATCTGCAGTCTGGTATCAGGCGATTTGCCTGCTCAAGGACTCCTAGGCCATATCTGGGCTTAGCAGGTCGCATTAGGCACATCATCTCAGTCAGCCTTGGGTCTTCTCCTTCTAATGTCACAATTTCATGCATCATGAGTACATGATCTGTATCTTGCTCATGTGGGAAAGGTATATCTGAGCACTTGGGATTCGGGCATGGATTGACAGAGGTTGAAGGAGGAGCGGTACCCGATCTAGGATTATGATTGGCATGTAATGCAGATACAACAAATGTAAGCAGATTTATACTCTCTTGGCATTCAGGGCATTTTACTTCTAATGAGTGATAATTTACAAGCTGTGCTAACTCAATCAAAGAATCATGTTTACAAAAAGAAGAATTGGAAGAAGCAGTATCTATAGTGGTAGGGTCTCTGTAATATTTGGATAGTTTACATGCAGTTTCAATTCTTTGGCGGTCAATTGTGGATCTTCTGGGAAAAGATATGACAGCAGAAGACAAATTTTTTGTAATATCAGCAAAGGTGATATTCTTTGGCAGAAGAGGCTTAGGATTATTCACCACCCAATGTTCTGGAAATGTCAAGTCTTCCCATCTGATAGTTTGGTGTTCTATTTTCTGATTTTTGGGATCAGTCAGAACAACAATACTAGATTTGGAATCTCGACTGGGAGTATGGCGAATGGCTGGCCACAACGTATTGGTGTGAGGAAAACAGGCCTTGGTCTGTATGGCTATATTGTTTCTCTTTTTGTGCATATCGAAACCAGTGGTTTGGATCTGGAGCTGTAAGATCTGGTCAATGGTTTCATCAAATGTATAGACAGAGAAATTTAGGTAATAGTCAAAATAGACTGGGCCATTAGACAAAGGAGCAACTATTCCGCCTATTAAGGAATCAGTGTACTTATTATGCGTCAGATCGCGGACAGTGGCTAACACAAAAGTATGTAATCCTCTATGGATTAAAGGATTGATTCCTACTCGTATACATCCTAAGTGCAGATAATTTGTCTTTAGTCTCTTGGCCTCTGCCTGTAACTCTTTTGGATTTAACAGAGAAATGGCTTGAATACTATCAGCGTTTTCTTGAATCTGGCTCACAGACTCTTTAATGCTAATTCTAGTAGCTGCTTTTAAATGGAAAACAGAAAGATCACTATATACTTCTGAGGGAGCTATAGCAGGTAGTTCCCATCGGGCAGAAGGCTGGGGTTCTTCATATTCAAGTTCGGTAGAATTTAGGACACGACTGGAACTTGCTGCAAACATATCCATTAAAGGGTTTTCTTCAGCCTTAGAATCTCTCTCTTCTAGTTCTCGGAAAGAAATTGATTTCCGGGGAGGGTCCATTCTTTTAATGAGTATAAGATTTAGAATACCGACCTCTGAACCAGACGTTACTGGCTCTGATACCAATTTTTAGCAGGGGCTTCTGGTCACAAGCTTGCTACAATGGGGTGCTACACTGCTTGCTACAGTGCTGGTGCTACAGTCCTGCTACAGTGCCACGCGCTATGCTGCTGTCACTTCCTCTGCTGACTTGGCCTTGCTGTGTCTCTTCAATTATCTCTGATTACTGACTCCTGGTGAACCAGTGGTGAACCTACTCAGAACTTTCATGCTCTCGCGGCCCCAACAATGGCTTTCTCGCCTAACAACGGCCTTGGCGTCCCTTCGTTCCTTTGGCGAACTTCCTGCGAACTTCAGATGTAAGCTTCAGAGATAACTACTACCACAACAGACATTATATATGCGCAAAGTATTCAGATGCAGAATGGTATACTCATTTTATTTCAGAATGGATAAAGCTTATTACAGAGAGATTCTTTACAGAGATTGACTATCTTCACATTTATCGGACTATATGTTGTTCGCAAGGAACAAGCAATACCGAAGGCTACCTGGCGAAAGATAGGCTCTACCTCAGAATATGACTTCAACTCATATACAGACTGGATGACTTTCTAATATGATTCGACCACTTTAGGTTCTCACCAGTGCCAAGCACACTGATGCGCAGGCTCCCAAATCACCTAAGGACTTGAGTTCTTCTCGTGATGCAAGCAGATCAGACTGAACGTCCGCAGATGCAGAGCAGGAGAGGCACTTAACGACACAAAACTCTCAAAGACTCAGACTGACTCAAACTCCAAATGCCTCGGTAATGAGCCTTACCCTCCTTATATAGGAAGTGAGGGGGGACAAGCATTACTGTGGATCATCCGTGAATTGACCTACGGGTGGATGGAATCATTACTTTTAGGTACTGCCAGGGCAACTTCCGCACAAAGATTCCAATCTGAGTGGATGGAATTATTGCTTTCAGGTGATGCCAAGGCGTCATCTGTCCAACAGATTCCTGTCCGACAAATCCCACGAGAAAATTATGATATCGACAAAACAAAGTGGATGCTTTTCATAAAAGCCCACGGGAAAGATTATTTACACAGTGGAAACTTTAGTACAGCAAAGCCCACGGGAAATCTGGTCACAATTAAGCCCTTGTGACTGGTACTTGTATTTACAATATGGATACTTTTACTGGAAAGCCCATGTGAGCCATCAAAAGACCTTTAAATCAGGGAATCTATCTCTTTTATACAACAGGTCGTCCCAGGCTTTAGTGTATATCCTGCGCACTATCATTGGTTTTCCCAAAACAATTTGATGTTTCACTTTGGTTAAGACTAACCATTCTAAGTGTTCCCTCATATATTCCTGGAGTGAATAGTTTAAGTTATGGAATGGAGACCATTCTTTGTCTGTCATATCTTTAACAGTTTTGTATATGGTATGAAAACATTCTCCAATACCATGTTCTTGGCACCAATCACAATATTTTCTTTTGTATGCTTCATGGTATACAGGATCCATGGCAGTTCTGCATACCCCATAATCACTCCACCATTCTTGAAACCATTGACACTGTTGATTTCTCTGAGAAGTGGCTAAGGTGCTAAATTTTAGCTTTGTATAGTGAGTCTCTTCCTTGTCATCAATATTTAGGAAGTCCCACCATAACTTTTTATACCCTGCAAAATCATACACAGTGTCAGGGAATATAATCTTTGGATCATTTCGAGGCCAACGAGCACAGGGCTGAACAGGCCAATGTCCTTGTTCATTCCCAAGATCTCTGGTCCGATAAATACAAAAGTATTTTTCATAAATGCCAGTACTATGCCCTCCGTGACACCAAATCCCACAATATCATGAAAGTTCTATTCTAAAACTTGATGCACAATCCCAACATCTCTTTTAGACTTATCATATATCATGTCATGAATCCATTTGCTACCTTTAGGGTACACTTTTCTTTCGGGTACAAAGTGCTAGATGTTAGTATGAGGCTGTAAGTTGTCGTCCAGGACCTTTGTGTTTCTCAGCTGCCAGGTGGGTTTCCAATTTCTTTTGTATTCTTCCCAGTCTTGGTTATCTGGGATGGTCCTTAGTACTTCTTGTTTTTGGTGCTGGTCCCACTCAATGATGATCATCATGACATGATCTTCAATATCTTCCCTACTAAGTAAATCAGGGAGACTGTTGTTCTTTCCTCTAATATGTTCCACCTGAAAATCGAAGTTTGCAAAAAGAGCTTGCCATCTAGCAAACTTGGCTTCTCCAACCTTCTTGATGTCTTTTGTTAACACCTTTTGCAAAGTAGATGCATCAGTTCTAAACAGAAAAGATTTGTTAATGAGATAAACTTCAAACTTACTGATGCAATTCCATGCTGCCTTTACTTCCTTCTCTATTGTGGAGTAGTTTAGCTCGGCTGAATTCCAGACTCCGGATGCAAATTGAACCACTTGTTCCTCTTTTCCAACCTTTTGTTTTAAAACTCCACCCCATCCAATATTACTTGCATCGGATTCAACAATTTTGTATGCAAGATCATCAGCGACATATAAAATAGGCAAGGATTTTACCTTGGCTTTGATGTTCTGGACTGCTTGTGTATGGACATCTGTCCATTCTGGGGGATTTTTCTTCAGTCTTTTATTCAATAATCTTCTGTCACTGGCACAGTCTTGATAGAAGTTGCTGACATAGTTGAGGCAGCCTAAGAACCTTTGCAGTTGGTTCTTGTCTGTTATGACATCTGGAAATTTGTCTGCAAACTCGAGTGCATGTTTCTGCAAAGAAATCTACCCATTGCAGATTGTGTGGCCCAAAAATTTGATAGAAGTCTAAAAAACTTCTATCTTCTTTTTGCTAAGCACCAAGCCATTGTGCTTAACCAAATTCTTAAATATATTTACATGCTTAAAATGATCATGAATAGTTTTAGAGAAAATTAATACATCGTCTATATATACAATTAGCCAATCAAAATATGGCTTGAAAATACTGTCCATTACCTTTTGGAACTTTGATGGAGCATTCTTTAATCCAAAAGGCATGACATTCCATTCATAATGTCCTGCTGGTATACTGAAAGCAGTCTTGAATTTATCCTTCTCAGAGATGGCCACCTGCCAAAATCTTGCTTTCAGGTCAAACTTGGAGAAGATTTTGGCCCCTGCTATCCTTCGAATTAAATCCCCTTTATGAGGTATTGGATAGGTGTCATCAGCTAGGACTGAATTTAGAGGCTTATAATTGATGACTAGCCTTGGGATGCCTCTAATTTGCTCAACCCTTTTGTTTACGTAGAATCCATAACAGTTCCAAGGACTGTTTGATTCTCAACTCAAACATTAATTACACTGCATACATGACATTTTGCAGCTTACGACGATACCATTTGATTGATTGATTATTAATTGCACTATTGGCTCATAATTTTTAACCTCGTAGTCTAACAAAGGGGAATAAGAGTTGCTTGGAGAGTTATGGAAATTTTGGTTATATTTAGAGAAAATTTGGCAAGGATTTTTGTAAATTTAAGTGATAGTTGTTAAACTTCAAAATTTTAGGTGTTTTAGACATTTTTGATAGTGTTGAATCCATTTCCACCATAAAAAACAAGTGTCTACAATTTTTTTTTGAATTTTTTTACCCAAATTCCAACCACTTTTAACCTTCAAAACAATTCCTCCCCTCTTTAAACAATTACATTATTAACCACGGTCCACACTATAAACAAACATCTTGCGTCGGCGTCCGGACTTCGAATCCGCTCTTTCCAGACAAACCAGCTCCCTTTGCTTCCGTGGAATATCCCACTTGTCTTCCTTATTTTCTCATTTTTAATTTTTCTATATTAATGGAAACCGTCACCCAACTTATTTGCGAATCAACTTGAGTTTTCCATATAAACTAACATTAATCAACCGAATTTTCCATATAAAATAACATTATTAATAGCATATTATTGTTAATCACTCAACCACACAACTGGCTAAACGATAATATATTCGATGACGAAATTAATCCGGACAACGACCGTGGCTACTTGCATGGCTCTGCAGGTGCAATGACAATGCAACCGACGCATGGCGCAACTTGCGTTTCCCCGTATTCTCAATTTTGGCAATTTGGGCGTCAACTTGATTTCCATAACTTTTCATCTCACGTACTTTATGTGGGACGCGCCGCAAGTTGTACCGACCCTTCCTGCTCCACTTGGACAGATTACTCGTTTTTGGCAAGTTGTATGGTTTTGGATATTTTATTTAGTTGCAGACATAGTTAGGTGAGTCCGCAGGTGCCAAAAGTTGCGACATGACTGTAAGCATGCGTTTTCTGTGATACAAGTTGAGCTGCTGGGTCTCACAACAGTGTCTGTGAAGTCATTGACCGTCTCTTCCACTTTGGAACAACTTGGTCTTCATAAAAAAGCGATCCATATCTCTATATAATTCTAAAATGATAGCCAACTTCCAAGTTGCACCTGTCTTGCAAATTGGTATTCTTTCAAATCTGTATATAATACTTGCAAATTGGGATTCAAGAAAATATAGTCACATTGACGATTATTTTCAAAGGTGGGGACTTCCCACAGTGATGTATTACATTGCTTTCCAACGCCCAACTTCAAAACCACTTTCACAAATTCCCGAATATTCATTTGTATAATTTTTGTCAGTTTTCGTAGTAGCCAGCAGCCAATTTTTCTTAAGGTGGTGACTTCCCACGGTGATGTATTGCAAAGCTTTCCCACGCAAAACATTGAAATCACTTTCACAATTTTTTGGAATATCAAATTCATTTGTATGATTTCATAGTAACCAGATTCGTTGATCCATCTCATTGATGAGTAAATGGTTCTTCAATGACTTTTTTCCAGAAAGAAAAGCACTATATTATATTGAGGCAATATATACAAAATGTTCTGATGGATCTGATAATAAGATCGCTTGAGAAAGACTGAAGAATTCAGCATTACAGTGACATTAAAGGATAAGGACAAAATACCAAAAGATAGAAGCCCTCTGAAACAACAAGGATATAGACCAAAATTGAACTTCACATGGACTGCATTCAACGAATAGGTGGAAAGAGAGCTGAAAAAGAAGACAGTACATAATTGGAGGAGATATTTGAATCCTCAAAGATTTTTAAGTTCCTCCACTTCCAAAGGCACCATATAGTGATGGGAAGGATTGGACGTTTATTAGTTTCTTGTCTTCCCCACCAGGCGAAAGCTGCATCAACAGAGATGAAGTTTAGATGCGGAAAAGAAAAAAACAGAGCTAATTCATACCAGATTTGTTGGGAGACCGTGCACTTGAAAAACAAATGATAGTTTGTTTCCTCCTCCATTTTGCAAAAGACGCATCTGCCAAGAACGCTTCCTCAAGGAATCCCAAGTTAAGTTTTTGTTGTAATAGACCAACCAAGAGAATAAAGTCACCTTGAGGGGGCAGCTAAGTTTCCACCAGAACACTGGGAAAATCTGTCTGTTCAACTTGTTTGATTTGGAGATGAGATCCAAATAAATGTCCTTTACATTTGCTCGAGAGGAGGTGAAAGATAAGGACCATACCAAATGGTCATCGGTCTCAGAGCGCTTTATACCACCCTGTTCGAGAGAGATTTTGAAATTATCCCATAGGAAAAACAATGCCCGCAGAATACCAATATCACCAGCATCCTTAAGCGAAAGAGAAAAATCTCTCCATTCCTTCTGATCCAAGTGAAATAACCAAGATTCTGATCCAAGTGAAATAACCAAGTCTGTGGAGATGAAAAAGAAAAGGAGCTGGAACCTGTAAATTACCACTGAAGCCAGCGAAAGTGTCGAAACCTATGAAGGTAAAAAAATATTCGATGACCAGCTTCTTCCACTTCATTACCTCACGCCTACAAGCAGAAAAAAGATGTTACCCTTGCCAAAGCCATGCCATTTCATGCTCATTGCACTCCATTGTTTTATTAAGGTGAAATTAAGCAATGTCAACTTTAAAATCACATCATATTTGTTGGTTTCTTTTGGCAATTAAAAAAATTATAAATTATAATTAAAATTTAATAAAAAAAATGTTAAAATAATAAAAAAATTTAAAATAATAAACTTATATTGTTTAATTTATAATCCATTATCTTTAAGCATTTTGAAAATTTATTGTTTAATTTATAATCAATTATCTTTAAGCATTTTGAAATTTTGAATGATTAAAATAATAAATTTATATTTTTAAGTTTTTTTTTTTCAAATATATATTAGATAAAAAATAATAATTATATTAAATAATATTATATATTTCAAATATGTATATTGGATAAAAAATGACAATTATATTATTTAATTAAAAAAACATAAAATATCCACAGATAAAAATTCAAATAGTCCTACAATCCAAAAAATGTACTCTGTTTAACAATGCTTAGGTTCAATGACCAATGCGATTTTGATATGACATTCCATGAATCACCCTTCAATTGTCTTTTGATATGACCTTCAATTGCCTAAGTTGGATATGATGAATCACGAGGTCATACATCTCCGTAGTTATTGAGTATTTGCTATAATAAACAGATGGATATGTTAGTTATTCTAATTATAGGAATATCAAAATATCTTTTTTATTTAGTTAAAAAAACATTACTATAATCTTAGTTAAAAGCAAAAAGGAGTATTACTGTAGTTTTTATTAAATATAGCACGTACTAACAACTTAAATATTACGCTTCGGTTTTAATATTTAAAATTAAACATAATTTTTTATATCATAAAATAATTTAATATATTTTATGAAATTATATAGTTGAAGGTTTCATAAATATAACTAAAAAAAATATTATTGCAATAAGAAAAATATCTTATCAATGTATATATTTACTTGATTAATCATGTATAAAAAGGTTATGGGTCAACTTTAACTTCACAAAAAAAATTATAAATAATATTGAGGACCTTATTAGAATTGGAATAATCTCAAATCTCTAGGAAATCAGTGGGTGGAGACCCACGTGAATCTAATTTTTTAAATTTATAAAAAGTAATGGACCATTTTGCTAAATAAAAATTTCTTATATATAAATTAATGTTATAAATAATAATGAGGAACTTATCATGGAGGAACTTATTAGAATTACAATAATCTCAAATCCCTAGGAAATTGGTAATTTTTTAAATTTATTAAAAGTCAATGCAACCTAACAAACTCTTTAATACACTACAACCATTGATAAGCATTAAGACTAAGCATATGTTGAGCATATTCCCTTGAAAATCAATCTAGACTGTAAATAAAAAAAATAAAATAAAAGTCAACAGATCCTCATCCACACTTAAGTTGAAATAAGAAGCCTTCGACAATTATAGAAATTTCAATTTAGTTAAGTCTTAAATAAAACTAACTATAGGTAAGAATGTTTTTTGGTCATAGTTTTTTTGTTGTTGCTAAAGCAAAAATCGTTCCTTCTATTTCATTAAACCACAAATAAATTTACAGAATATACAAAAGCCATGAACCCATCATGGACTCAGGAAAACCAAGGGCGTGCTGTCATAGTAATGATCCAACCCTTCACAACATGCAATGATAATCATTCAAATAAAACTTTAGGTTGAATAATAAAATTTATAAACCTACTATAAAGTTCCTCTACCCCACCACTACTCAGTCACGAAAACCCTGATAAGACCGGTGGCCCCACAAAACAACACTTTCATATCTGACCGTTAATTAGCAATGCAAAATCAGACGGTTCGGAAAAATATCGCCCGGCCAAGATGTGCGAACAATAACTCGCGATGGATGGTGGTTTCAGAACTGTACCCTTGCCACACGTCGTGAGCCTAATGGAATCACTCCCAACATGCCAAAACCACTTACCATTTCTAAGCCGCGTGATCAACCGGTTACCGCTTGAGCCTGGTTTTCCGTCCCGTGAGAAGATTGGTGAGGAACGACCTCCACCGGAAAAACCGTACCTCCCTATTTCGCACAAGCCCCCGTCAATACTTGCTACAGAGACTGCCACTGACTGTGTAATGAACCCTGTGGTGCCATCCGAAAGGAAAGGGGATTGGTCCATTAACATCAGGGCATTAAAAGACTGCATTGAGCTTGCCATTCTTGCAGGTTCCAACCCTAATGTTGAGATCGAACTTATTTTAGACTTCTTCATTCCGTGCCTTTCACACTAGCCCAATATTTAAAAATTTCTCTATCTTCTACCGCTTATTCTTCGCATAGAGCTTTTAACCTGCCCTGAGGCATCTCCTGCCACTTCATCTCAAATCTGCACTCTGAATTAATCACCCCTTGGTTAGCTAGAGTATCCGCTAGTTTGTTGGCTTTTCTTCTAACATGGTTGAAACTCACAGTTCGTAGACTCAGGAGATGTTTTTGAATTCTTTGATACACTTGTATGAGTCTCCAATGTTTTGAGACCCTTTCCGGCGCTGCTCCCCAACTGATTCTTTTAACAACTTTTATGGAGATCTCTGAGTCTGCTTCTACAATGACATTTGAGCTATGATTTAGACTCAGCAGTTCTAGACATTGTTCTAAAGCCATTAATTCAACCATATTGTTTGTGGCTTTACCTAAGTGGCAGTGAAATATGAAGATTATGACTCCTTCTTCATTTCTTAATACCCCTCCATATCCTGCTATTCCAGGGTTGCCTTTTGAAGCACCATCAATATTGCATTTTAGATAACCTTTCGGTGGAGGATACCAGAAATCCTTTTTCGTTTCCAGATTTCCTTCCTTTCTACTGAGTCCATTGGGAATGATCTCATGCATTCTTAGTTGTCTGAGAGTTCTCATCTCATTTTCTGTGGGAGGGTTCTTGGGATAATTACGAACAGAGGTGCTAACTGTCTCCTTAATTTGCTTCAAGATCAGATCCAACAGGTGAAGAGGAATAGTCTTTTCATCCTTGAAAATTCTTTTATTCCGTTCTTTCCAAACATTCCAGATAATGAAGCTTGGCGTAAAGACCCAGGCCAAATTAAGGATCTCATTCTCCGAAAAGTTCCTTCTCCACTTGATTAGGGTGTTAGTGATGCTGCCTTTATCTCTGTCTGTCTGTTGAAAAATGGTGGCAATAGCATCCCATAACCAGGAAGTATAGGTGCAACTGTTGAGAATATGCTCCATTTTTTCCTCTTGAGCTTCACATAGCTGACATATAGAAGGCCCAATGACTCCTCTTTTCCTTATGTTGTCCCAAGTCAAATTTTTTTTTGTGATGAACTAACCACATGAAAAGCTTGATCTTCATCCACCCTTGGTGCCTCCAAAGTTGTTGTCAGGGATTCATTGAATCATTAGAAACTAGGTTCAGGATGATTCTTTTTGCTTCCTTAAGATTAAAGGAGCCTTCTTTATTGAGTCCCCATCTTAACTGATCCTGCCCCTCTGTTACCAAGATTTTCCTTTGTTTTAGCATGTTCATGATTGCCTCTGCTTTTATTTTTATAGGACTGTCATCTCTATAGTCTATGTTTCTCCAGTTTCTCCACTTCCCGAAGTTGTGAGGAAGAGTCCAGAAATCTTTAACTTTTGTTAATCCCTGGGAATCTGTTTCCTGCTTGAGGCTTCTAAAGTCCTCGCTTAACAGCGTAGGTTCTTGTTGCCATTTGTCCTCCCAAAAGAGAGCTAGATCTCCTGCTCTGATTTCCCAGAAACTATTGTCTTGTACTAGGCTTCTATTTTCCCAGGCTTTATTCCAGATGTAGGAGCCCTTTATGTTTCCAGACATTCTAATAAGATCCTGTGTTTGCCATGAGCTTGCATATTTTTCTTTCCAGGTTTTAGCCCATTGAGCATCTGGTTCTTTAATCCATCTCCACCAGAGTTTGGCTCCTAAAACTTTACTTAGAATTTCCTGATCATCTAAGCCTAGACCCCCATGACTCTTGGGTTTACAGATTTTATCCCATGAAACAAGGGCCCATTTCTTCCTTGTTTCTTCCTTGCCCCAAAGGAAGTCTCTCTGGATATTCCTGAATTGCTGTAAGACACCTTTGGGAGCTGGGAGTGCTGATAAAAGGAAAACCAGGATTGCCTGAAGGACGACTTTTGTCAGTATCAACCTACCAGCCAGGTTCAATGATCTGATAGTCCACTTTTTGACTTTGTCTTGCATCTTGTTGAGCACTGGTTCCCAAATACTTTTGTGCAGGGGTCTGGCTGTAAGGGGAATTCCCAAATACTTTGAAGGGAGGGAATCCCTTTGAAAGCCCAGAATACGGGAGATATTTCTCTGAATTGCAATGTTAGTATTTAAGAAAAATATTTTTGATTTGGAGAGATTTACTTCCATACCTGTAGCCAATGCAAAGTCATCCAGGATATGTTTGTACGTTGAAGCTTCTTTGACTGTAGGAATTCCATGCAGCATTGTATCATCCACAAATTGTTGGTGAGTCATGGTCTGACCGTTCTCCATTAATTGAAGGCCCTTAATCTTTCCCAAGACTTTAGCCTGCTTAATGGACCTGCCCAGTCCTTCCATCATTAGGATAAAAAGAAAGGGAGAGAGTGGGTCACCTTGCCTGAGGCCTCTAGAAGAAGTGAATATTTCAGAGGGTGAGCCATTCACTAAAATAGAAAAGTTGGAAGAGGTTACCAGAGCCATGACCCATCTGATCCAGTTGTGATCGAACCCAAAAGCAGAAAGGACCTTTTTGATATAGCTCCAGTTTACCTTGTCATAGGCTTTGGCAATATCTAATTGCATGATCATACCAACCTGTTTCTTGCTGGTTAGCGTGTGCACTACCTCATGGGCTAGAATAATATTATTAAGGATTTGTCTGCCTTCCACATAACCAGATTGTTCCCCTGAAATTAAAGAAGGAAGAAGAGGTTTGAGTCTGCTAGCCAAAACTTTGGATATGATCTTGTATACCACATTGCATAAAGCAATGGGTCTGAACTTGTCAGCAGTCAGGGTTGCATTTCCTCTTCGGTCATTGGTTTATTCAGGTTAACATTATCCTCTCTTGACACCAGCTTAGGGATATTTTTTGTAATTTCTTTAATGCATTGCTCTCTGTCTGGATTGTCTTCCTTAGTGATGCCTCTAAAATGCTGTACCAACACGTCTTCGATATTCTTATGAGAGGTTTGGAGCTCCCCATTGTTATCCAATATCGAAGAGATTTTGTTGTGTGCTCTATTGGCCATGGTGGATCTATGAAAAAATTTAGTATTACGTTCACCTTCTTTGAGCCATTGAATTCGAGACTTTTGTCTCCAAAAGATTTCCTCTTGTCTACATAATTTTTCCCATTCTTGATGGTGTTTATCAGCTTGCTGACTTTTGACTTTATCAAAACCATCTGTGATCAGTGCTTGATTAAGTTCCTGTAGTTTGGTTTCCACTGTCTTTTTGTCCACAAAAATGTTACCAAACTCCTTCTTATTCCATTCTTTAAGTCTGAATTTAATATGCTGAAGTCTTTTGTGCAGGATGAACATATTAGTGCCCTGGATCTGCAAATCTTCGGTCCACCATTTTTCAATGTTGCTGATGAAATCTGGGTGGGAGAGCCAGATATTCTCAAACCTGAAGGGTCTATTCCTGGGAGAATCAAACCCCTTGATCTCTAATTGAATCGGCCAGTGGTCTGAGCCTCCAAAGGGGAGAATTCTAGTTGTTATTTCTCTATTTGCTAGCATAAGCTCCTCTGAGACCAAAAATCTGTCTAGCTTGGAGGCGACCTGAGCCTCACCTCCTCTTCTATTGTTCCAAGTAAAAAGGCCATTATGTGTTGCTGAGTCAACCAGATTCATATCATCTGTGAAGGTTTGGAACAATTCCGAGTCTTTACTTAACAATCTGGTGCCTCCTTTTTTTTCCGAAAGGGATTTAATCATGTTGAAATCTCCTCCCAAGACCCAAGGTATTTCCTCATGTCTGCTTCTGAGCTCTGCCAAGGAGTTTAAGAGTCTGAGTTTCTCATCTATTCTTTGAGGACCATAAACATTTGTAACCAGGAAAATATCCACTACTCCCACTGGTTGAATAATTACAGATAAATAATTTCTTGATGCCTCCGCATCTAATATGTTCACTTTTTGGGGATTCCATAGAGTGAGGATGCCTCCCGCTGTGTTCTCTGCTTTTACTTCAAGAAATTCAAATCTATCCAGCCATTTTCTATGGATTTGCTTTAATTTTTGAATGGAACATTTTGTTTCCTGAATAAAGATAATATCTGGTGTTGCTAGTTTCATTCTGTTACTTAGCATTCTTTGTTTTCTTTTACTACCTAGACCTCTGATATTCCAAGATATGAACTTCATAATTAAAGGTTTGTGAATGAGTAACTGGTTAGGTCTTTCATCTTACCCGAATCTATCATTAGCTTTCCACACTCCATCAAGAGTTCATTTTGCTTCTTCCGACCCCTTTTCTTTCCTAGATTTCTGGTTGCTAAACCTGGAGCTGATTTCATAGTTTTCACATCTTTGTGCTCCTGCTTGTGAATATTTTTACCTTTATCCAACTCTCTTTCTTGTGTTTTCCACAAAAATAACTGTTGTATTCTGGTGCATTCTTCTTGAGGTAGTGAATCGATTCCTCCCTTGGTTCCCTGCCTCAAGAAACCTTCTAGATCCAGGTTTTCCTTGTCTAGAATTTCCTGTAGTTCATGATCTTCCAGATCTATTTCACTTTGGGTCATTTCCTGGTCCATTTCCATTTCTGATTCACTCATACCAGTCTCATTTCGATTGCCCATATCGTGAAATTGTTTATTGTTTTCTTCCTTTTCTTTTTCATTAGGATCTTCCTCTTGAGATTGATTTTCCTTCGTGTTTTCTTCATTATCTTCCAGCACTTGAAACTTGTTATGACTGACCTTCTGCCCCTCGTTCTGTTGTTGCTTTATCCCCTTTTTACCTCCTTTTCTTCTACTTGCCACTTTCTGAAAGCTTTCTGTATCCTTCATTGTATTGGGTTTCCCTTTATTGTCTTCTTTACTGAGAGGGAAATCTCTGAACAGATGTCCATGCTCATGGCATCTACGACATCTAAATGGGATATGCTCGTAGTCCACTGTCTGCACCCACTCCTCATCAAAAACTTCCAAAATAACTTCATCCAGAAGAGCTTCTGATAGATCCATTTCCACACATATTCTTGCAAAAGAGGTGTATTTCCCTCTCCTTGTGGCCTCAGAAATTTTGACAAAACGCCCTAGTTTATTGCCAATGGCTGCTAGAGATTCAGTTTGCCAATAATCAAGAGGTAAAGAATAGAGCCTTACCCATACTGGAACCGAAGTGAAGGTCTCCCGCTCTGGGACGAAGTTCATCATCCAAGGCCTCATATAGAGACCAGCTGCTGCATAAAAGTAGGGTCCTCCTTCGAATATTCTGTCTTTATCTTCGATGTTTGAGAACACCACTGTGAAGAATCCCTTTGACCCGAGATGTAGGTCAATGCTTCCTTTGGGTTTCCAGTGATACTTGATCCACATTTGTAAAGCTTTTTCAGTGGGCCATAGCCCCATAAATTTACAGATGATGGCGTAGTTACCCATGTGTTCCCTGTGCGCCTGCAGAGCAGGATCATTTAATATTACTCTGGGAGTGATTTCTGCTTTAGGCCTGCAAGGTCCCTGTTGCTTTTGGACTTTTGAACCCTGATTTTTGTCTTCTTCCTCCTTGTCCTTTGTGCTACTATTTACCTTGGTCTTGGTCCCCTCTGTCCCCTTTTCGTTGTTCCTGTTTCTTTCCTCAGCCAAGCCTTTGCTATTTATCACCGGTGATTTACCTTTGTTGGATACTATGTCCTTGTAGGAGGGAGTGGAGCTCCCTCCTCTGCCGCCCTCCATTAGAAACAATCTCTGCAATTCTCTGAACCCTAGCTGTTCGCCGCCTCTCCACATGAATCTTTTTGGTCATAGTTAATGTTCAAAACTTTTATTAATTAATTTTAGTTTT
This sequence comes from Pinus tabuliformis, assembly GCA_031772625.1. Taxonomy (NCBI): domain Eukaryota; kingdom Viridiplantae; phylum Streptophyta; class Pinopsida; order Pinales; family Pinaceae; genus Pinus; species Pinus tabuliformis. Next base: position 468,619,064 of record CM062809.1, on the reverse strand, counting down.
TGACAAAATTAATATAAAACAAATTTATAGGAGTGGCAGTAATAAATTTAACATGGAACACAATATCTTGAAAATCAAAACTGGTTCTTTTGTATTTACCTTTTATTTATTTACATTCTTGTGTATTTACATTTTATTTATTTACATCATCATTTTATTTATTTATGTCTTCTTAAAATGACCTAAAAGACCTCAAAGCAAAGTTCCATGGTGAAAGTTTCCATAAATCAAGTGGAATTATAAGATATAACAACATTCTTATGGGTTTGGGAAATAATATGATTAGAAATACAACTCTCATAATAAAACATCTCCACTAACATAACACTCACACATTAATGCATATAAGTTTATGGTCAAAGTTCCCATAAATTAAACGGAATTATAACATACAACAAAATTCTTATTAGTTTGTGAAAAAAAATTATTAGAAAAAAACTTGAATTCATATATACTATTTAACTTAATCTAAAAACTTTAATACAACTTTAATAATAACATGTATCTCTACTAACATAAGAATTACACATTAATACATATAACTAAAATATCTTAAATATTTTAGTAAAAAATAATTATGTACAATATATTTGAAGGGTATAACATTATAATCCTACCTGCAAATTAATTCATATACACATATTTATTCTTATATATATAGATGTTGTATTTACATATAGAACATATCCTTTTCTTTGAAATTCTTTGTTTTAAAACTTGAAAAGTATAACATTATAATCTTACCTACAAAGTAATTCATATATACATATTTATTCTTATATATATAAATTCATATATACATATTTATTCTTATATATATAAATGTTGTATTTAGATATAGAACATATCCTTTTCTTTGAAATGCTTTGTTTTAAAACTTGAAGTCCAAATTTTACTTCATATAACTTCTTTTTCCTTTATTTCTTTGACTTTTGGTTGAATATGATCACTATACACTTAAACAAATAGAAATTTTAAACATTTTCTTGGTCAAAAGAAATTGAAGAAATATATTCATTATTGTTTGTTAAAAATGATCGAGAAGCTTATAGGAATCTACTTTATTAATCCACAAGTTTAATCAAGAATGAAGATCACAAAATCAAACGAAATGGAATCACCATTTTGATATGTTTGAATTACTGTAATGGAATCATGAAATAAACATCACTAAGAGATTGGTTATAGAATTATATAACCGATAACAATCAATAGTATTTTTGTCATATTGTTTAATGCATTAAATGATAAGATGGTCTTTTGCATTATATATTTAATGCATTAAATGGAAAGAATTTTTTTTTCATAATAATTAACATAAATCTATTTTAAATACAAATTTTTATTTTTAATACTATATTATATTTTTAATCACTTATTAATATAACATTATAATAAAATGCATATTAATTCGAAAAAATATATCTTAAAAAACAATTTACCACTCGAAAAAAATAAAAATATTGAAATATAAGGTAATGTTTCGCACCTCTGTATGATATTTATAAACATGGTGTAGAACAAAAATATATTGATTTATTAGAAAATTAATATTAATTTATAATAAATCATTAAATGAAAATGGCATCCGAAAAGAGATTATTGTGATTTTTTTATTTTTGAAATTAATTGACGTAGTTTGATATGACATATATAATTAAATTTATAAAATGGTAAATTTGAAATTTTTTATTATAATTTTTTTTATTGATATTTTAATGTTTTTATTTATATAATTGTAAAGGGGAACTTATTTCAGGACATGTTGTCTTCACATGTCCTTCATCAGGAAAGTTAGAAGATAAAAAACAAAAATTGCTCCACATGTAATCTCTTACATGGCGTTTAAAAAGTAGGGCACTATGGATTCTAGAGGGGATATGAATATAAAATATTTTCACCGTTATGAAAGTCATAGAAGGAAGATCAATACTATATGAGAAATTAAGGATTCATGCGGTAACCTGATTCAGACTTTCCCGCCAATTCAACAAGAGGCGGTCTCCTTCTTTGAAAGGGAATACATGCACAGGGAGGTGGAATGCATAGAGGAGCAGATCTGGGGGACGAAGTTATACCCTTCTATGTTTGATGAGGACTCAAATGAAGCATTATATAAGTGTGTCACTAAGGAGGAAATACAGGAGGTACTCAAATCTTTTAAAAGGGATAAATGCTCGGGCCCTGATTGGTGGATTGTGGAGCTGTTTATACATTTCTATGATGTTATGGATGGAGATTTACTGGAGATGGTTGATGATTCTCGACTAAATGGTTACATTCATCCCCATATCAATTCCATCTATATTTCTCTCATCCCAAAGCGACGGCTCACTGAGACTTTTCTTGACTTCAAACCCATATCATTGTGCAACTTGATATACAAGTTAATTTCCAAAATCATTGCTCTTCGGATTAAGAATATTTTGTCAAAGCATATATCTCCTGAGCAATTTGGTTTTCTGCAGGATAAGCAGATACATGATGCGGTTGCTACTGCACAAGAGTTCCTAGACTCCATTCATTCCAAAAAACTAAAAGCGATAGTCATGAAGGTTGACTTGAGGAAGGCTTATGACTATCTCGATTGGGGTTATCTACGGATGGTTTTAAATAAAATTGGGCTCCAACCCAGGAACACAGAATGGATTATGGCCTGTGTCTCCAATGTAAGATTCGCTGTTATAATAAATGGTTTTCCCAAATTTTTTTTAGGGTTGCCCAGGGTTTAAGACAAGGATGTTCACTATCACCACTGTTACTTATCCTAGCCATGGATGGTCTCAGTGTGCGCATTAAAGAGATTGCTAGGATGGAATATTTCCAGGCCCTCAACTTGGGTAGGGGCATCAAGATCTCACACAACTTTTTCGTTGATGATGTTCTCATTATGGCCATGGTTACAAGGTTTGCGTGGCTCACGCTTCACCATATATTTTACAAATTTGGGAATGCTACAGGCTTTCTAATGAATCAACAGAAATCTATATTTATATATGGCCAGGGTGACACAGAGGACATTGAATACATTAAATCCATTCGAGTGGAAACTAAGAGAATCGAGGAGGGAATGAAATCTCTGGGTTTTCATATCAAACCCAATAACTATATAGTTAATGATTGGATGTGGCTGGAGGATCATTTCTACAACAAGATCACAGGGTGGGAGCATAGATGTCTATCTCTTGGTGGTCGTATCACACTCACATAGTTTATCATCACCCATATAGTGATTTACCAGGCTCATTTATATTGTCTGCCTGCCACCATCATCAAGAAATTAAACAAGATCATGGATAACTTCATATGGTTTGGATCGGGGGCTGGGAGAAAAAACCACTTAACTATATTGGATACTATCACAATTCCTAAGTGCATGGGAGGATGGGGCATACTGGACTTGCAGAGGCTCGAATGGGCTTTGCTGATAAAAACACTATGGTGTGGCATCTTCAGTAATGGCACCTGGGCGAATATTATTAGATCAAAATATCTTCGGGGTAATAAATTTTCATACTGGATGCACGAGGATCTAGTTGTTATTAAGATGGGATTTTCCATTTGGCTTACCCTGAACAAAATAAAACACTGGTTCCTGCGGGGGACTTGCTGGTCTTTTGGACTGGGAAATGAGATTCTCATTGGTTGGGATCACATATTGGGAGTGAGGCCAGACTATCACATTTTGGATAGGCTCATTCAATGTATAAACAACTTGGGACTCTTTTTTTGGATACAAGCCATTAAAACATGGAATGGTAATATCCCAATCTGGAAGGAAGCAGGGGAGATGGGCCTTAGGGGAGCATAAGATTTGGAATGGGAACAAATCAGAAGAGACATGCGACCTTCCAGTATTTGCAAGGGGGGGGGGGGGGATGGAGACCAAATGGGATGGAATGGGGAGATGAAGCGTGGGGTTATATCGGTGTCTAACACCTACAAATTCATTTGCAACAGTTATAGCGACACAAATGAGGTATGCTGGTTTATAAAGTTCTGGAAAATTAAGATCCTGATCAAAATCATACTTTTTGTCTAGCTTGTTTGGAAAAACAAAAATTTAACTTGGGACAATTTATAGAAGAGGAATTCGCAGGGACCTCATATATGTATTTTGTGTAGGGAGGAGGTGAAAAGTAATCTACATTTATTTCTAAAATGCCCAGTTACATATCAGATCTAGCTGGAGATCTCAGGCAGCCTAAAATTCCCCTTAGCTCAGTTCGACTCAATCACTTCTTGTTTGCCTTGGTGGAGTCACAAACCATCCCATTGGCAAGCTATTCCCCTCTCTACCATATGGGAAATCTGGTGATGTAGGAACCATATTATATTTGAAGGGCCGAAGATGGACTTGGCACCGGTCGTTAACCGGATTCTGGGATGGACAAATCCAATACTGTCTACCCCACTCCAGCCTAATCGGTCCCCTCTTCGGATGTTGGTCCTGGGATTAACTATCCTGCCATTTTTTTTGATGGGGCCACATAAGGGGGCAAATGTTGATGTGGTTTCTGGATTGTTCTCTCTTTGGAACAACAATATTGGGTACACTGGGGGGCAAGCAGTGGAACAAATATGAAGGCGGAGTACAACCGCAACGCGGACAAGATGTCCAAATTGGGCATACATGCTTAACATGATGGGATGCATATTGACATTCTGGTGGGAGGCACTACACTAGACGCAAGATTTCTCCCTTTTCCATGATATGGTTTATTTGGCGGATGATCTATTCCATATTATTGTTTCCCATTTTCATGTTCATTTTGGTAGTGCTCATTTCGTGGATTAATCTTTTTTTTGGTCATGGTGTGGTTTAATTATGGATGTTTTCTTATCTTAGATCTACTTCTTATTACCTTGTATTTGCTATGGGATATAATGTGGTTTGGTTTACATGACAAAAATTTGGTGGATGCAAAAGGTATCAGATCTCATGGATTATGTACTGATTTTTGTTTTATAATACAAATTTCAACGTTTTTTTCTTACTAAAAAAAGCATGTAGTAAATATTTTTACATACATTTTTAGAGATGTATTCATTAATATTATTAAATTAATAAATGCATTTATTTTAATATAATTTTTTAAAAAATTTAATTTAATTATCAATAATTATTAAATAATAAAAATTTAAATTTACCTAATACTTTAAAATATTTTTAATAATTACAAATAAAAAATTAAATTAATATTAAAAAATATAAAAATATCATTAAAATTTACAACTACCAAATGAGATGTCAAGTGGATTTGAAAAAATATTGAAGTTGTAAATGAAAGAATCTACCCGATAAAAGCAATTACATAAGGAGAGTTTGGTGAGACAATGATTGCTTTATGAAAATTATTATGGGTAGCATTATCAACTGTTATGGTTACTTGTTTGATTTGGTCAAGGTGAATATTTAGAATACTACTTACCACCATTGCTCTAATATATTATACATATTGTATTTACAATTGATAAGGTGCGTTTTTATATTTTATAATGTGCGGTTATATTTTATAAATAGATAAAGTAAAATTTAAATTATATATTTAAATTTAATAAATTTAATATAAAAATATTTTAAATTATTTTAAAATTTATTTAAAGTTTTTATTTTTAGTATAGAATTTTTAAGTAATAATTTAGAAATTTCATTACTTAAATTTAATGGTGAAAAGTGAGCCGGTTTTCATAATTTGATAAGATTTAAATTTTGTAAATATCTAGTCCTAAAGTTATTATGATGTTTTGAAGTAGAAGTAAAATGTGTGGTTGCATTTAAAAAAATTATATTTAAAATAGTTTGGATCAAAATAGGCCTCTAACTCATGCATATATAAGTGGATCAATGCCTATCCCATGTCCTCTACAAAAGTCAATTAAATTTAATTAAAGTGTTTTTGAAAAATATTGTTATCCTATCAAGTTCAATTCCAACATAACATATTAAACTCATAACAAACCTTTTTTATAATAAATTATTATCTAAAACATCTATTAATACTCATTAATGCTCAAACACATATATATTCCTCTTCAATATAATACCGCCGCCAATAAGTCTGTATTTTTTCACAAAACGGAATAGCGGGCAGCAATTAACCCTTCCTGAAAATCCACATATATGTTCAAAACGTGAATATCGACATTTTTTTGAGGAAGGTAATTACGAGTGAGATTGTTCAAAATAGGCAACGCTTCCTCATTCGCGGCATAGAAGCAGAACTTTGATTGCTACCATTCAGATTTGAAGCAGTTAGCAGAGATGTTGCTTATCATAGATAAATGAGTCCAACTATTCCATCTGTCATATCCTGCTATGAAGAGTAATCACTGCTATCTTCAAGTTTGAAGATTTCATGAAACAATTGAATTATATATTCTCTGATTTTTTATATCTGTATGTTTTTTGTTTTTTTGGTTTTGTTGTTGTTGTTTTTTTTTTAAATCAGAGTTTATTTATTTAGTAAAAAAAGAGTATATTAGTTTCAAAATGCAAGTAACCTCACTCCAACTAAATTTGTTGATTCTTGCTATTAGTATATGACAAAGAAACAAAAGAATACATAGAGACATTGTCCACAACTTAGGAGGCCAAAAGCACTAGAAAACATGGAAAACATGTAAAACACCTCTAACCATGATCATTCATCTAAAGTAATTGAGGCAGGGTTGTTCGGATCAGTCCCTTGGACATGCTCCTCAAAGTGCGCCATCCATGACTCCAACTTCTTCACCTTCTCTGATATCAAATTCTAGCCCAACCAGACCATCATGATCCGTCCCGAACATGGCACTAGAATTAATGCATCTTGTTTAAAATGGCAATGAGTGCGACATGTTCTTCCTGTCGCACCCTCTCCGAAGTTTCCAAACATTACAACAAAAATTGAATCAAATCCCAACAAATATCCAGACAACAATGTTGTTCCGCCTTGCCTCCATGCCAAGGCCGTCGCGCTGTCCCTCCGCTACCAGTGCCCTTCGCCGCTACCCCCACCCCACTTCAAAGTCCGCGGGTTGCTCCCTCCACCACTGGCCAAAGAACCGACACGACCACCGCGAGCCATAGAACCACCACGTGGGAACCAGCCATCGAACTACCATGTCCCCTTCTGATATCAATATTAACACAGCGAAGACCTTTGATATTTTTCATTAAATTGTAATTTTTCTTTATTACACTGTCTCACTTATCTCAATTGCAAATTCCAAGAATATCTCAAAATCAAACTTATCTCAATTACAAATTCCAAAAATATCTCAAAATCAAACTTAGTACTACAAGATAAAGAATATCTCAAAATCAAACTTAGTACTACAAGATATATATAAGAAAAAAAAAACGGTATATCAAACAGAATCACGAATCTTCAGAAACAGGTACTCGGGTCTGGGAGACTGTAAATAGCGGAGTGGGTACCATTGAGGAGTTTGGAAACATGAGCCAAAGACCGAAGATTGGATTCAATGATGGTCTCTACGAATAAACACGCCTCCTCTTTTGTATTCCCTTGTGGTACATCTACCACGTACGATTCGATCACAATAGTTTCGGGTTTCCCATTTATAAGCCTCTCGTGCAGAGTTGTGATGGATCGATAATTGTTGAGCCTATGTTCGCCCCCCACAATACTGAAGCTCAGAATATGCCGCTCCTCGTCCAGAATGTCCAGTCGCTCGGTACTGGTGGCCGCAGGAAGACCCGAAACAACACTAACTTCTCTGACACAGCCAACGTTGAGATCTCCACGCATGAAGCAATTGCGAACGAAATTTTTGTATACTTGAGGCTGGTCGAATCTCCGAACCAGCGACCAGACAACGCTAACCGGCGCCTCCACTTTCTGTATCACCACAGATGAACACCTGCACTCTCTGGCTCCATCATGTGAATGAGAATGGTATCGCTCCATCATCTCCTGCAGCCATTCCCCATATCCTTCCTCCCCCTCCCAGTACTGCACGGCGCCCATCTTGCTAATTTGTTTCGAAACGCCCGACAATCTGAAGCTTGGCTCCTCGTTGTCAATAGGTACCGAGATCAAATCCCGCGATGATCTCCACACCTCTTGAGGCTGCGTTTCATACATCATTGTCACAACTACGCTCTCGAAACCCAAAACCACAACACAGACAGATACCTCTCCCCAAGTATCGAACTACCTGTTCTTCAGTTCTGCAATTCTGCAGTTAGAAAACCAGTTCTCACAGCTCAAGCCTCATACAGAAAGCCAACGCTGGTCATGGAGGGAGCGCTAGTTACTGCTCTGGGCTTTTCTTGTGTTTGGGGTTTCTCCCTGCTCATGCTTATATAGGTTTGAATTAGGTGGGCCTGCGAAAAAGTTTGGAAGCGAAAATTCCACTCGATGGGATGCTCTAAAACTCTGTCCAATATCCGTGCTGTTGTCGTTAGGTCTAAAATATTGACAGGATGATGATGCACATATTACTATCCAGGAAAGTGGATGAGTTAACTTTTCGTGGGAGTCACGTGGTCCACTTGCTCAACTTGCCCTTGGTGCTCTAGAAGGATAGAGAGCTGTGCCTAATTTAGTTTATTGGTAGACCGATGGAGCTACTTCGAACAACAAAATCATGAAAATTTGTTCGCCGCTAAATTTTTGGGTCCATTTTGCAACCGGACTTCAACAAGTTGATGCAGTGTGTCAGTGTTCAGGATGGAAGATAGTTGCACCGACATTGGGAGCGTCAGAGCCAGAGGCAATTGCGCCAAAGCAAGCTTTTTCTTTTCGCGTCCACCACGTCAAAAAAGCAGTTGTCTTTAAAGAGATTTTTTGGAAGTTTTTCGGTGGGATTTTCTGGTCAAAATCTGGGAGCAATTTATTGAAATCGCAAGTTCGATAACTAATTTCTGCACAATCAAAACGTCCCAGAGGTTTTTCAGGGTGCTGAATCCAAATATGCAGTTAAAAAACCATTTTAAATAATACAAATCAAGATTTAACCTCAATTTTTCCCGTCGGATTCCGTCACCGGAATCTCCAAAAAATCGCACTAAAGACAACTCCGTCAAAAAATAATATATATATATATATATATATAATTATTTAATTGAGATGGTTCATTAACTATGTTATGCACTTTTGGGGGTTGTGTTTTACGTGGGCCTGAATATTCTTATTTTAGATTTTTCTTTTTCAATATATTGTTTACAAATATCAAAATGTCCCTTTAAAAGATATTATAGTTCAATGAAAATACATATCATAATATCACTTTAAAAGACATTAAAATTAAGTGAAAATACATATCATGTTATTTAATATTATATTTAAATATTTATTATTGCAATAATTATATATAATTAATTAAGTGAAGTGGGTTATTATGCTATCTAATATTGTGATTGTAAAAAAAAAACTAATCCATTATATTGTACTTATGTGCTTTATCAACATTATATGTGTACCAATTAACCAAAAATACCCAAAGAGATAAAGACTATATGAACGAAAGTTTCCCAGCTTTATGGAATTGATCATTGATGTATGCAACATAGTAGATCTCCCCTAGAGGGCATTGAAAACATTTTTTGACAAAGCATCCCCCACTCCATTTTGTTCCATCTATATATGTCCAAAATTCACCTCACCAAAAAGCTCAACCATCTTGTTGATTATCTGCAGCTAATGAGATAGTAAAGGAGGATCAAAATTTGACTTCTTTAAAACCCAATCAATCACCCCTTTAGAATCTCCAAATATGTTCAAATCTTAATGTAAAGCCACTTAGCACAATAAAGGACACCCCACAGAGCAATGATTTCCGCCCTTGTGTTGGAGTCGATGCCACAATTCCAAAAAAATGGTAATATTGCCCTGGCCTAAAGATAATGTGTGCCCCACACCCACATGAAATAATGTGTGCCCCACACCCACATGAATTATTTTCCACATCTCCATTGAAAAACCCCACAAGGTATATAACCCATATATCCACTAGCCCAAATTAATTAAAATAAGCATATATCTTAAAGCATGTCCCATAAATATCTAGTGGCTTATCCTCAAAAACACATTTATTCCTACATCTCCATATACTGCACATAACTTAAAAAGGAAGAGATCCGTAAACCTTATATTCCTTCATCTAGTCCATAATACATGCTCCCACAGATGTAAGATTCCAACTTGCAGAAATTTTTAAGGTGTTCAGAACAACAATCCAAATGGATACTAAAAATGGGCATGTGAGGAAAATGTGAATCACATCCTCTAAAAACTGTAAGTACAAAATGCATATGCCTCGACCAATAAAACCCCTATGACATAAATTATCCCATGTGAGAATTTTGTTTTGCCATGCAAGCCATCCAAAACGTATAAGCTTTAAGGGAATGTTCCATTTCCATATTTTACAGAACCACCCTTTTTCCTTCTTGTTCTGTTTTGCCATAGAAATATACTGATAAACATATCTAACAAATATTTGTCCTTGTTCTATTAGCCCCTCCCAAAAGAATTTGTCCATATTTCCATCCAGAATGATACCTGCCAAACTTAGATTTTGTATATATTTGTCCCATTCCATAACCATATCCCCATATAAACCCAAAAACCTCACTGTAGACAAGAGGGATCCGATGCAACCTATGTTAGGTTTATATAATAATGCCCAAATTATGTAAGTATCTGATAAAAAGAATTAACAAAGCATGATTACCAAAGAAACTCATTATAAGATCCATATCCACCTCCGCTAATCTCCGGATCTTGATTTTCATAAAGTCATTTTAAATTTAAGAAGTCGATTGAAAAGCCCAAGCCCCATCCTTAATCCACTCAATCATAGACCAAAATCTCCATTAACTTTATATCCCCAAAGCCAAACCAAAATTTCAATATTCTTAATGCACCAACCCCTTCCACTTTCCTTTTTGAAATGTCCAACAACTTAAGAAGGTTAATTTTTTTTTCTCGTTTACCGCTACCCAAATGAAGTTAGAAATGTTAAAATGAATCATGAAATTTATCCAATTGATGATGTCAGGTGTAATATATATATATATATAAAATTTTATTTTATGTTATTGATTATAATTTTTATTTTAAATAAATTTAAACGAGTTAATAATATTTAAAATATTATATGTATTTAAATTCTCAAAATATTATATTGAATTATATGTTAAAATTTTAATTTAAATAAAAAAAAACATTATATTTAAATCTAATGAAGATTTATATAAACAGAAAGAGCAAACAAAACATTTATTTTTATTTTTATTTTTAAATTGGATTACTTTCATATGTAAATGGATTATTTTTAAATTGGATTACTTTCATATGTAAATGGATTATTTTTAAATTAGATTACTTTCATATGTAAATGTAAATGGACCACTCATGTTAATGAATTTGTTATAATGATAATGATTAATGTCCATTAAAATTAATATGGTCTATCTAATTTTAAGAAGGTAAGAGATTAATTGATATTTGAAGTGTTCTCATCACCATAGTTATGCTGATTTTATAAGTCAAAAATATTGGTAGTGTGATAAATATTTTGAAACTTAGAAATCATGTGAATAAAAGTGGGACAAACTCTTTCATCCCGTGACATTTTGGGAATTGGCCAATGCCCAGTTTCACTTTGAAACTCATGAAAATTAGTTATCATAGCAATGTTCATTTTCTTCTTGATACTAGTCATTACAAATAGATAATTATGGTTTTCAAGATTGGGATTGATCACCTCCTTATAATATCTTAGTTTAGTTTTCCCTTTAACTCTTTGTCGCCCCACAACTTACCCTTAAATTTGGAAGTAATACTAAATTTGGAAGTTTTCCCTCTAACTCTTTGTCACCCCACAACTTACCCTTAAATTTGGAAGTAATACTATTTTTAATATTATCCTTATTATTTATGATGATATCCTTCTTTATCCCAGTAATTTAGTTAAGGTGTGAAACTTCTTTATCAATTTTATCTACTAAAGAGATTTCTATAATTATTTATTTAATAATAATAATAAAAAACTATCACAATATAATTAAATTATGAATAAATTTATAAAATAATCTAATTAAAAGATAATCTTATAAACTCAAATTACATAACACGATAGATATAGATGCTATAAATATTTAAATATATTCAACATAGAGCGTATTTACATTCCAATAATAATATAATTTTAATATTCAAGTAGTATTCATCTTCATGACACACAAATCAAATTAGATGATTTGAAATAATAATAAGTATAATGGTCTAATATTTGTATTTTGATTATTAAAATGTGTTTTCTCATAAGTGTGTCTGAGAGTTAATGTATGTATTCAATTAAATAAAAAAAATTATTTGTAAATATATTATTGTAAATAGGGGTGGTAGGAGGGGAGAGATATTATTAAATTCCGAAAGAAGCATTGTGGATAAAATTTTGTGGGGTTTTGGGCAAAAATCCAACGGCGAGGCAGAAATGTATGGGGTTTTTTCGGGGTAACTCTAGCTCATGACCATGGCATCCGAGACATTATCATTCTGGGTGATTCTTTCCTAATTATTCGATATCTGAGAAGTGACACTCCTCCAAAATATAATACATTAAACCTTTTGTATCATCGAATTAAAAGTATTCTTCTCTCCTTCTCTAGATCTTCCTTCTTCCATATCCTCAGAATTCTTAATTCTGAGGCAGATCTCCAAGCCAATAAGGCTTTCCTTCTGGATGAAGGTCAGATAGAAGTCAATGGAATGAGAGGGTATTTTTCAATCCCATAATGTGTTCATGTGTGGCTACCTTATGCCCATCATTTCTATTTCCCTCCCCTATGACCCATTGTGCCCCCCTTCTAGGCCGATCTCCTTCTCTCATCTCATTGTCATTTATGTTTATATGTATCATCACTTTAAATCCCCCATTCCCCTCCTTATGATTTTAAGGGACATCATCTATCAGCTCGACGTAGAAAGGTATGGTCATTGGTTTCATGCAAACATGCCTAAATTAATAGCTTCTATGTGGAATAGACTCGATCATAGTCCTGATCCCATGGCTAGCTATAGATGCATCTCCTTGGATTGATTTATGATGATTTATTTGCCTTGGGGTACTAGAAATAATAATGTTGAAATTTAAGCTCTTGTGTGGCTCCCATGGTGCGATGAGAATACATTTTGTTGTGGAAGCACAACCACATCCATTTCCTATGAGAGGAGTTGGTTCAAAAACCTCAATTCCCTATTGAATTTGAAGTGGGTTGCCTTTGTAACAAGGGTGGTGTCCAGACGCTGGTATATTTGCAACTCAATGATGAGCTTCGAGTAATTCTGTGGAATTTCTTCTATTGTGAGAACAGAGTGTGAATTCAACATCACTACAGTTGGATGACTTGACATCTTTCCCCTTCAGGGTCAGAGATAAGAAAATCAATTTATGATGTTCTTAGCATTATTAGACATTAGACCAACGCTGACATCTTCTATGTCCCAAATCTTAGCTTTGTCATCATTCTTGTTGTTGATCAATTGGAGGTGGCATGCCCCTTCTCGCTAGGTTTCGACCCTATAAATTGTTCTTTCAACTACATTTTCTTTTTCTGGATGCTCTATCAGAGTCTATTGGTCACTGTGTATTATCCTATCTCTCTTCAATTCTTTTCACCATTTTTCCCAGCTGCTATAGTCTCGCTCTCTTGGCACTAGCATAAATCTGTCTTTTCCATGGGTTCTAGCTCTTCAACGTTAGACTCCTTGGCCTCCATGGTGTGTGACTAATGTAGAAAATAACATGAAGCCATCAATTCTAAAATAGCAACTTGCATGTAAATATGTACCAACATCAGACCTCTGAGTGCAACTCTTTTGAAATTATAAGGGCTTAATGTTGTTGAGAACTTCTGGAAACCTGTGTATTTTTTTTTCGAAGAGCCTGGCATTTTGGGTGAACACTTCATCCATTTTCATCAGTTAAGCTTCTTACCCCTAAATATGGGTTAAGTGTTCACCCAAAACGTCGGGCTCTTCGAACAAAATACACATGTTTCTAGAAGTGCTCAACAACATTATGTTACTAACTGTGGAAATATACATGCCATAATTATAGTGGCTCTTCAACAGAGAATTTCTCACCTAGAAGATGAAGTGGATGCATTGCATAGTATCATCATGGATCTCAAGCTCTAGGGTGTTCAACCAGATAGTCCACTCATAGGGCCTCCTGAGATATCGACCTCAACAGGCCAACAAACTCTACATATTAATAAAATGTTGTAATGTTTGGCTTCAAATATTTGTGTTTTTTGTTCCAATTTTTCCACATATACTCTTCTGAGCAAATAAGAGTATTTCTATGATTTGTTTTTTTTTGTAATCTGGCTAAGGGAAATTAGACATAAATTGACATCCTAGATGTATTTGAGAAAACTAGAAATGTAATCCGCTCAGGTATTTTCCGCGTCTAGAAGCGGGTTTAATACAAAAAGTACTCATTTGTGTTAAAAAAATAAAAAAAATAAAATGTTAGCGTAAATGATCAAGTTTAAAGTCAAAGTTCAACAAGTGAATGGCTAGGTATGTATGCTGTAAATATATTTATATGGATAATGTGATAGGCTTGCTATAATAAATTCAAGTTATGTAGTACTACACCGAAATATAATATATAATGATCAAATATGGCCATAGAGAGCATGGAAGTGGTTAGGATTCCACTAGACAAGAAGTGTAAATAGGCTATGGAAAAGTAAATCATTAATTTCCATGTGTCACCCTTAAATCTTATCTCTTTTTTCCCATGGGTTTTAATGAAACCATCCACCTCCATTGACTTCTAAAACCAACTATTGAGTGCTTGTAAATATTTGGTGGGAAGTATTCTCATAAAGTTATGGAAGAGTGGATTGAATACAATCATTAGAGTCCTACATTTCTCATGTAAAAAATAATGTCATTTCCATGCACTTTAGCATTCATTCTATCACTCTCACATTCATGCTATAAGCTCATCATGTTGTATTCTCCATTGTTAACCATGAACCATTAGAAAATTGAATAAGGGAAACATTGTGAAGAGGAAATTATAGGCTTTGGTGAAAGATAGATTGTTGTAGGTGATTATAGAGGCTATAAAATTGACGAAGCCTTCACACCTTATGTACTCATTTCTCTTTGGGTGCCTAAGAGAAAAATATCTGACACTACCAAACCAAGAATCACAACAATGGCCTATTTGAAGCAGTGAAACCGTTTTGTTTGAGATTTATCAATTGGCTAAAGAAGGTGTTTCTCTTTTTATCTTCATAATGTGCTATCATTTCCTTCATAAAATTGACTAGGTGACAAGTGGTTTATGAGAAAAAATCCATATATACCATATAAACTGATTGGGTTTTAAATATAAATATGCAATATGCACCTTTTGTGAGGGTTTCACATCCTGTAGATCAAAATATTATTCCATCTGTAGTATCCAAGTTACCAAATCCTTGTCATCAAATTTCCTCATATCTATATTTGGAATGTGGTGGTTTTTAAACCCCACATTGGAGTCTCTAAAATCGTAGTTCATATTGTTTTTTGCTTCATCATGATTTTCATGGATTGCCTTGTCACCACTGGGAAGCCTTTCTTCTAGTAACTTTGCCAAACCTTCCTTCAACCCCTCTACCTTGACATTCATCATTACTTCCATGTCTTATTTTAAACCATCATTCAAAACTCCCACGTCCCTTTTTATATCACATATATTAATATTCAACATGAATTCCAATTCATTTTTTGTTACTTTTTGCGAGAATGAAATTTTTTGCACTTAGTCTCGTAAATTTGATATATCATGTTGCATTTCTTCTTCTTCTTCATGCGTCATAGAAGAGATCTTTGGTTGCTTACTAGGTGTGTCGATTTTTTTTATTTCTTTTTTTGAGGCATTTTGGAATCAAACAATGATATCTATGCTTCAATATGCCCCTTGAATCACTTCAAGCTGATTTTTCAAACAAAATTTATGCAATTTTTTTTTTAAATACACACATTTTTCTTGCTTTTTAGGAGCTCTACATTGTAGTTGTTGTATCTCTGTAATTGTGAATCTTCAAGATCTAAAATTCTGTCATGTAGTATCCCTCTGAGTCTTCTTTCCAACCCAACAAGTCAGACCAAGATTGGATTCTTTAAGAAAGAGTTATGCCCAATCTCCCACAATGGCCTGATTATAGACTAGTTCCATAGAGAGAACTTGTACAGAGTGCCATGTGTCACTATTTCAACCTTCAGACCGAAAAATGATACCCAAAAAACTATATTCTGTCCTCTTTTCATATTTTTTTACGAAATTCAGATCTAGTGATGAGAGAGAAAGCTATGACGATTGTCCCTAGGTCACTTGTTTGAGATGCAATTCTGGAGCCTACGAAAACCCTAACTTCCTTGGATCATATCTCCAAAAATGTAGTGAGACAAGATCTGAAATTTGTACACGAAGTTCATCAATATTTTGGCTCCACATGGTTGCAATTTTAGCTTTTGAATCTTTGTAGAAAAACGTTATAGCGAAAATTCCACAATGGCTTACTTGAAGCAATGAAACCCTAGAATCCAAAGCTCTGATACCAAATGTTATGCAACTAGCTCACAAATAGATAGATAAACGACTTAAAAATTATCCTCTTGGAGGGGGAAACTTACTTTACATTACATAAATGAAAAAATATTGGATGATACAAATGACAAGGCCTCCTTTGTATATATAGGAGTCTAAGGAGTCACAATATAATCAGAGCCTACATAACAATAATAATGTAAGGGCACAACAATAACAACAGTGGGCTTCTACGGGGAAAAAAATAACAATATTTTGGTTACATGGGCATAAAAATAACAATAATGGGGATAGAATAGTATTATAGGGACCTAACATGTATTGAAGATGTCTTGGTGCTGCTAAGGAAATGAAAGAAGAAAAGTTTTCAACAATTTGTATATGAATAAGTGGCATCAGAATGATTTTAGGCCCTGAAGGGTTTTGTTTACTTATATGTATATTTGAAAGTTTATTACTGATTAGGGTTTGTGTTTGTGCAGGTAAAATCCCTCCATAAGAAGGTTGAATACTCTGGAAGCGTACTTGGACAAATGGATATATCTAGTTTACTAAGGACAAATGAAGCATCTTATGGTGGATGCTTGGGGGGACATCTAGTTGGCCTATGTGTTGATGTCTAAATCCATAAGAGGGAGGGTGGCGTTGGTCTTGGAGCTCTGACCTTAGATACACACCTATATCTCAAGGTTGATGGTTAGTGAGTAAGCTTGATGGTACCTAGATTGACTGAAAGCTCGAGTCCATCTTAGTCCCACCCAGATAGATTACCCTGGTCAAGTATCTATTTCGTAACACTGAGTGTGGTGAACTCTGTGTAGTTCATTTTGAGATCTTCCATGTACCTTCATATATATAGGTAATTATGAATACCTCCCTAGTTAAGAGGGAGTGTTGAAGAATGTAACTAGTGTCAGTCTTCATAATTGTATTTGAGTCATGATGTATTATATTTGTCAAAATAAAGATTCTATTATTATTTATTATTAGATAAAATGACTTATTAAAGCATGGGTTTCATGTTTGGGTCAATTTTTTTAGTTCAAAATATCCATTAAAGACTTCTAGGGATTATGTCAAGTGTCCTTGTCCATGTCACACTGTAAATAACCCTTCTTGGGAATTATTTGTCAGGAAAGAAAATTATTTTAAAGTAAATTAGGTCAATTAGGCCTCCTCCACCAAGTCGGCCTCAAAGGAAGAATTCTATCACCTAGAAGGACTATATATAAGTAGCAACTTGACTCATTTGGAAGAGATCACTCAACAAGTTCGAATTTTAGTAGCTGGAAGTAGTAAAGGGTACGAATTCCAAGGAAGAAGAAGGAAAGGGCTAGTGAAGGAGGAGGAGGTCATTATCTTGCTAAGGATGTAAAAATACCCTCTCTCTTATCTCACACAAAGGAACTAAAACTACAGGAGGGCCGAAATTGCAGTCTTGAAGCTGGGCTGAAATTCTGATGCAGTAGATCAAAAATATGTCTTTTATGTAGTATTGAAGCAATGTTGATGCAGTTGATATTTTAAGGTTGGAAGAACAATTTGAGGGGTGACTTGGTGGAGGAGAAAGGGTTGTTGGTCTAGGGTCTTGGTCCATCTAATTTCAAATAATAAAGGAATAGTTCTTAACTAGGTTTTCCCCTATATAAGGGTTTTTCCCTGGCTGTGCACCTACATCCGGTTTCCTTGATATTCATGCTTTTGTTTTGGTAATTTCTTAATGAACTAAGATAAAAGAATAACATAAGAAAGATAATAATAATTTAAAGAAATCAGAAGTAATTATCAATAAGAGAAAATCAAGAAAATGTCATTAAAGGGGAACATATAAGGAGATAAGTCTACCATCTATAGGAACTATGTCAAACTCAATGAAGGGAGAAAACAATTAGAAGGTGGCTCCAACTACAGAGCCTAGAAAAAGAGGATAGACCTCATTCTCGAAAAGAACAAAGTTTTGGATCTCATTCAAGGAAAAATCAAGAAGCCTACAGATGAATCAAGTGAAGCAAAAAAATAAAAGTTTAGAGAAATCAAAATCTTGGCTATGAACCTTATAGTGGATGGAGTTAAGGATAACATAATTCCATAGATATCCGACATAAATTTCATTGTTCATCTCTCGCTGAAACTTTAACTTTTACTCATGATATAACAATCTAAACAACCCAAAATGGAATCATTCGCCTTCAAAATGAAGGATTTTCATTTCCATGAAATACCATTAAATGAAACAATAATGTTTTTATCAATAGTCATAAGCATATGCAATTTCTACTTTTTATTACTTAGCCTTTGTTCAAAATCATAGAAATAAACATAATCTCTATACCAACTTACCGTCACTTACCAATTAACTCTTGAGTGGCATGGTCACTTTTATGCATACACCCTAAGAATTGTTTGACATCCCATCAACACTCCATGATGAGGACCTTTTAATGTATGACTAATCAAATCCAACATAATCACGTTAGTCACGACATTTCAATTAAATGAAATATTTTAACTATCAATTATTTATGTAAAGTTAGGTGATATTTTAATCATAGTAATTCTACAAATACTCAGAGAGCACCAACCCTCTAATCATCAAAATTATAAGTCACTGCACCACGTGCCCACTGTCTTAGCCCTTGCTAAGGACATCCACACAATGCTTCTAAAATTACTCAAAGAACACCTAGCTCTCTAATCATCAAAATGATCACTAACTGCACTAAGTGTAAACTTTTCTTAGCCCTTGCTAAGACATTCACAAGATTAGCGATACAACAAAAGAATCTACACTCCCAATAACTCCTTACCGAGCAATAGGCTCCTTTCTTGTCAAGATGTATATGAAATTTTTACACAATCATATAGAAAATCCATTTTTAACATATCACATAACTCATTAGTCAATGTTTTTTGTTATGAGAACCACCGTAGGCAAAGAATGCTCCTCCAAACCCATGTGAAGTAGTTTCCATGGCCATATTGCGTTATTTTCACACCTAAACAATTATTTGACAGAGACTATACTAGGTCCAGTCTGGAATTCCATTGGTCAACCAGCTCAAGAATTCTAATGGCCACATAAGGTCCAATATAGGATTCCTCTTGGCAACATCTTACCTATTTCTTTGACAGCATCCTATCTATGAGGAATTTTGGGCCTCCTCCAACAGGCTCCAAAATCAACACAGTTGCCTCAGTATTTTTCCCCTCTTCACCATCTTGGCAAACTCTTTTCCCTTACCGAGATCATCTGTCTCTTGGGAGAGGAAATCTAGGTAGGAAACCACCATCAATCCATTTGGGAAGGCAACCACCGTCAACCCAAGGCCTCATGGCCTTTCATAACCGTCCACAACTCTCTAGCAAGTAAAATTCTCTTTAGCACCTTTTCCACTATAACTTGCACAACTGAACATATGTACATTAACATTAAAGCAATAGGAACATTTATGCACATCATGTATTCATACTTGACCCTCAACATAGGTCCAAAATATGTAGATTGACAAGAATCATAACTGGTATACATTCTAATTTTCCACATAACACAATCATGCATATCATAACTTTATACTTTCTCATTTACTGTTGCAATTCACATTGTATCGTTTTACCTTTACAGGTTCTCATGTTTCCATTAAGCTACCTCTTCTTAATCCCATCAACAACATTATTCATAATTGTTTTTAATAAAACCATACCTTCTACAAAATACTAGTCATATATTTTCTTAATAAAACCATACCTTCTACAAAATACTGTTATACATAAAACATTTTGTCAATTCATTCAAAATGCATTTTGCATGCATCATTGTTCTCAATAATTCAACATGTAGAAATGCATGGATCTTGTTACTTTTTATAAACCACTTTCATGCATTATAACTAGCATAACAAGTAAGGATACATCTTCTAGATGTTTTTTTCCCAGGGAGAAAATATCGTAATTTTCATTAATCAAAGAAAATTACATGTTGTAAATGCCATAGGCATATGCATGAAAGTGACCATGGTCAACTGTGGATTGTTTGTAATTGTAAAAAGAACTACAAAATGACCCTGTGAAGGGTATACTGATAGTAACTAATCATATACATTTTAATTACATAATTCAAAATTTCACCATTGGTGATTACTGTTCTGTAGGAAAATATATAAACACAAAATATATTGTTAAGTTAGGGCCTGTCAGCCCTCTGTAGAACCTGTTCTATGTAAGGTCTATGGAAGAACTGATAGATCTGCTCAGGTGTATGCTCCGTGATCAACCATTCCCCTCGAGGATGATGCGTTGCCTCTTTCAATAGCCGGTCTGTGGATTCATTACGTTCCCTGTAGATATGAGTACATGAAACAAGATCAAAATGTGTTTTTAGAAATAAAATATCATCCAATATGGTTCTGAGTGTATATGCATGGCATGTTGATATGCAGTTGAACCAGTTTATAACTATCTTGGAGTCTCCATATATTTGTAATTGTCTGCAATTTTTGTATAAAGCAAAATATAAGAGATGACGGAGTGTGAGGAGCTCCGCGAAATTATTTGTGCCATCTCCCAACCGCAAACAGATGTGAAAAAAATGTGTTTTAGTCAAATGTAGGATAATGCCTCCTCCACAACCCTGTTCTTGTGCTGCTTCGTCGAAATAGGCCCGAGGATGCTCTTTGTTAATGACTTCCAGAGTGATGTTCCATGTCTGGGTTACCTGTTCCTCAACCTGGGTTTCCATATAGCTCATACAAATCTTAGGTATAATTTATGTCCAGACAATGTTTTTCCCCCGAAAGATAATGTTGTTCCGGCACATCCAAATGTACCAGTAAACTAAAAAAGGTAGGTTCTGAGCTCTCGGGATTGTTGCTATTTCCCACCACCTATTCCAGGCAATTGGTATATCATCACCAATCCATGTATATGGTATGCTTAGTGTGTGTAAGACCTGTGCCCAGACCTGTTGTGTAGTGTGGCATGAGAGGAAGAGATGTTTATTCGATTCCTCCTCTGTGCGGCATAAAACACACCATGTCGGCCCCGAATACGCTTGTTTTATGAGATTAGATCCAGGAGATCCGGCTTGTGGCCAACATGAATGATAGCATATCCATCCTTTGGGGTATAGCTCCCTTTCTTTGCAAATCCCCAGATCAGGTCATCATCCTCGTCCCTTAATCGCACATGGGATTCGATTAATGCCTACAAGTAAGTCCTCCACTCTATTTGCCATTGAACTGGGATATCCAAGGCCTCCCCAGATTGCCACGCTTGCTGATAAATAATTGTATTGTGAGGGTCCTCGAGATGAGCAATGTTGTGCACTCCATTATGATTGAGGAAAGTAATTAGGTTAGGTGGAAGCTGGTAGGAGTTGCCACTGCAAATCCATGGATCGATCCCAATGTGGACAGACCCACCATTACCAATCCTCCATGTAAGACCCCTTCTTATGATGGGAAGGGTATTTAATACAGTCCTCCAAATCACTGATATACCTTTCCTGTTCCATGTGGGTAATCTTAACCAATCCAGGACTGTGCTCAGCCATATGTATTTTTAGGTGATCACCTCCGACCAAAGGCTCTTGTGTTTCAGGAGTATCCAACCTAGTTTTGCCGCAAGTGCTTGTGCAAAAGCAGAGATATTTTTTAAGCCCCAACCTCTCCATTTTTTTGGAGTTGCAATTCTACTCCATTTGACCCATGCATAGGGTTTTCCTTCCTTGTGGCCCTTCCATAAGAAATGACAACAAAATCGATGTATCCTTTGTAGTATACCTTGGGGGATCCAAGCTAGAGACATCCAAAAGACCGGTGTGGCTTCCAGAACTGCTTTAATGAGCACCATTCTACCATCTTTGGAGCGTAGGTGTTGGCTCCAAATGTTTAATCTTCTTTCCACCTTGGCAATCAACCATGTCCAGTCTATAATTTTATATCCATCTGCTTTTATGCTGAAGCCTAAGTACTTCAATCCATCCTCTAGTGACAGGTTTTGATAGGGGAAGTTTTGTAGTGCTAGGTGGGTTTCCTATAGAGAGCAGTCACAGAATGATATGGTAGATTTGTCCCCATTTATTTCCATCCCTGTTGTAGCGCTAAATAGTTTCAGCACTTCAGAGAGTGTGATGATGTCCTGTATTCCCCCATCTAGGAAAATGAGTATGTCATCAACAAAGAGCAGATGAGATAGAAGGCATTGATTTGTTATCTTGAGGCCCATGAATCGCCCTGCTCGCTTCTCCGTCGCAATCAGTCTGCTTAGTCCTTCCATGACCATGAGGAATAGTAGAGGGGATAGTGGGCACCCCTGCCTGATTCCCCGCTCTGCCCGGAAAGAGTGGGAAGCTGATCCATTGATTAAGATTGCAAATGAAACAAAAGTAATGCAACCCATAATCCATGTGATAAAAACGAGTGGGAACCCCAGATGGGTAAGTATCATCCTTAAGTATAACTAGCTGACCCTATCAAAAGCCTTTGAGAGGTCAATTTTTAGCAACACCCCTTTGAGTTTTTTTAGTTTGATGGAGTGAATGGCCTCTTGTGTCGAGCCTATGGCCTCATGGATTTGTCGGTTTTGTAGGAAGGAAAACTGTTCCAGAGAGATGTGATCTAACAGGATCGGTTTAATGCGATTTGCAATAATCTTCGCAATAATTTTATAAAGGAAATTACATAGGGATATAGGCTTGAAGTCATTGAAAGATAGCGGGGAGTCTGACTTGGGGATGAGGGCTATATAGGTGGAATTGATAGGTTCAAAAATTCAACCTAATAACCAACTTTCTTCAACCACACCAAGTAGGTCTTGTCCAATGATGTCAAAAATTGTAAGGTAGAATTCCACTGACTAGCCATCCGACCCTAGACTTTTGTCCTTCTTGAACCACTTCAGGGTGCTCTCTAGTTCCCCCATGGTAACAGGTTTTATGAGATCCTCCATCAAGTCAGGTTCCACAAATCTGGGGAAATGTCCAACAATGCGGATGATTTCTGCAAGTGGTGTGCCTGGGGGGGCTTTGATTAGCTGCTTGAAGTGTGTGTTACCCAATTGTACAAGCTGAGGGTGTGTATTTGCAATCTGACCCTGTACCGAGGGCATCTGCAAGATGGTATTGCTGGCTTTCCTTCCATTTTCATATTTATGAAAGAATTTTGTGTTACCATCCCCCGCTTGTAACCAGATAGCCCTACTTCTGAGTCTCCATGTTTCTTCCCATTCCAACATAATCTTTGATCTCTGGGCTTCCAATTCCACAAGATGTAGTTTTGCTTCTATGGAGATGAAACTTGTTCCCAGGTCATCCGTTAAGGAGGCCAACTGATTTTCTATGTCAGCTAGGGTGTGCTCATCCCTAGCTTTTTTCCTTTTTGCCCAATCTATGGATAATTATTTAAGATTATTCAGGTTACTACAGAATCCTTCGGCCTTCCTCTGATCAATAGGTGGGGGTTGAGCTTTCCAAAAATCCGAGACCATCCTGAGATAGTCGGGGTCCTTTAGCCAGGTTGAGTTAAACTTGAAAGGCACCCTTGGTTTTTTGAAAGAGCCAGCCACTTTTAGATATATAGGGGAGTGATCCAAAATTCCCCCAGAACCCACCCATTGTCTATAGTTTGTGAGGGAATTTAGGAGGTCTTCTTGAATGAGATACCTGTCTAGTCTCCTCCCTAGAGTTGCATCTCCAGTCCATCTATTATGCCATGTTGGCATATTCTTGTTCATAGGAACATCAATGAGACCATATTTCTCCAAGAGGGCACTCAGCTGATCTGAGAGAGGATCCAACTGCGAGTGGTGTCCCCAGGATTCCTCATGTCCGATGGAGAAATTTAGATCACCCCCTAGGATAGAGATTTGGCTGATCATGGGATTATCCAGGAACTGTTGCCAGAAGGCCAGTCTGTTTTGATTGGGGGCATAAATGTTTATAATACGGAGATGATTGCCCAGTTTAGCCGAGAATATATCCATTCCAAGGAAACCTTGACCTCCCCATGATGAAGTCACCTTAATGGATCGAGGGTTGATCCCAATAGCAAGACCCCTAGATCGCCCTGTAGCATCTAGAGCTTGGAAGTGACAGCCGGGCATGATGGCTTGTAAGGTCTTAACAATTTGCTCGGATTGACCTAGGGTTTCCTGTAGGAAAATAATTTCACAGGGTTCACAACACAAAAGTCTCTTAAGGGCTAATTTTTTTGTGGGGCTAGCCAAACCATTGCAGTTGTAAGATAGCCACTTCATTAGGGAACAATATCAAGGGTGTATGGTGTTGAAAATAGCAACAAGAAATGATAAAAATAGAAATGCTAAAAATAGCATTGCTATAGATAGCATTTCAGGATGTATTCCAATTTTAATTTGTCCTAGAATTAAAATGAGAATTTAGTATCACTAGCTGTTTGAAAAATAATTAATTAATTCATCTTGAGTTAATTAGTTGGATAAATTCAAACATGAAGTCTTTGTGAAGACATGCAACAATTATTCCTTTGATTGAGAAAGTTATCCCTTAATTAAGGAGATAAGGATGAGTTGTATTTGAGTTTTAATTAGTTAGCTCAGTTAACTGAGTTAAGTCCAGTTAAATTAGTTCCAAACAGTTGGAGGAACTAATTGTGAGTTCAGTCAGTTAATGCATGCATGCATGCAACTAGTGTTCTCCATATAACTGAATATTCTCTCATAAATAACTCATGCATGTCAGTTCAGACAAAGACCCAGTAGAGATTAAAGGCAGGGACAATGTACTATCAGTTTCTAGAATATTCCCATGTGAATATCTCTTGCATGCAGAAGGAATTCATTCCTTGATGATTGCGTAGTTACTACAGAGGTCAGAGCAGTGTGTGAGGAGAGAATCACACAGGTGGAAGCTAGAGGACCCAGGAGAAACTACGCAAGGAAATAGGAGGCTTGGAGGATTGAGGGAAGGCATATCTGTTGTCTATTCTGTCTATGAGCAGCAGTGAGGGATTGTACTGAGAGCTGGATAGTTGTGAGAGCTAAAGCTTTATGTAATCTTAAGATATTTCCACTTGTATGATAACACAGATAGTGGGGTTTTTAGCCAAGGCTTTCCCCTAAGTATTCTTCTATGTTTCATGTGTGATTGAATCTTCTTCTCTGTTATATGTGTTCTGTTTGATCTTGCTCAAAATCGATTAAGTTCTGCAAGTTTGATTGTAGAAGTAGATTAAGTATTTTGCTTTAGTACATTGCATAATCAGATTAATCCACAGTGAGAATTTCTACATGGTATCAGAGCAACGATGATTAAAGTGGAGAATGATATACAAAGAAAGGAGAAGTTCGAAGTTTGAAGTTCTTGATTGTAGGTACAAAATCGATTTCTTATCACATCTCAAAGTTCACCAATGGCGTTCAATGGCTTGAGACTCAAGTATGCCCTAGATGGCAGCTCGAATTACATAGCCTGGAAAGATCACATGGAAGTAGTATTAGAGATCAATGGTTTGAAGGACTTCATTGATCAAGAAGTCCCCAAGCTAGCAACAGCTAATGCCCAAGAATTGGCGGAATGGAAGAAATGTGTGGCGAGAGCAAGGATGATTCTTCTGGAGGGAGTTCGAGACCAAAGTGTCTCAAGTCTCCATGGGAAGGAGACTCCATTTTCAATGTGGAAGAAATTGAAGGATCTATATAAGAACAACAACAACCAAAGGAAGTTGGTACTGAAAGACAAGCTTCAGAAAATCAAGTGTGAAAAGGGAAACACGATCTCTACATATTTGAACAAGCTCACCACCTGCAGAGATGAGCTTGGAAGTGTAGGAATCATGACAGCTGATGATGATATGGTGAGTCTTGCTCTCCTCGGTCTTCCTAAGAGCTGGCATAGCTACCAAGAATCAGAGAATGGAAGAGAGAAACTTCCAGTTTGGGAACAACTGTGGTCGGATTTGATGCAGGAGGAGATCAGGAGAAGCACTAGAGATGGTTCTTCATCAAAGCATGATGATGAAGAAAATCTAGCCTTAGCGAGTAAGGTGAGGAAAGGGAAAGGGAAGGCTTCACATTCCAAATTGAGTTCTTCCCATGGAGGGAAGAAGATTGACAAATCTAAAGTGTGATACTTTAATTGTCATGAGGTGGGCCATTATGCAACAAATTGTCCATTGAAGAAATCTAAGAAGGGATTCTCGAAAGGATCAGATGGTGAGGCACTGGACTCACAGTTCGAATTAGATTTTACCCTCATCACATGCATGGTTTCGTCGATGGTGGGTTGTTTTTAGTACCTGGATAGTGGGGCCTCATTCCACATAACCGACGACAAGAGTTTATTTAGTACCTTGGAGGAGAAAGACCTCCAGATGCACATAGAGATGGGTGATGATGGAAAGTACCATGTTTCAGGTGAAGGTACGGTTGTGTTTCAGAGGGAGCATGGAGCTCCTCTCACCCTGACTGATGTAAAGTATGTTCCTGGATTGAAGAAAAACTTGGTATTAGTCACAATGTTGGAAGACAAAGGTTATGATGTAGTCTTTAGTAAAGGAAAGGTGTTCCTGAGACACATCGCCACGGATCAGACCAAGAGGATTGGGATTCGAGTGAAGAATCTCTACAAGCTGGAGGTAGATGACTGTGCTCCATTGAGTTCCAAAGTAGAATTGGTGCAAAGCCAAGATATTCACGAGTTATGGCATAGAAGGTTGGGCCACTTGCACCATGGGGCCTTGAAGATAATGCAACAGATTTCTACCGGACTTCCCAAAGGTAAAATTGAGCAAGTGGACACATGCAAAGGTTGTACCTTGGGTAAGTATGCAAAATCTTCCTTTCATGATCAAGACAGTCAAGTTGAAGCAATCTTGGAGCGAGTTCATACAGATGTGTGTGGACCATTCTCGACAACCTCCACCACTAAAGAAAGGTACTATGTTATTTTCGTTGATGATTTTTCTCGTAGATGCTGGATCTATTTCATGCAGAAGAAGGATCAAACATTCTCAAGGTTTTGTGAGTTCAAAGCCTTGGTTGAGAAAGAATCAGGAAAGAAGATCAGGGCCTTGCGAAGCGACAATGGTGGAGAGTATGTCTCTCAAGAGTTTAAGGACTTCTGTGTTGCAGAAGGAATTAAATGGGAGTTGATGACACATCATAACCCACATCAGAATGGGGTGGACGAAAGGAAGAACAGAACAATTGTGGGAGTAGCTCGGGCAATGCTACATGACCAAGGCCTACCACTTGATTTGTGGGTTGAGGCATGCAACAAAGTGGTTTACTTGCAGAATAGAAGCCCGCATTGCATACTTGGGATGAAGACACCAGAGGAAACTTTCTCCGGGAAGAGACCAGATGTGAGTCACTTAAGGATCTTTGGCTCATCAGTTTATTTCCATGTGACCAAGGATGTTTGGAAGAAGCTAGAGTCGACAACAGAGTTGGGGATACTTGTGGGGTACACTGATACTCCCCACAACTATCGGGTGTTTTTGCCTACTAGTCAAAGGACAGTGGTTCGCAGAGATCTTAAGTTCAATGAACTGAAGGCCATGCGAGTTTCCCTTGAGAGGGAGCTCAAGATGCATGCAGAGGAGGAACTTTTGGTTCCTAAGGAGGAGGAGCCTCAGACTGATGCGGAGCAGCCGCATGCAGAGGTTTTAGGAGTGGAGACATCCACTCATGCAGAGTCTTCTAGAGATGTGCGAAAATGGAGGCTGACAGATTGTTGATGGATGCGAGAGAGAATGTGGGAGAGCCATCTTCTCAGTGCAGATAGAGGAGGTCACTTGAGTGGTACACTGGTTACATGGCCCTTGTTGGGGAATGTGTAGAGACCGAACCATCTTCCTTTGAGGAAGCAGTGCAGCAGCCAGTTTGGGTTGATGCTATGGTGGAGGAGTATGACTCCATAGTTTGGAATAGTGTTTGGGATGTTGTTCCAAGACCGGAGAACAAGTCAGTTGTGAGTTCCCATTGGCTTTACAAGGTAAATCATGCTGCTAATGGTAGTGTGGAGAAACATAAGGCAAGGTTTGTTGCCCGTGGTTTCTCAAAGGTCGAGGGGATTGACTATGATGAGACTTTTGCTCCTATCACAAGGTACTCATCTATTAGATCGATGTTGGCACTATCAGTATAGATGGGTTGGAAGATCCATCAGATGGATGTGAATATTGCATTGCTCAATGGCAAGATTGAGGAAGAGGTGTACATTGAGTAGCCGGAAGGTTTTGAGACCTTCGATCATGAGTCACATGTGTGCTAACTCAAGAGAGCTTTGTACGGGCTGAAGCAAGCACCTCATGCTTGGTACACTAGGATCGACAACTACTTCACCGGGTTGGGCTTCACAAAGAGTGAAGCAGATGCGAACTTGTACCACATCATGGTGGAAGGTAAGCAGTTGATCATTGTTCTTTATGTTGATGATCTGATATTGACAAGTGATGATCAGTTGATCATGTCTTGCAAGGAGGACCTTGCAAGAGAGTTCGAGATGAAAGACATGGGTCTCATGCACTAATTTCTAGGCATGGAAGTGTGGCAGAAGGATGGGGAAGTGTTTGTGTCTCAAGGCAAGTATGCCAATGAGATACTCAAGAGATTCCACATGGAGAAAAGCAAACCCATGTAGACTCCTCTAGTAGGTAACTGGAGGAAGGAGGATGCTACTTTAGGTGAGGTAGTAGAGGCTATTGTGTATCGATAGCTTGTGGGTTCATTGATGTATTTAGTGAACACACGACTAGATTTGTGCTTTACAGTGAACCAGCTGAGTCAAGCTATGGTTCAGCCTACTAAGCTGTTTTGGAAGGCAATGAAGCATGTTTTGAGATACCTCAGAGGCACATCTCAGTATGGATTATGGTACAGATGGTCAGAGGGAATGAAGCTACAGGGCTTCACTGATGCAGATTGGGCAGGGAGTCCATCAGATTGGAAGAGCACATCAGGAGGAATTTTCAACCTTGGTTCAACAACAGTTTCTTGGTACATTAGGAAACAGATGTCAGTTGCACTTAGCTCAGCAGAGGCTGAATACATGGTTGCAAGTCAGGCATCATGTGAGGCCATTTGGATGCGGAAAATTCTAGTTGGTTTGTTTGATCATAGAATGGATCCAACTGTGATCTATTGTGATAATAAGAGTTGTATCAAAATCTCTGAGAATCTAGTATTTCATGACAGGTCCAAGCACATAGACATTCGGTATCATCATCTTAGAGACTGTGTGGTGAGGAGGATCATGTTGTTGCAGTATGTTTCGACTGAGGAGCAAGATGCTGACATTTTGACTAAGGCACGTCTCTAATGCACTTGAAAACCACAAGAGTCTAGAATTGCATCGGAAGGCCCGAAAAACAGACCCAAATCGGCCCTGATCACAATTGTTCCCTCTCAGGGTCGAAGAGAGGATCCCATCTCTTCAGCAAAACCAGTGCTAATTTGATTGGCCAGAACCGAGATAAAATCCAGTCTGTGTACTCCTCCCTATGAAAGCGAAGGGCAAACCATCCTCATGCCAGCACCCGAATGATGGGCAATTCTTTGAGCAAGGAGCCCCAAATCTCTGTGGTCCAAAGATGAAGCTTCTCGACAGAGTAGTTCTTCCCACGAACTCGGCCTACCAGGACCTTCTTGGCAGTCTCTACAACTTCACCCATCAAGATGTCTTCGCCCAAAGCGAGGTTGATGTCCTTATCCACTACTTTGAGGCACCTGCATTTTTTGAGTTTATCAGAATGACGGGCCATCAGATAGTCCTTGAGAAGGCCACAGATGCCCTGGTTTATAGTCTGGGGGGTGGATGGGGTGGATTTAGGGTTAGGGATCGGGGAGCTAAAGCAAACAGAGTGGATAGGTGTGCTAGGGTTAGGGCCACCAGGGTTTAAGGTAGCGCTGGAGAGTGTAGGATTTGTGAAGGAGGTAGGCCAAGGTGGGAGGAAGCCTGAGGAGGACGGGGTACAGTGCAGAGCGGAGATGTGGGGAAGCTAGGGAAGCGGCACATCGAAGGTGGGTGAGGGTTGGAGACAAGTACCAAGCAGGTTCAGGGTCGTTGGGGAAAGAGCAAGACAGTCCAGGCCAGGGGCATCATCGATGTTAACTGAGGGCAAGGGATGGGGCACAGATGATCCTGGTCGAACCTGGGCAATGTGAATCGCTGACAGTGGTCACAGTGTTGTAGTGAAAGGACCAGAACCCGACACGGAGCATTGGTGTGACCAAATGACCTCCTGGGGATGAGGGTCCTCCTCATAGTCCACATCGTCCAGATCCATTGTTACCGACAGTAAATGGTCGGTGAAAGTAACGGATGTCGAGAAGAACGAGATGACCGCGAGGACAGAGGGAACCAGGAAAACCGCAGGAAGAGAGGTAGTAGGACATGATAGGGGTCAGGCGAGATGTAATGGTTTAGCCCAGACCGTTAGGTGCTGGGTTGCTAAGCCAAAAAACTGCCATGGTTACCTTCCTTCAGCTCTTCCAGATGTTACATCCAAGAAACTTTAAATCAAAGTTTTCCATAAAGTTTTTTTTTTTTTTTTTCGTTTTGTTTCCAAAACAACAGTTAAGGAGACAATACTTTAATCATTAACATTCTCATAGCTTCTAACTCATGCAACACATCATTTCATTTATGCATATGCATCTAATTAACAACCATTAATGAATACTAGAAAACATCACCTTCAAATCATCAATTCATGGAATTGTGAGGCTTAAACAACAAGATAATCAACATAATTTGATTAATACTATCATTAAGTTGATAGAACCATCAAATTAATCAGTTTAATTTCATTACTGTATCATGATCAAAGTTCTTGTCACCTTCAAGAACTTTTGTTCATATATATGCATTGTTTAAACAAGTATTAACTTTCGCAATAATTTTAGTTTCATGTATACAATACTGTCATGCATAAAAGTATATGCAAATATTTACTCAATGAAAACACTAATTTATCATCAATGTGTAAGTGTTGATAATCATTGTAGTAAAAATCCATCCATCTCCAATTTTCCACAGTGTATTATTATCAAAAACCTAGCAATATGGATTAAACTACCACAATAATTTGTTTACCACTTGCATTAAGCTTTAATCAAAGTTGATTCATGCCTATGAGTTTTAGTAGTTAGTCATGCAATACTAACTAATCAATATTACCAACCATCTTAATTTAACCATGACAAGATTCAATCAACTTTTAGCCATTATATTCAAGACTTAATATCTATCTTTAACATCTAAAGGGGTGTTGTGGCCAGCAACAACCCCCCCTTTTTATTTAGTGTTATTCCTAATACTAAATAAGTGGGGACCCTTAGTTAAAAAATTAAAAAAAATTAAAGTAGTGTTTAAATTTCCTTTTTCTAATAAAATTACCATCATAAGCTTAGGAAGCCCCCCTTAAAAAATCCAAAAATCTAAGTTTTATGATAAGGTAAGACACAAATATTTCCTTAGGAATATCGCATCGCAAGCAGATAACGGGATACACCTTACAAGCCGAACTCCAACATTTGCGAGATCACGATACGCGATAATATCGCATCGCATACAGCGCAATTTACATTGAAAAACTTTAATTTGCCGATATGCGATGACGCCGATCGCAAAATCGCATTTCGCAGAAAACGAGTTAACAAAGATTGTCATATGTAACGTTTCTGCGATTTTGCGATATTGCGATATAGCGATACAACGATATTGTGATCTAGCGATACTGCAATATTGCGATATAGTGATACAGCGATACTGCGATAATGCGATGTCACGAGCGATCAATTTTGCGATGTTATGATTTTGTGATTTTGCGATGTTGCGATCTGCGATATTGCGAAGCAAATCGCAAAATCGCTTCATCGCAGATCTTTCGGGCACGTTATTCAAGAAAAGTATTTTCCTTAAGCTGACACCTGGTTATGCGCTTTAATGCTAATAAATAAGGTAGTTGTCAGTTATTAATGGAATATGGGTTCGTGCTTATCGAAAGAATCATTTCATGTAAGGTGGTATACTTGGTATGTCTGTGGCATTTAAAACTTTCCCATCACCCTTCCTTGTCATTCATTTTCACTTCACTTGTGAATTGCAGGAACGGAGAATAGAAGACGATACAAAGCAATACGCAGGTTAAAATGGGAAAGAAAAGCAAAGCCCTGAGCTCAGAAAAAAAGGAAATGGCTCCCTTGTATACAGACACGACATGTAACAGAGACGCGGGAATTGCTACGTGGGAAGGCATGTATAATTTGCTTGAAGAGGAGAATCTAAGAGTAATGGAAGTTGTTGCTACTGTGGGCTCAAATGGTTCTTCTGAAGCATCCCTTACAGAGCTAGCTTGCTCATTCTTACACCGAATAATAGCAAGGCTCAAAATTCTCCCATACACAGACATGGTGAAGTGGATACTGGACAACGTAGAAATCAGAAACAGACAGTTTAAAACTCAGGGTCAGGAACTTATCGACTCATTCGCTACACAGGATTTAAGGCTCATGTATCATTTACCGGAGCCACAGGCAACTTATAACAAGAAGTTTATGGAGAAATTTGCAAAAGAAAATCAGGACCTGGCAGAAACTACCAAAGACTGGTCTAGGAGGGACGAGCCGCTGAAGAAAGATAAACACGGTATGTACAGTACTGGTTCTCTCACCTCCCCATATTTCTTTGCTGCTGCAATGCTCTATAGATTGTTTGGAATGCCAGATATCAACAAATTTTCATCTGAATGGCTACCGTTATTGGATGCCGCCACAAATGCCACTATTGTAGATTGGGCCAAAATCTTGCCTGAAAATCTAGTCACGGCCATTGTAAGTTACAGATCTAAAAGAATTGTCTCTCAAAGAATATATCCTCCTTTTTACCTATCTGCATATATAATGGATGCGATATGTTATGTTTCTAAGTTTCTTGTAATGGGTTGGAAGTGGACAACTCAAGACCCCTTACCCATCCATGTCTATCATAAAGAATTATGGGACTCTAAGTTCACTCCATACTTTTACCAGATTTGTCATGGAATTATGCTGCTCTTGTACATAATTTCGTATGATAAAGACGCTCCGAGATGTTCTCCTGAAGCAGAGGTAGACATCCTCCCTATCGCAAGATGGTTCGGGGAGGAATTGTTTACTTATGTCAGGGTATTTGGAAGTTCTGCTTCTCCTCATGTCCTACCTTTGTATATCCCTGATAAACTGTTAGCTCGAGAGATTGCCTATCAAACTTGTGGGGAAGGCGGTCTAACTAAAGATTTGAAGGACAAAAAGAAAGCTATATGGCCACAGTTTCCTGTAGCCTATGGGGCCTTTTCGCTATTTGATGTAGGCCACGCATTCACAGAAGTAAAGAATATGACGTGTTTACAGTTATTCAAATTTTCAGGAAGACCATTTGACCCTAACGAGGTTGCCCAAAATTTTGCCACTGCAGTTAAGATAAAGGTGTTCTCTGGAGAAAAGGATTTATTCGATGATATATTCCAACAGAAAAGCACACTTGATCAAATTCTTCATGCAGCCCAATTGCAATTCTCTCTAGAAGAATTTCAAAAGTTCAAAATATACAGGGAAAGAAGGTTAGCTAGTATTCCTTTAGAGAAACTACGCCTAAAACCCGCAAGGGAACCAACTCCAAGTGTTAGTCTTAGTGGAAGTTCAGGCACTAACGGATCTAAATCCAAGTTTGGAAAAGAAACATCTGAACATTCTAAAGGATCCGTAAGTGAACAGGATAAGAGTAAAGGGTCAGTAAAAGATACTGCCCAGTAACCTGAACTTCCACAGAAACAGGTTATTGCCTCTCCGCAAAGAGATCCTCCCCCTCTCACCATTCAGCCACCGCCAGTCGTAACCGAACTAGATAAAGAATGGGAAACCTTAAATGACCTGATCAATCTTGAAGGAAAAACCATAAAAACACCTGCGAGCAATGCACAGGTAACAAAAGAAGTAGTCACAAGAACAGTCAACAATGTCTAAGATATGGAGCATATTCCTATTGCCCCATCCTCCGAGCTTATGCTCAAAATAGAAGAAATCCTTCCTCTTGATGTATTTTATAGCCCACAGCACAAAGCAGTAGTAAGAAGACAAAGGAAGAAAAGGAAATTGTAAAACGTGCTCTCTCAAGACGCAGAACAATTAGATGTCTTGTGGCAAGATCCCACTAGCAATCCTACTGAGAATCTCACCAAACTATCTCAGAACGCCAGAGCATATGCCTCTGCGACTATTGATAAAGCATCTGAGGTACAACAATTGCTAAAAGAAAGGGAAGACCAGATACAAGTATTGCAACAACAGTTGCAACAAGCTAACGCCAACAATGAAGCATAGAAACAGCTTGAGAGGTTACAGTAGGACTTCCAGCAGATGCAGATAGGATATTAGAAAAGTTTGGATGAAAAAGGAAAGCAGTTACAGGATTTACAGGAGATGCACAAGGACAATCCTAAACTCACAGAATTTATCACAGAGTCCATTTCCTTGAATGAACAATTACTATAGCAGCAAGAAACATTGGGCCAAAAGATATCGCAGTGGAGCTATTATTGTGAAATAAGTGATAAAACCACTAATCAAGTGGTAGATTTATGAAGTGACTATGATATAATTGATAAACGGGTGACAGAATATTTGGCTTGGCAAGAAACAGACGAAGGAAAAAGAGTAGGTGCACCAAGGATCAATGAAAATCACAAAGAAATTCTCTTTAACAAATGGGACGAGCAAATCAGGGAGGCAGAGCAAGCAGCAGAAGGAGCAGCCACAACAGCAAGCAGTATTATTGATTGTCTAAATGAAAATTTGCACAGGGCAAATTTAATTGCAGAGACCACTCCAGGATATTTACCTAACGCACAACAACTACAGGTAGATTGGAAACAGAAGGCCCAAGAAAAGGCACAAGCAATCCAAGGGTTAACTAAGTTGAACTGGGATTATTACTGGGCTTACTTGGTAAAGCCACATAGCCAATGGATGACTATGAAGTGTATCATCAATGCGACCGAAAAGATGGCGCCAGCTCTTGTTGATTCTATTTTCTCAGCTCAGCTAAAAGCGGAAGTCGGCCAACCAACTCTTCTCAAACACATGCTGCATGCGTGCGATTTCAGGGACCAAATACAGAAGTAGTTTAATTTTAGATTCACTTTTAGTTTAATTTTGTTTTATTTTCCTGAAAAGAGGACGGTCATTTAAACTACATCCTATATTTTTGTAATAATTTATTTTTAGATTTAGTTAGTAGTATTTAAACCCTTCTCATGCATTTAGAGAAGGGTCCTGAAATTTATCAAAAAGTTATCCCCAGAACATGCACTTCTGTACCCTCTGTGGAGGTTTTGATGAATGAATGGAACAGGATTTATTGATGTTTGCATTTGATATCTGCTACTGATGTTGCACTTTTGTACTCTTAGTAGATATTTGATCAAGAAGAGATAAATCGTTATCACTTGAAGCTCATGAGTAGGACTAGTTATAAATGGTATTTCTATCTCTTAACTATTTCTGCCTTGTGTTAGAGTGATTTTTAGTTTAGTTATTTATATATTGATGTATGAATGCCTGAGTTATCATTTGGCACTTCTGTACGGTGATAGCTATTTATTTATGCTTAGTGTATGAATAGCTTATTATGCGATATGTTTTTCACAACTGTTTCGTCTAACTTTTTATACGAAGTGGTTCATCTTTATTGAATTCTTTTCTCATAACAGCTGAATGATCTTTATTACCAGTTGTTGTTTGAAATCATTTTAGATTGCATAAAGTAAAAATCTCACCCCGGGTTAGTATAGATTTACATATTTCTGTTTATTAGAATATAATTTCCTTATTGTTAGATTAGAATTAGAGTAGAAGTATTCCATTTAGAAACTGTTAGAAACAGAAATATCCATCTTTCTCACACACACACACATATTGGGAAACTGGTCCCATATCCCCAGTCGGACCCGCTATACCAAACGGAAAAGGAGCTGCCAACCAAGGTCCGGACCGGGAGGGTATCCCCCTTGTTGTAGACCCGATTTTCGGGGCTTCAACATATTTGGCGCTAGAAGGAGGGCCAAAACTGTGAATGCCAAGCAAATCCAAATCTAAATACCATTCTGAGAGTAAATTTCCCTCACCCTCTCCTTCGACTTCTCCATTGCATTCAGAAACCTTAAATCCAGAGTTAGAAGTCGCTGGAGCAACAGCCGCTGCTACAAACCCTGATATTTCAGAACAATCTACTATTGAACCTCCTGAAGTTGAATCTTTGATTCACAAACTTCAGCGATTTTCAATATCTCCTCAAAAATCTGATAAATCTCAAGGCAACGTGACTTCGCAATATAATCCTGCTCATCCTCTTACCAGGTTAAAGAGTGAAAAGTTTGGTGTTTAGCCAACCGAATTACCTCTACCTACTAGGAAAAGAGCAAGGAAGTCTCCTAAAGGATCTGATAGCGAGACTTTTTCATCATCATCATCCATCTCAACCTCTTCACCGCGAAGTAAACCATCTACTCCTCCACTTCAGATCATTGTCCATCAACCTATTACAACTTCCTCAACTCCTTCTCAAACATCTGGAGTTATAATATCCTCATCTTCTCAACCACAAGGATCATCTTCTGCACTTTCCTCTATTAGTAGTTCAACGATGGCCCAATCTCCATGGAATAACCCAGGGGCAGTCTTAATGCCTGCACCCTTAAGTCAGTTACCAGCCCATCCTGAAAAATGGCTGCCTAAGTTTAATCCTGAGGCAAGCATGCTAGTAGAAGAACATATAAATAACTTTATGTTATCTATAAATCTCAATGGAGTTGTTAATGAGGATGTTGTTTTTCGACTTTTTCCTTATACTTTGCAAGGAACAGCTGGATCATGGTACTTCTCGTTACCATCTGGATCCATTACTAGTTGGGACATCTTCCAAGAACAATTCCTGACCAAGTTTGCTGATGACAGGTATACAACGACACTGATCAATGACTTGTCTAATCTTAGGGCCGAGTCAAGAGAACCTATCAAATATTTCAATTTACATTTCAATAAAATTTTAAACAAAATTCCTACTGCTTCTCAGCCTAGTGAAGAAGTGCGAAGTGAATGGTACATTACTGCTTTACCATCAAACTTAACAATCTTTGTTGATAGGGCTAACAAGACAACCTTAGTTGAAAACATGAAAGAAGTGATAGTAGTATAGAAACATATTACGGCCCTAGAAAAGAAAAATGCGATGGAAGAACGAAAATCTAAGAAGGTCTCTTTCAAAGAAGATCCCAAGAAAAAACAACCCAAAGATCCATTCGATTTAGAAGGATTACAAAAAGTTTTGAAGACCATGTCTAACGAAATGGTCGACATCAAGAAGCAAGTGGTAGAAACTTCTTCTAAAAAGCCATACAGGCCTTTTAAAAGAAATCCTTCAACTGATTCCAAACCCCCTAACGCTATATCAAATGCTGAATCAGAAGAAGAAGAAGAGGAAAACACTACCGAAGAACATACCGATGAAGAAGAAGTTGTAGAGTTACAAGGTATGTGGGATTTCATCCTCCCAAATGAAGAAGATCAAGAGGTATTCCCGGTTAGTACTCGTAACAGAAATCAACTTGATCCTTCTCAGCCAACACCTAAGCCAAAGAGCGCAAGCTCAATGACTAAGGATAAAGTCGCAGCCAAGGAAACATCACCTAAAGCAACTCAAACCAGCCCAGTCCAAACAAACACATCTACTCCATCTAAAACGCTAATCATTTCAGATGAAATGGAGTATAACATCGTAGAAGACATGAAAAAGACTAGGGCCAATATTACTCTTTTTGAATTGAGCAAGTTAAAACACCAGCAGAAAGTACTTTTGAAAGAATTACATGCTGTGCCAGTTGCACCTTTACCAGCTGCTGTAATCTCTCAAGCTTCCCACGATATGGGAAGACCTCCAACTAATACGATGAATAAAGTTGATCCAAATGATATTGCATTAATTGGAGGAAGATCGAGATCGCATACTCCCCCATTTCTCCTTACTTATGAAATTTTCAATAAAAATGTGCATAATTGCTTAGTTGATTCTGGAGCTTCATTGAATATTTTAACAAGATCAATTTGTGCAAAACCGAACATTCAACCACAGAAATCTGCTGTATGCATAGTCCAATTAGATCGATCGCAAGTCGAAGTGATTGGCGAGTTAAATCAGGTTACCATAAGGCTGTCATCCAACCCAAAGGTATGT
This sequence comes from Pinus tabuliformis, assembly GCA_031772625.1. Classification (NCBI taxonomy): domain Eukaryota; kingdom Viridiplantae; phylum Streptophyta; class Pinopsida; order Pinales; family Pinaceae; genus Pinus; species Pinus tabuliformis. Next base: position 468,580,246 of record CM062809.1, on the reverse strand, counting down.
CAAGTTATCGACATTTTAGTTGCTGATATTCCTGAATTTTATGGCTTGATTCTTAGTAGAGACTGGTCAGAAAAACTTCATGGATACTTTGCAACTGATTGGTCACATATGTGGCTGCCTTATAATGGTAAACCAAACCAAATAAAAGTTGAACGCGAGCGACATCAGAAATACATAGTAACGGAACTTGAGGGAGAAAATGAACCAGTAGCATACAATTCTAACATCATAGGCAACTATTCAGTAGATTCTTTCTTAGGAAATTTTAATGCTCACACTTCACCTTACTTAGAACATTCTGTTTTATCAGAGAGTTCTAAATGCATTAATTTTATAGATAGTCCTGTAAATAAATCTTTGTTTTGGAAATTATTTTTTGATGGTTCTAAATCTAACGAAGGAGCAGGAGCAGGATGTGTGTTAGTAAGCCCAGAGGGAGATAAAATCATGCTAACTTGCAGACTCAAATTCGAGTGCACCAACAATACCGCAGAATACGAAGCTCTAGTCCAAGGCTTGTACAAGGCAATCGGATTAGATGTCAAATACCTGCAAGTTTTCGGAGATTCTGAAGTTGTAATTAGATAAGTACATAATACTATACACTGTTTATCAGGTCATTTAAAGCATTATCAATCTTTAGTTCAAGATTTGACTAAACATTTTATAACATTTAATATTTCCTCAATTCCCAGACTCCAGAATGCTAGCGCAAACCTCTTAGCCAACATAGCTTCCAAGCTCATTCCTTCAGAAGATTTTAGTCCTGACTGATTTTCAATTGAGTTAATTTTTAGACCATCTATTCCTGATAACATTACCAATTGGAGGATTTTCAATGACGATCCTGATATCGTGAGTTTTCTCACATCTGAAGGATCCTACACCAATCAAATAATTGACGAAGACCAGCATGACCAACAATTGCAACAGGATAGTACTAACAATGCTATACCTAAATCAGTAGTCAAATTAGAAGACCTTTATGATTTGAAAGATCGATTCAAAAGATCTACCAATTCAAAACTCCAAAGTTCAACTTTGAATTATGAATTAGTAAATCTAGGAATTGATGCCAAACCACAGAATATCAACCTAGGCCTTGGCCTAGCCCTTGAGGAGAAATTAGCATATATCCGTCTCTTGAAACAATACAAAAGTGTATTTTCTTGGAATTACGATGAACTCAAAACATATGACACTTCCATCATCCAACATACCATCCCAATGATTGATAATGAAAAACCTGTCCAACAAAAATTGATCCATCCCAATTTAGAAAATCAGATCAAAACTGAACTCAACAAGTTATTGAAAGCCAAAATAATCTTTCCCGTTAGACATTCTAAATGGGTTTCCAATATGGTACCTGTTAGAAAGAAAAACGAAGATATTAGAATCTGCATTGACTTTCGAAACCTTAACAAGGCCTGCCAAAAGTGTTACACAAAAATATTGTCACCATGATTATTTGCAGTCAGTATGGGTCCATCATCACTTGTACTGTCCTCCTAAGCAAGTCTAAGACCTCAGCTCTTCAAATCAAGCTTTGGAAATGGGAGAAAGACATTAAAAATCAATGTAACTCTGGTTCCGCACTTTCTCTCATGGTCACCTGCGGTCCCGCACCTTCTGTGTACAAAAGCTGCGTACCTACCCGCTCTATCCCTAACGGTGTAGGTGCAGACCCCTGTAAAAGTCAAAAGGCGCAAGTTTTATCTTAAAAAACTCACTTTGGGTTAATTCTAGAGTTTTCTAGAAGGAATTTTGACATGGATTGTTCGCTCTGAGGTGGTTCATGCATCCCAAAAGAGAAGGAGCTAATCCCTTGACTAAAGGAGCTATCCCTTTGAAGGAGGGCTTTATCCCTTTGAAGGAGGACCTAGTAACTTCCCTCCATTGCACTATAAATACAGGCATTGGGGTGAGGACTAGAGAAGTTAGAAGCTGAACATTTTGAGGGTAAATGCTGGTGAAATTAAGACTTCCTAGTTGAGCTTAAGAGGAGAGATCACATACCTTCTTGGCTTCATTGGGGAGTGAGTGAAGCTTGTCAAAGTAGAGGAGACTTCTTGTTGGACCCTGGGAGGAGCTTGTACAGTGTCAAGGCAAAGGTTGTAAAGTTCTTCTTCTTTTGAATTAATACAATCAAACTCATTTTTCTCAACAAGTATTTTATGTTATTTGTTTCATGGACTCCTTGACTTCCATGTTAAATATGTTTTATGCAATTGGCTTTTTAGGTGCTATTTAATTTGTTTGCCTTGTTTGTGTTTGTAGATTCGCGAAAAGGAGCTCATTTGGATCAAAGGAGCGAGGGCATCCACAAGCTTGCGTTGGACCAAAGGTAGGCCCTAAAAACACTTGTTTGCTATTGTTTATCAAAGAATTTTTAGAGAAAGATAGTGTCTGGTTGGTTTGCTTGTCATTAGGTCTTCTTTGGATTCTAGGAAGGTCTATCTTGTCCGCAAGATCGACTCATTCCGTGTGACAAAATGGCGACTCCGCTGGGGATCTGATTGTTTTCCTTGTTTATACTTTGACCTGAGAAACTGTATTTTCTGTTTCTGTTTTTGACTTGATGATTGTGGGATTGGGTGAATTTAGTTAATTTTGAGTTAGTTTTCATTTTTCATAGTTTTGGGAGAGGTACGCACCCTCTGAGTTAAGCATAGTGCGTACCTGTACGCACTTTTTCTTTGTGCACAGAGCGTGAACGCACCTGTGTAAACAGGCTGCCTGCGTACCCTGTCAAAAATTTGAGAAATTTTAAATTTTTCTCTTTTTTATCAGTTTAGAATTTGTTTATAGGTTTTAGCCATTGCCCAGACCTGCTTGTTCCCTGTCAAAAACTTTCCTTGGTTTAATTTCATTAGTGTTAGGGTTTTAGGTGGAATTCCTAGGAATTTTGCTTGTTGGGCTTGTTTTTCAATTTGGTTGTGTAGTGGCTCTGAGCTTAGAAGCTGTAGGGACCTCAGATTACCTTGGTGTCTACCAGCCTTCTTATGAGTCTGACCATTTATGAAATCTCCCCTTGTTGAGGAATCCGCTTTGAGTTTTCTCATTTCAAAATTTCGAAAAGCTTGTATTTAAAAGTTTGGATTTTCATTTTTAAAAAAAGAAAACGAAAGATTGGTTGTTTTTTGACTAATTGTGATTCTGCATAAATTAGTCCTTAGCTCACATTTAGCTAAGTAAAACATCCTCAAAAAGACACTTTGTAAGCTTTGACTTCAAATAGGTTTTTTATAGTTTGTAGCTCTCAAAGTTAGTCATTTTCATTAGTTTTGAGTGTTTTATTTACAAAATATAAAAAATCTCTTTTGGAAAAAGTTTGTTTTTTGTAGTGATTGAGTGCTTTGAAAAGAAAAGGGAAATTTGTGTGAAATAACTAGTTGTCTCGTTTTGAGTGCTTTGGAAAGGAAAAAGCTCTTCTTTTAATTTGTTTAATTGAGAAAGATTTGTGTTTAAAAAGTATTTGCATTCTCAAACTCTTTCTTAGTTTAGAAGTTCATCGAAGAGAAAAGATTGTTTAGATCATCTTAGGTGCATCTTTTTAGTGATTTCGAGTCGAGTCTTTACACCACGAGTTTCATCTCCGCCACCTCTTGACTTAAACAAAAACCACTAAAATTAACGCTTAAAGTAAAATTCACCTAGTAACATTTTTATTTCTAGGGCTCTGATACACCAACTTAGCTTAGGCTAGTGTCTTGGAGTAGGAGAGTAATTAACTCTCCAAGACAGTAAAAACAAACAAGTAGCTGTATCTTGTGGTAGGAAGAAATCCAATTGTTGCATTTATGCTCTGGGAAAGCTCCTCTTAAAGGAGAAGCACGAGATCGTGTCCGAACCAGTGTGGGAATCAATCCTTCCTCATTGGGAATGACGCCAGATATTCACGTATTAAAAACGGTAAACCTCGGATTAACCATTGTCGAGGAGCCTGGGGTCACTTGTTGGTAAACCTTGGATTATGTCAAGGAGCCTTCAAGGGGATTGAGCTTGCTACTCTGCCCTTGCGTGCGTATCGGATCGTAGACTGTTCCCCCAGGTGTATTTGTCTCAGTTGGTAGCCTTAGTGACCATATTCTTTAGGATTCTTCCTAAGGTGACAGTGGTGGGAAGATCCCACTGTACCTGGAGCAGACGTCGGCTAGACTCACTTGGATTTTCTGGGGGGTTCACTTCACTCGAGACGGTTAAGTGGAGGAACTTGGTCCAGTCTATTCATTAAGCAAGTTGCCGGGGTAACTGTTCCAACCGCCATTTCTGTACTGAATTCTGCGATGTTGGATTTCATCACCAACTAGTGTTTTCGGTCCGGAAAGTTACTGTTTGTGTGTGTTTGATCTCTAGATTCTTTAGGCGTGTGATTCAAATTTGTTTGGTTCTTTAGAGGCTTTAGGTGGTTTTCATTGAGATTTTACTTTGTTTGCGTGTGAAGTAGTTAAAAGTTTTTAACTGTGGCTGAATTACCAAGACAGTCCCGTAGACTTCGAGGCCAGTCTCCTGAGTTTGTAACCGTGGCTGATTTACTGAGGAAGTCCCGTAGACTTCGGGGCCAACCTCCTGAAGAAGTACCGAGCCAGCTTGAAGGCTTGAAAGTCCTCGTAACTCCTAGTGGTAGTAAATTTGGGTCACCTGAAGAAGGAGAGTCTTCATTGGTTGTACATCCTGATTACCAAACTCTAGTAACAGGTTATAATCCTGAATCTATTTCGGTTTCCGAACTTGCTGGTAGCTTTTCATCTACTAGTGATATAGGTGAAGAACCTGAGATATCTGAACCTGTTACTCCAACATCGGGGTTTGTCTCTCCAACTTCTAGTGGTCCTAATTCACCTAGGGTAGAAAGAGTAATCGCCGAAAATCTTCCTTCTGGTTTGATAGCTATTGAAGAACTTGCTCCGGAAGAAGAAGTAGGCATCCCTATCCCTGAAAATCAACCTGTTATTGATCTAAGAGAGCATGAATCAATTTTTTATAGTCCACCTAGAAGTACTACTTGGTATCTTTCTTTGACTAATTATTTGGAAAACCCAGGGTTAAGTTTTTCACCACCTCGTGCTCCTTATCATCCTAGAGGTTTTTATACTCCCATAAATATGTCAGGTTAGTCGTCCATGTTTACTAAATCGCCTGAATCTTTTTTGTACGGCGGTCCTTCTGTTCCCTCTGGGTATCAGTCACTTTCTGGTACTTTTGCGGGAGCATCTCCTCAACCCATTGAGCAAGGGTTATTAACTGGAAGCAATGGTACAAAGCCGTTGAGCGTAGAAGACATTCTCATGATGTCAGGTTCTATTCCCAATTCTCAACCTCAAGGTGGCCAATTACCGCCTGGGGGGCAGCCTCAATTAACGCCTGGGGGGCAACCTCAAGGTACACAGTTTGCATCTGGGGGGCAACCTCAAGGACAGTACGTACCTACGGTACAATACGTTCCTCAAGGTCAACCCCAGACTCAATATGTACCCCAAGGTCAACCCCAGTATCAATTTATACCTCAAGTTCAACCCCAGTATCAGTACGTGCCTCAAGGGTATCTACCCCAAGGTCAGTATTCGAACCAAGGTTTCCAACCACCCCAAGGTCAATCTTATGTTCAAGGAACGAGAAATGTACCTTTCAATTATCAATCCTACCCTCAACCCGGTTTTGGTCCTCAATATTCTCAACCTGTTATGGGTCAGTACCCCAGAATGAACATAGTGTGGGATCCATCGCAAACTCAACAGGTGTTGCAGCCAAGTGTACAATTGTCATCTCAAATTGGACAACCCTTAGTTTCTGGTTCACCCCAGCAACCAGTCCAGTCTAACATTCAAACTTCTGTACCTTTGGTAGTTTCTCAGTCTGGGCCTACTGTGCCTCGTACTCCATCTCAAACGACTGCTGCAACTACCGCAACATCTATTCAATCTACCCCACCTACTTCTGGAGTATCGACAGCTCCGGTTTCTACTGTTCCTGTATCTACTCCTCAGACATCTTTACCACTGTCTGGATCCACGATTCAAACTACGGTTCAGATGCCTGTAGGACAACCTGGTTTAAGTACGGTTGTCACAAGTCAACCTCAATTCACCTATCAACCATACCAGGGACAGTACCAATTCGGTCTTGCTGTTCAGCAGCCAGTCTATCAGTATCAACCGTACCCTGGGTACACTTATCAACAACCTCAACAACCCCAGTACGGTCTGGTTAATCCTGGTTTTCCGGGAGGATACAATATCCCGAACGCGATTCCTATTCCTAGTTATCCTGGATATCCTCCTCTTGGGGCTGGTCTCATGACCCAGAGTTTTAGGGATCCTAATCGGTAGTTACCGTTTATCGCAACTTTGGACTTACCTGACTTGTCGCGCCTAACGAACGATCCGATTAATTATCTTCCGTTTTGGCCGCCAATGCCGAATAAGTTGCCCAGTGACATTCCCAAGTTCGAAGGTAAATCTGGAGAGGACCCGTCGAACCATGTGATGACTTACCACCTCTGGTGTGCGTCTAACTCCATCACAGATGATTCGATCCGTCTTAGACTTTTCCAGCGCACTCTAATTGGTCTCGCGGCCAAGTGGTACATTGAGTTACCGCGAGGCACTTTTTATAATTTTAGTCAGTTAGCTACCTCGTTTTTAACTCATTTCCAGTTGCCAGTCCGATATGACAATGGCATGGAATTGTTAACTTCGCTAAAACAATCGACATCCATGTACATTTCAGATCATATTCATGAGTGGAGACGTCGACGACGTTTAGTGAAGGTATTTATTCCGGATCAAATCTTGGCTGAGTGGTTTGTAAAATCTTTGTTGCCAATGATCACTGAAGATGTTGCTAAAGCCGGAGTTGTTACTGAGGAGCAAGTGATTGCTCAAGCACAGTACCTTGACTTGGTTTATACTCAGTCAGGTACGTTACATGAAAAGATCCCCGATCTTCCCAAGTCAAATCAAATCGCTGCAGCTCCTTTGGGATCTCATGCCGCTGACGGTATGATTGGTATGGTTAACACTAAAAGTAAGAAGAAGTCTTCCAAGAATTCTTCTCCTATCATAACCTTGCCTGATTCCCCGACAGGAGATTCTTCTGCAGAGATTTCCGCCGATATTCACGTTGTAGAGTCATCTACAGCTAAATCAAAATCCGGTGGGAAGAAGAAAGGAAAGAAGAAGAATAAAACGGACAAAAATTCAAAGGAGAAACCTGAAAAGGCGGAATCCAATGATGAAAAGCGCAAACCTCGTTATCCTTGTCTCATTTGTGACGAAGAACATTTCACAAGAGACTGTCCTCATCGTGCAGAGGTTGCGAAGATTGTCAAAGGTTCCCAAACTCCTGCTGTCTTGAAGGATCCATTTCCAAGTCAAGACAGTAAGATGATAGGTTCTTCCTCGAGTGCCAATGAAGAACCCATATTGATGATGTCCCATGTTAGGATTGTGACTCGATCGCAAGATTATGGTAGTAAAAGTCTTGTTGATGGCAAAGAAGCAGAATCTTCTCATTTTAATCCATCAACCTCAGCTCCCAGTTCTGATCCACTACAGATCAAGAAACCTAATCCAGACTTGGTAATCAAACCACCCGCCAAGGGTATACTTCGAAAGTCAGCTTTCAATCCACATGCAAGAGCGGCTCAGAATTATAACATTGTTGAGGATTTAGCTGTTTCATCCTCGGCAATGTCGGCTTTGGAAGTGCTGCAATCATGCCCAGCACAGCGTAAATTACTTTTGTCGGCTATAGGAGCTGTTGATGTTCAGGACCCGAACCTAATAATTTTCGATCTAGAAAATAGTACACCGCGTTTGCCTCATCAAATGGCTTTCCAAATCCCAGTGATAGTAAAAAACAGGCCTATTCATCGGACTGTAATTGATGAGGGAGCCTCAACGTGTATTATGTTGATACAATGTTGGAGATCGCTTGGTTCTCCTTCACTAAATCAATCCCCGACAATTCTTAAGGCCTTTGATGGCCGTGGGTTTCATCCTTTTGGCATTCTACAGGATTTGCCTATAGGGGTTGAAGGAAAAATCGTTAATCTAGATGTGGAGGTGGTTGATGCCCCTCTAGATTACAACCTTCTATTGGGTCGAAGTTGGTCTTACGCTATGACAGCGGTTGTTTCATCGGTCTTCCGAGTAATAAAGTTTCCACATAATGGAAAGATCGTAACAATAGACCAGCTGGCTTACTTTTCATCCGACCCAGCCTCTTCGGAGAGTATTCAGCATGTCGGTAAAACAACTATCCCATATAAGGATGTTGGAGTAGGATTAGTTAAAGATGCCAGTTTACTGGGAACTTTTCCTTTTCCTCCAATCAACGCATCATCTTCATTTGCAACCATTCATATGATTACATCAGACACCATTTTTTATGACGATCCTTGGATCGTTCCTTCTGAATCTGAGATAGACTCATTTGGTAATTCCATGCCTTTGAGTCCATATGAAATTGCCTATGAAGCCGTGCAGTCTTTTGCCGACCCGTGTTCAACCGAAAATGACTTAATGAATGTGGTCTGTGAGGAATCACTTTTCACATCAACCTCGGATTTAACTACGTTTTCTGAACTTGTTCACTCTGACGAGCAAATTCGTGAAATCCTATGTGTAGATGATTTACCATGGGAAGATCTCCATCACAGATCTTCGTTTTTACCTGAGGATGATCGTTTTGAAAATGATTTCTCATCAATTTTTACAATTGAATATGTCAAGGAACCTCAGAATCCAATGAAACATCCTGATTCAGAGTTAAATTTGGGAAACATCTCTCGAACTATTCCTATTGACATTTCGGTTAAGCCCGGAATTGTTGAGAACATTCATATAGGTGCCTTGTATACAGATGACGAAATTCAATTATATAAGGCCCTATTTCAAGAATTCCGCGACGTGTTTGCCTGGTCCTATGAGGAAATGCCAGGAATTGATCCCGCGATTGTTGTTCATGAGATCAAGACTTACCCGGATGCTAAACCCGTCCGGCAACGTTTGCGTCAGATTCACCCACGAAAAGCTGCTGCAATTAAAGCAGAAGTTGAAAAACTGTTGAAAGCAGGTTTCATTTATCCGATCCCGCTAACGGATTGGGTATCAAATATTGTTCCGGTTAACAAAAAACAAGGAACAATAAGAATATGCATCGACTATAGGGACATTAATCGAGCCTGTCCAAAGGACAATTACCCAACTCCCTATATCGATCAAATCATTGATGATTGTGCCGGCAACGAAATATTTTCCTTTATGGACGGTTTTTCCGGATACAATCAAATCAACATTGTACCTGCCGATCAACCAAAAACGGCTTTCATTTGTACATGGGGGACATTTGCTTATTGCAAATTACCTTTTGGGCTTAAGAATGTCGGAGCAACTTTTCAGAGGGCGATGTCTTATGTGTTTCATGACATCAAGCACATTGTGCAACCCTATCTCGATGACTTGCCTGCTCATTCATTACATCGAGCTGATCACCTTGTCCATTTACGAGCAATCTTTATGAGGTGTAGGCATTATCGTATTCGGTTGAACCCACACAAATGTGTCTTCTGTATAGAAACGGGTCGATTGCTGGGATTTGTAGTTTCGAAAGTCGGCATTCGCGTCGATCCCTCGAAGGTCGAAGCTATCATCAATTTGCCTCCTCCTTCGAGTCTTCGCCAACTCCAAAGTTTGCAGGGGAAAGCAAACTTTTTACGACGATTCATTCCTAACTATGCCGAGGTTACAAAGGGTTTTACACGGTTGTTGAAACAGAACACTCCATTCTATTGGGATGAGATAGCTCAGAAATCTTTTGATGCACTCAAACACGCGTTGACCCATGCACCGTTGTTGCATCCTCCCAACTACAACCAGGATTACTTCTTGTATCTCGCCGCCTCTCATTCCACCATTGGAATGGTCTTAGTTCAGGAAGATGAATTCGGAACAGAACATGTGATATATTACCTTAGTCGAACGTTAAATCGAACTGAGCTAAAATACTCACATGTGGAGAAATTGGCATTGGCAGCCGTTCAAGCTGTGCAACGTTTTCGTCACTACATTTTACTATGCAAAACTACAGTAATTTCGGATTGCAACCCTATGATCTACATTTTGACCAAGCAATTGCTAGGGGGCAAGTACTCTAAATGGATCATTATCCTACAGGAGTTAGACTTGGAATTTGAGAAATCTAAGTCTAAGAAATCTTTAGTTTTTGCGGAGTTAATGTGTGACTTCCCGCGTGCTGACACGGAAACTGTGGCGGAGGAGCCCATTGCGGATGAATCCTTGTTTCTAATCAGCACTTTAGATCCGTGGTATGGGGATATCATCGTCTATCTCCAGACCCAATCCTTTCGGCCAGAAATTTCAAGGTCGGAACGTTGGAAAATTCGATTCCAGTCCCAACAATTTAGAATTATTGGAGATACACTTTATCACCGTGGGGCGGATTCTATTTTTCGACGTTGCTTAACTCACGAGGAAGCTGAAAGGGTTCTAAATGACTGTCACTCTGGAGCGTGTGGCGGTCATATGTCTGGGTATGCCACAGCCCAAAAGATATTGCGCGCTGGCTACTTCTTGCCGTCTTTATTTAAAGATTGTATTACGGCGGTCCGAAAATGCCACAACTGCCAGATTTTTGATCGTAAGATGCGCGCTCCACCTGCTCCTCTCCACCCTATAATTACCGTTGGTCCTTTTGCCAAATGGGGTATTGATTTTATTACATGTAACCCTCACTCGGCCGGGGGGCATGCGTATATCATCCTTGCGTTAGATTATTTTACTAAGTGGGCCGAGGCGATGCCTACATTCGAGGCAGACGGCAAGACAACTGCAATTTTCGTGTTCAATCATATAATTGCTAGGTTTGGTGTCCCACAAGCGATAATCACTGATCATGGGCATCATTTTCGAAACGTTATGATGACCGAACTTACAGGCCAGCTTGGTTTACGTCACGATAGTTCAATCCCTTATTATGCACAAGCGAATGGTCTGGTTGAGTCCATCAACAAAGTTTTAGTTATCATGATCCGACGAATCATTGGGATTCATCGGTCGAATTGGCACAACATGCTATTTTCAGCGCTTTGAGCGTACTGAACTTCAGTAAAAACATCAACAGGGTTCACTCCTTTCCAACTAGTTTATGGTTTGGAAGCTGTGTTACCCATTGAATGCGAAATCCCGTCACTGCAAATGGCCATCGAGTTACTTCCAGCTACTTCCAAAGAGGAAAAGCGTTTGTTATACTTAGCTCAATTAGATGAGAATCGACGTGATGCTGCATTGGTGATCGAGACTCACGCAAAACGTATGAAAGCTCAGTATGATCGAAATGTGACCCCTCGAAATTTTTCGGAAGGAGACCTAGTGTTATTGTATGATCAAGCTAATGATAAATTAGGTGCTGGAAAATTCGTTCCTATGTGGCATGGTCCCTATGTTGTCAAGCGAAAGCTAGCCAAAGGGGCTTATGAATTGGTAGACTTTGATGGGGACTCTTTGGGTAAACCCAGAAATGGCCTTTACTTGAAGAGGTACTATGCTTAAAAGAATGGGTATGGAGATTTTTAGTTAGGATAGTTTTTTCTTTCTAGCTGGTGTGTTTTAGTTTAAAAGGTGTGCTTAGCTTATAGAGTGTTTTTTCGTCATTATTCCTGCTTATCTTGGTTTTACTCTTGATATTGCAGATGTCGATGCCTCTCCAAACATACATTGGATTTGCTGATGGTGCTTGTTGTAATACACGGAACATCTCTTCCACAGCTTGGGTTATCTATTCGCCCTCTGATGAGTTAGTTTCTATGCATGGGGTAAGCCTCGGTCAAACAACAAACAACATTGCAGAGTATAGTGCAGTGATTGAGTTATTATCTGAATCTATTTCATTTGGGATTTGGAGTTTGATAGTGAGGTTAGATTCTGAACTCGTTGTATTACAGCTTAATAGAGTGTATGCCATTAGAAATCCAGTGTTATTGAGATTATTTTTGAGAGTGCGTCTCTTGGAACGTGAATTTGATTACATTGAATATCAGCATATTCCAAGGTCTTTAAATACATTAGCAGATGCAATTGCTTCTCGAATGTTAAATAGACATTTGCAATAATCATACATGTAAATTTAAAACCATTCCATAACATGATTTACAAGATAAGCCAGTAATAGTGATATATATATAAGAGTGTGTCAAAAAATACATCGTCCTCGATCATAGGTTGAAAAACACCTTATGATCGGCAAAAATGATAAGTACAAAAAACAAAAATGTCACATGTGCCCACAATAGGTGATCATCCTATCACTGGTGATGATTTCTATAAGAAACCACTGCCCGAGTCACCTTGCAAAGGAACCTCCTAAAAGGTCTCGGGACTCCAATCACATAGCGCTGAAGTCGACGAGGAATGTCATCTATAATGGTCTCGGGAATATCTCCTGTCAAACGCTCAAGATGACCCTCCAACTCGGCCAAAACCTCTGCTGATTCGTCCTGCGGGGCAGACACGGGTGCAACTGGTTGCTTCCTATCAAAAGGCTGGAGAGCGGCTGGTCGCTGTGGACCCACATCTGCATTTGAAACTTTTGCTATCAGTTTTGAGACGATGGAAAATAACAAAAAAAATTTTAAAAAGGAAAAATGTTGAAAAGGATTTTACCTGAGTCATCCCACTGCTCTCCTGGTGGAAGAGCCATGTCTGGGTCACCACGAAAACCTATCCCAGCGTAAGGGAAAATCCTGAATGGAAAAGACCTGGTTTTCCAGCCATTGGAAATACTCAGGTTTGAATCGAGCAACCTCTGTCCTCTCGTCCGGGTGACAGGCCATGACTGCAACCCATCGCATCAGTTTGGGCTCTCGAGGAAGCCCAGCTCCAACAGTAAGGTGCTGTGGGATCAGCATAGGAACCCTCTCCAGGCCAAAACTCACGACCAAAGCCCCATAACCAAAGGTCTTTAGTTGTCCGCTCTTGGCCCTGGTCAGTTGGCCTTTCACATTGGCCAGCACAGCATCGCACCAGTTGAAGATGGTGCCTCGAAAGCAATCAACTGCCATACGCATCTGGGATCCAGTGGCAATATGTAATGCGGCAGCTCCGCAAAGTCTGGTGACAGTAAACGCAATCACCATGAGTTCAGGACGGGATATGGTCTTTATGTCTATCCCTTTGTCTCTAGCCTGGCTATTGCAGTACTCTAGTCGGAGGCTATCGGCAGACTGGCCACTTGGCCTAGTCCCGTGTAGAGTCAAGTCTTCGCCTCTCGTAGGCAAACTAGTCAAGAAATAAATATCCGTCGGCTCGATTTCGAGCTGGTGGCCGCCAATGAAGAAGCACTGGTCCTGTATGCTCCATCTGTCAACCAGCCACTGTAAGAAATCCACCTGAGCCCTCATGCCAGGAATGGCCCAGAATTTGTACAATCCGCACGCCCTCAAAGCATCAAGTGAAGGCTGATGATTCCATGCGGCAGCATCCACGTCCTCATGCTCTCGTTCACGCCAATCTAGCATGATGTACTCTCTGCATCAAGTATAAGGATAAATTAAATTGCTAGAAAATATTTTGTGTGGTCCATTTTTGAGAACTTTTGGGTTCAAAACCCTTGCGGCGGGGTACGCACCCTCCAAGTTAGACACAGTGCGTGGGACCGCACTTTGTCTACACGGAAGGTGCGGACCCCGAGCTTTTTCCCAATGGAGAAAAAGTCGGGGTTCGCGAGTCCACAATGGTAAATATGCGGACCCCCGTGCGCGGGTTTTGCGCCTAAAAACCCTCCCAAAAATGAAATAAATGACTTAAACAAAAAATTAAACGGTTAAAAATGAAGAGTGGGATGATGTGGATTACCTGGAGAAGACGACGTTCGATTCCGACGGTTGGATTTTCCACAATCTTCACAGGAAGTTTTCTGAGCAAAAGCACTATTTTCTCACCCAAACTCAAACGGTAAAAATGAATTGACAAAGGCCCTTTTTATAAGTTTTTTGAGTAAATGAATTGCAAATTTGTTTATGTTTCACTTTGAAAAGGTATTTTGCGACATTTTTATCCATTTCAAACAGGTATGAGTAATGTTTGTGTTTTTGTGCAGAATAAAGGATTATTCAGGCGAAATCTATCATTTTCAACGAAAAAACAAGTAGAGTCATCTTTAAGCCCTTTTCTGACTCCTAAAACATGAAAAGATTGCCGAGCGTTTCTTTTACACTCGTTAAAACGGAATTAAAAGATGGTCCACTTACAGCTCTTTTCCGACCATAAAAATATGAAAAGATTGCCGGATTTTTGTCGTTTCAAATTTGATATTGGTTATAAAACGACGTGTCATTGATCGCTTTTTTACTTTTTCGGATTAGTGACACTAATAACGAAAAGTACTCCTTGGTCGTAAAAGATCAAGCGGTTCTCTCAAGTATTATTTTATACTTTTTCGGGCTTGGGAGACACAAATTTACGAAAAAGGTCAACCCTGGAGTCTTCTTAAGTTTTTTCAGACTCTCTAAAATTGAAAAACGCCGAGTTTCTCCTATACTGGAGTCGTTAAAATTTCACAGTAAAGGACCTGTTCAATTATAAACAGGAACAACCACTCCTTCTTAGGGTTCAAATTTAAACTAAGTTGGACTCATCCAAAGGATGAGCTTATAATCAGGCAAATGTTATCTTCCTCAAGCTTGTCAAAAATAAAGAGGTACTTGCCAGAAATGGTGGGGGAAAGGAGAGAAAAATGAGTCTATTTGTCATACTTTGTAACCACTCTTGAACATGACACTTTCATTCACCTGGGTTGGGAAATCCTTTGCCTAATAGTTGATCAAACCACATTGAAAGTCTTCAGCCGGTTTCTGGGTATTAACTTTGGGTCAGTTGTCACCAAGCCATCTGTCGTGTCGTTATGTGTTCAAGAGGTCACTGCCAATAAGCCATCCATCTGCAAAATATCTGTCATCCATCTTGACCATCCCTGAGTCAGTCCTTGCAACTAAATTTCTTCAACTTGATCTATGATTTCATGTTGTGGGCTTGCCTATGACGAATCGCTTTCTATCGACATCAGCACATTATCTAGAAAGATGATCTAGAAATCGTCAGTACCTTGAGATCTGCATGCCTCAATGGCAGGTTTCTCGCCTTTGACGACAGTTTACATCATTGACTTTTGATCAAAGGATTCCGTGACATGTTTGACATCAACACATTTATTCGCATCTCATGGATTGTACTGGGTACTTTGAGAGCCATTGACATCACTGGTGGTTTCCCTCACACTTGTTAACAGCTTACATCATTGACTGGTAATCAAGTGGTTTCTACCATGTTCGACTTCAACACATTTATTCGCATGGATAGAATCGTACTATTTCGGGAAGTAGAAATGAAGACCCTGGATCTAGTTTCCACCATCCAGGCTGCGAGGAATTTTGTATTCATTATGTTGTGGACTATTCATAAACAGATGGCTGCGTCCATACTATGTTCACACGAGTCTATACTTGTGATGTTTTGCAAGATCATTCATATATCAGACTAGTAGATAGTTTTCTAGTTAGTTTTAATCTGAGTATGGGAATGCCTTCCTCAGCGATGATATGATCTCATATATATATCTTGCATTGAATGTTTTTACAGGTTCCGACCGGGCTCTCCACAAGATGATCCTCGAAATGATAAAGTACTTCACTCTTCCTATATGATAAATGAAATCCTCATCTACTATAGACTTTGCACTTTAGGGGGCAATCTGTTACACAAAAATATCGTCACCATGATTATTTGCAGTCAGTATGGGTCCATCATCACTTGTACTGTCCTCCTAAGCAAGTCTAAGACCTCAGCTCTTCAAATCAAGCTTTAGAAATGGGAGAAAGACATTAAAAATCAATGTAACTCTAGTTCCGCACTTTCTCTCATGGTCACCTGCGGTCCTGCACCTTCTGTGTACAAAAGCTGCGTACCTACCCGCTCCGTCCCTAACGGTGTAGGTGCGGACCCCTGTAAAAGTCAAAAGGCGCAAGTTTTATCTTAAAAAACTCACTTTGGGTTAATTCTAGAGTTTTCTAGAAGGAATTTTGACGTGGACTGTTCGCTCTGAGGTGGTTCATGCATCCCAAAAGAGAAGGAGCTAATCCCTTAACTAATGGAGCTATCCCTTTGAAGGAGGGCTTTATCCCTTTGAAGGAGGACCTAATAACTTCCCTCCATTGCACTATAAATACAGGCATTGGGGTGAGGACTAGAGAAGTTAGAAGCTGAACATTTTGAGGGTAAATGCTGGTGAAATTAAGACTTCCTAGTTGAGCTTAAGAGGAGAGATCACATACCTTCTTGGCTTCATTGGGGAGTGAGTGAAGCTTGTCAAAGTAGAGGAGACTTCTTGTTGGACCCTGGGAGGAGCTTGTACAGCGTCAAGGCAAAGGTTGTAAAGTTCTTCTTCTTTTGAATTAATACAATCAAACTCATTTTTCTCAACAAGTATCTTATGTTATTCGTTTCATGGACTCCTTGACTTCCATGTTAAATATGTTTTATGCAATTGGCTTTTTAGGTGCTATTTAATTTGTTTGCCTTGTTTGTGTTTGCAGATTCATGAAAAGGAGCTCATTTGGATCAAAGGAGTGAGGGCATCCACAAGCTTGCGTTGGACCAAAGGTAGGCCCTAAAAACACTTGTTTGCTATTGTTTATCAAAGCATATTTAGAGAAAGATAGTGTCTGGTTGGTTTGCTTGTCATTAGGTCTTCTTTAGATTCTAGGAAGGTCTATCTTGTCCACAAGATCAACTCATTCCGTGTGACAAAAAGGATAATTTTCGTTTACCTCCTATGGAACAAATACTGCATGCAATTACGGGCTCAGAATTAATGTCATTCTTGGATGGATTCTCAGGATACAACCAAGTGCTGGTACATCCTGATGATCAATTTAAAACGACATTCAGAACTAAGTGGGGCACATACGCATATCAAAAGATGCCATTTGGTTTGATTAACGTGGGTGCCACTTTTCAAAGAGCCATGGACATCGCATTCAAAGGGCTAGTTAATAAGTTAGTGGTAATCTATTTGGATGATATTATTGTTTATTCCAAGAAACGAAACAACCATCTCAGGGATTTAAAACAAATTTTCCAACGTTGTTTAAGGTATTGGATTTTGCTTAACCCGAAAAAATCTTTTTTCGCATTAAGTGAAGGAAAGATTCTAGGATTCATTGTGTCAAAATCTGGAATTCACATCGATCCTGACAGAATCAAGGAAATTTTCGCAGTTCCCCTACCTCACAATAAAAAAGCCATGCAATCTTTCCTTGGCTAGATCAACTTTGTAAAGAGATTCGTCCCAGATTTTTCAAGAATCGTATCTCTTTTACAAGCCATGATTAAAAAGAACGCAAACTTTAAATGGGGCCAAGATGAACATGAGGCATTCAATCTGATCAAACAAGCAATTATCAATGCTCCATCTTTAGCAACTCCAAATTTTTCCGATCCTTTTATTTTGTACACATTTGCCTCAGATAAATCTTATGCTGCGATACTCACACAAGCAAATCAAGAGAAGGCAGAAGCCCCAATTGCTTTTTTTAGTTCCAATTTATAAGGTGCTGAATTGAATTATTCAGATGTGGAAAAACAAGCTTATGCTGTTTTTAAAGCAATTAAATATTTCAGACCTTTCTTACTCAAGACACATACCAAGATCATAGTACCATTTCCAGCAGTAAGAAATCTTCTAGTACAGAAGGATGTAGGTGAGAAAAGAGCCAATTGGGTGACTGCCTTACAAGAATACGATGTAGAAATCAAACCAGCAAATATTGTAAAAGGTCAAGGCTTTTGCAAATTGCTGGCAGGAGCATCGCTAATGCCCAAAAATCCATCTAAAGAGGTACAAGTGTATGAGGTAAGCCTAAACGATGCTGAGTCATTATACGCTGATATTATTTATTATTTAAAGAATGGATATGCTCCTTCAAACCTCGATCATACCAAGAAAAGAGCTCTAAGGTTAAAATCCAAACAATATCAACTTGTGAATGACATTCTTTTTAGAATAAATTATGATTATGTTCTTCTTAGATGTCTTGAGAAATCTGAAGCTGAAAAAGTCTTGCAGGAACTCCACGATGGGCCAGCAGGTGGACACTACGCTGGAGACACCACTGCTCATAAGATCTTACGTGCAGGCTATTACTGGCCCACATTATTCAAAGATGCACACAACTACGTAAGGAAATGCCAAATCTGTCAAACCGCTGCTGGGAGACAAAAGAAACCATCCTTGCCACTGCAACCAGTTACCATCGAACAACCTTTCAATCAGTGGGGATTGGACATAATAGGTGAGATCGTTCCTCACTCTTCTAAATAGCATAGATACATCCTCACAATGACAGATTACTTTACTAAATGGGTAGAGGCAGTTCCACTCAAGACGGCTAATGCTGGAAATATCGTTGAATTCATAGATCAGTTTATAATCACTAGATTTGGATTGCCTTCCGCTTTAATGTTTGATAATGCATCATAATTTTCTGGAAATGCAATGACTGAATTTGCACTCAAAAGAGGTTTCAAACTTAAATACTCGGCCAATTATTATCCACAATGGAATGGGTTAGCTGAATCTACAAATAAAAACCTAATCAGGATTATTAAGCGAACCATTGACCAAAATCATAAAAATTGGCATAAGTCTTTAATATATGCTTTATGGGCAGATCGAATAATGCAAAAAGCCTCTATCGACACTTCTCCCTTTAATTTAGTTTATGGGAAAGAAGTGGTTCTTCCGACACATTTGGCAATTCCCTCTTTAGCCTTGGTCCAATATATTGATGAAGTACCAACTTCCTCTTTACAACTTAGGCAGCTGGAATTAATTAAATTAGAAGAACAACGAGAACGGGCTAAGATTACTCACGCTCATCATCAAGCATTAGTGAAATCCTCTTTTGATTCCAATATGATATCCATAAAAGATTTTCAGGTGGGAGATCTAGTTTTAAAATGGGACAAGGCTCATGAGGAAAAGGGAAAACATACAAAATTTCAAAGGATGTGGCTTGGTCCTTTCCAGATCATAGAAGTCATAGGTCCGTCTACCTTCATGTTACAAGATTTAACAGGAAAAAGAGATTCTCTACCTGTTAATGGTCAGATTCTTAAGAAATATTTTCCATAGAAGATTATTCTTCTATTTCTGTAGAGTAGTTGTTTTTCTTTTCATAATAAAACCAGTTGTGAATGGTTACAATAGGCATTTACGAAAAAGACACCCATTCTCTTTCAAATTTTGATCTTTCACTTGTATAAATAGCAAATCTTTTGGAAAATTGATCTTTATTATTGAAAGATACAGTTAAAAACTATAGCCTAGAGATGATGCTAGTTTCAACTTCATAAAATTTGAAGAAAACAACCTTTAGCGAGAAATTGTTTTATATCAATGCAATGAAAGGTATCAATAACAAAATAAAGATCCTCTGTAGAACAGTTATTTCCAGAAACTCTATTATTGTCGTCCAGAGCTATCTTAAGGAAACAATGACTTCTTCCCTACTAACGAAATCACAACTTTCAGAGGAACAATCCAAGGATACATTTGATCTTAAAGAGTGAGAGGTCTCATCACGAGCCGGCTTATCATGATCATAGATGTTATAACTTGCTGACTTTTCCAACACTGCATACCACAACAGGGTAATGACTCGAGATTGTTGCAATCAAAAGACAAGGGGTCTCATCACGAGCTAGCTTGTTCAACAATGTTATAAATTAGTGAATGACTGTGTCATAAATTGGCTACCAAACCAAGACATTGCTCTTTAAGAATAAAAAGAAAATCAAAGCAATAAGTGTGGATGTGGATTCTTCTTTGGGAATTGTAGGTTTCTTTAAGTAGGATACAGGATCATTGCTGGGTAATAGGTAACCCTGTCGAGGCTATAAACGCCTGCTGGCAGCAGAGGCTCTACCTACGACAAATGAGCATATTTAAAACTGGTTTATAGAGAAGACATTGTTTTTATCTTTACAAGTCAAGTAATGACTGATGTAAATACAAGGACTAGCTTGAGGCAGCAAATAATCAAAGTTGAAAAGAGTTGAAACAAAATGTCATTGACAGGTTAAAGCATAATGTACTTTATCTTAATGTTTAACTTTCTAAAAAAATTTCTGTTTTGGAAGTTTTCAAAATTCAAAAAGCAGCAGAGATAACTGGTTCTTCCAAGTGAATCGCCAATTGTTGTGGCCAGCAACAACCCCCCCTTTTTATTTAGTGTTATTCCTAATACTAAATAAGTGGGGACCCTTAGTTAAAAAATTTTAAAAATTAAAGTAGTGTTTAAATTTCCTTTTTCTAAATAAACTTACCGTCATAAGCTTAGGAAGCCCCCCTTAAAAAATCCAAAAATCTAAGTTTTATGATAAGGTAAGACACAAATATTTCCTTAGGAATATCGCATCGCAAGCAGATAATGGGATACACCTTACAAACCGAACTCTAACATTTGCGAGATCGCAATACGCGATAATATCGCATCGCATACAGTGCAATTTACATTGAAAAGCTTTAATTTACTGATATGCAATGACGCCGATCGTAAAATCACATTTCGCAGAAAACGAGTTAACAAAGATTGTCATATGTAACATTTCTGCGATTTTGCGATATAGCGATACAGCGATATTGCGATCTAGCGATACTGCAATATTGCGATATAGCGATACAACGATATTGCGATAATGCGATGTCACGAGTGATCAATTTTGCGATGTTATGATTTTGCGATTTTGCGATGTTGCGATCTGCGATATTGTGAAGCAAATCGCAAAATCGCTTCATCGCAGATCTTTCAGGCGCGTTATTCAAGAAAATTATTTTCCTTAAGCTGACACCTAGTTATGCGCTTTAATGCTAATAAATAAGGTAGTTGTCAGTTATTAATGGAATATGGGTTTGTGCTTATCGAAAGAATCATTTCACGTAAGGTGGTATACTTGGTATGTTTGCGGCATTTAAAACTTTCCCATCACCCTTCCTTGTCATTCATTTTCACTTCACTTGTGAATTGCAGGAACGGAGAACAGAAGACGATACAAAGCAATACGCAAGTTAAAATGGGAAAGAAAAGCAAAGCCTCGAGCTCAGAAGAAAAGGAAATGGCGCCCTTGTATACAGACACGGCATGTAACAGAGACGCGGGAATTGCTACGTGGGAAGGCATGTATAATTTGCTTGAAGAGGAGAATCCAAGAGTAATGGAAGTTGTTGCTACTGCGGGCTCAAATGGTTCTTCTGAAGCATCCCTTACAAAGCTAGCTTGCTCATTCTTACACCGAATAGCAGCAAGGCCCAAAATTCTCCCATACACAGACATGGTGAAGTGGATACTGGACAATGCAGAAATCAGAAACAGACAGTTTAAAACTCAGGGTCAGGGACTTATCGGCTCATTCGCTACACAGGATTTAAGGCTCATGTATCATTTATCAGAGCCATAGGCAACTTATAACAGAGAATTTATGGAGAAATTTGCAAAAGAAAATCAGGACTTGGAAAAAACCACCAAAGACTAGTCTAGGAGGGATGAGCCGCTGAAGAAAGATAAACACGGTATGTACAGTACTGGTTCTCTCACCTCCCCATATTTCTTTGCTGCTGCCATGCTCTGTAGATTGTTTGGAATGCCAGATATCAACAAATTTTCATCTGAATGGCTACCGTTATTGGATGCCGCCACAAATGCCACTATTGTAGATTGGGCCAAAATCTTGTCTGAAAATCTAGTCACGGCCATTGTAAGTTATAGATCTAAAAGAACTATCTCTCAAAGAATCTATCCTCCTTTTTACCTATCTGCATATATAATGGATGCGATATGTTATGTTTCTAAGTTTCCTGTAATGGGTTGGAAGTGGACAACTCAAGACCACTTACCCATCCATGTCTATCATAAAGAATTATGGGACTCTAAGTTCACTCCATACTTTTACCAGATTTGTCATGGAATTATGCTGCCCTTGTACAGAATGTCTTATGATAAAGACGCTCCGAGATGTTCTCCTGAAGCAGAGGTAGACATACTCCCTATCGCAAGATGGTTCGGGGAGGAATTGTTTACTTATGTCAGGGTATTTGGAAGTTCTGCTTCTCCTCATGTCCTACCTTTGTATATCCCTGATAAACTGTTAGCTCGAGAGATTGCCTCTCAAACTTGTGGGGAAGGTGGTCTAACTAAAGATTTGAAGGACAAAAAGAAAGCTATATGGCCACAGTTTCCTGTAGCCGGTGGGGCCTTTTCGCTATTTGATGTAGGCCACACATTCATAGAAGTAAAGAATATGACGTGTTTACAGTTATTCAAATTTTCAGGAAGACCATTTGACCCTAATGAGGTTGCCCAGAATTTCACCACTGCAGTCAAGATAAAGGTGTTCTCTGGAGAAAAGGATTTATTCGATGATATATTCCAACATAAAAGCACACTTGATCAAATTCTGCATGCAGCCCAATTGCAATTCTCTCCAGAAGAATTTCAAAAGTTCAAAATATATAGGGAAAGAAGGTTAGCCAGTATTCCTTTAGAGAAACTACGCCTAAAACCCGCAAGGGAACCAACTCCAAGTGTTAGTCTTAGTGGAAGTTTAGGCACTAACGGATCTAAATCCAAGTCTGGAAAAGAAACATCTGAACATTCTAAAGGATCCGTAAGTGAACAGGATAGGAGTGAAGGGTCAGTAAAAGATACTGCCCAATCAACCGAACTTCCACAGCAACAGGTTATTGCCTCTCCGCAAAGAGATCCTCCCCCTCTCGCCATTCAACCACTGCCAGTCACAACCGAACTAGATAAAGAATGGGAAACCTTCAATGACCTAATCAATCTTGAAGGACAAACCATAAAAACACCTGTGAGCAATGCACAGGTAACAAAAGAAGTAGTCACAAGAACAGTCGGCAATGTCTCAGATATGGAGCATATTCCTATTGCCCCATCCTCTGAGCTTATGCTCAAAATAGAAGAAATCCCTCCTCTTGATGTATTTTATAGCCCGCAGAACAAAGCAGTAGTAAGAAGACAAAGGAAGAAAAGGAAATTGGAAAACGTGCTCTCTCAAGACGCAGAACAATTAGATGTCTTGTGGCAAGATCCCACTAGCAATCCTACTGAGAATCTCACCAAACTATCTCAGATCGCAGGAGCATATGCCTCTGCGACTATTGATAAAGCATCTGAGGTACAAAAATTGCTAAAAGAAAGGGAAGACCAGATACAAGTATTGCAACAACAGTTGCAACAAGCTAATGCCAACAATGAAGCACAAAAATAGCTTGAGAGGTTACAGCAGGACTTCCAACAGATGCAGATAGGATATCAGAAAAGTTTGGATGAAAAAGGAAAGCAGGTACAGGATTTACAGGAGATGCACAACGACAATCCTAAACTCACAGAATTTATCATAGAGTCCATTTACTTGAATGAACAATTACTACAGCAGCAAGAAACGTTGGGCCAAAAGATATCGCAGTGGAGCTATTATTGTGAAATAAGTGATAAAACCACTAATCAAGTGGTAGATTTACGAAGTGACTATGATCTAATTGTTAAATGGGTGACTGAATATTTGGCTTAGCAAGAAACAGACGAAGGAAAAAGTGCAGGTGCACCAAGGATCAATGAAAATCACAAAGAAATGCTCTTTAACAAATGGGACGAGCAAATCAGGGAGGCCGAGCAAGCAGCAGAAGGAGTAACCACGGCAACAAGCAGTATTATTGATTGTGTAAATGAAAATTTGCACAGGGAAAATTTAATCACTGAGACCACTCCAGGATATTTACCTAATGCACAGCAATTACAGGCAGATTGGAAACAAAAGGCCCAAGAAAAGGCACAAGCAATCCAAGGGTTAACAAGTTGAACTGGGATTATTACTGGGCTTACTTGGTAAAGCCACATATCCAATGGATGACTATGAAGTGTATCATCCATGCGGCCGAAAAGATGGTGCCAGCTCTTGTTGATTCTGTTTTCTCAGCTCAGCTAAAAGCGGAAGTCGGCAAGCCAACTCTTCTCAAACAGATGCTGCATGCGTGCGATTTCAGGGACCAAATACATAAGTAGTTTAATTTTAGATTCAATTTTAGTTTAACTTTGTTTTATTTTCCTGAAAAGAGGATGGTCATTTAAACCGCATCCTATATTTTTGTAATAATTTATTTTTAGATTTAGTTAGTAGTATTTAAACCCTTCTCATGCATTTAGAGAAGGGTCCTGAAATTTGTCAAAAACTTATCCCCAGAACATGCACTTCTGTACCCTCTATGGAGGTTTTGATGAATGAATGGAACATAATTTATTGATGTTTGCATTTGATATCTGCTACTGATGTTGCACTTTTGTACTCTTAGTAGATATTTGATCAAGAAGAGATAAATCATTATCACTTGAAGCTCATGAGTAGGACTAGTTATAAATGGTATTTCTATCCTTAACTATTTCTGCCTTATGTTAGAGTGATTTTCAGTTCAGTTATTTATATATTGATGTATGAATGCCTGAGTTATCATTTGGCACTTATGTACGGTGATAGCTATTTATTTATGCTTAGTGTATAAATAGCTTATTATGCGATATGTTTTTCACAACTATTTCGTCTAAATTTTTATACGAAGTGGTTCATCTTTATTGAATTCTTTTCTCATAACAGCTGAATGATCTTTATTACCAGTTGTTGTTTGAAATCATTTTATATTGCATAAAGGAAAAATCTCACCCCGGGTTACTATAGATTTACATATTTCTGTTTATTAGAATATAATTTCCTTATTGTTAGATTATAATTAGAGTAGAAGTATTCCATTTAGAAACTGTTAGAAACAGAAATATCCATCTTTCTCTCTCACACACACATATTGGGAAACTGGTCCCATATCCCCAGTCGGACCTGCTATACCAAACAGAAAAGGAGCTACCAACCAAGGTCCGGACCGGGCGGGTATCCCCCTTGTTGTAGACCCGATTTTCGGGGCCTCAACAAGGGGTTATCTTTTTTTTTTAAACATCTTATTGTACTTTTCAAGGACATTCCCCATATTATATGTTATCACTTACATGCATTCATTATTTACAAACAATGCATTATAAATTTAGTCATGTTCATTAAATGTATCATTAAGCTTGTCATATATGCAAAGGTTGGTAGTCAATTCCCATTTTCACTAGTGAGTGTTTAGGATTGTTCATATGTGCAACAAAGATCTTATTTTCTTTTATCAATATTCAAATACCATAAACACAATTTTATAACAAACTTTATTACTCACTCCTCTTCAATACAGTTATAAACATGCATCATGCATCTCATGTTAAAAGTAGTCTATTGTATATATCATCATGTAGTTTATTAGAATCATACTTGAGATGATGCACATTAGTATCACACCTCTATTTATTTTCTGCTTACCAATTCCTAGAAGGTGCCAATGCTACAACCTTAAGCTCTGATACCACTTGCAACATCCTTGGATAAGCCTAATGGAAAAGCACATAAAGTTATATTTTTTTTACATAATTACTGACATGTAAAATTCCAAAATACTATTCCATATACCTTCACTAACCATTAGCTAAACCATCATCATTACATAGAGTCACTTTAGTAAAGGAATAGTAAGTTACACAACCAGTAATTGTCATAGTTGTAGCATATTATCATAAATTTCTTGATATAACCTTGCATCATTTCCATGATTGTTTTAACTAGGTTAGTTACTCACATACTTGATAAGGTAAATATCACATCATGAAAGGAATCAACATCATCATAATGGCACGATAGGCGAACCATCATTAGACACCGATATACCATGGAAACCCTGTAGAGTGAAAACCAATGAACATGTAATTTTATTATTAAATTATCGTGATAGTGTTCACCCCTCACTCAATGGCTTGTATGGGAGTCCATTCCTTAACCATTGTCAAAAAAATATTACAAAGAAATATCATTTAAATACAACATATTTAGCTAGAAGTTATTAAATTCATCATGATATCATTTATCCACAAATATTCAATCTTTATGTCTTTGTGGCTTGGTTGTTTCCATCAGTGGACCATCTTGTAGCTGACACTCCTCAATTTTCATGGACCATTGGCTCTTTACCTACCACAATTTTAAACATAAGCTATCCTTTGCATAAGTCACCATCCTTTCCTGCCATTGTTGTCGTCAACAAACTTTGATATAACAATTGAATAAAATATTAATCAACCAATAAATAATCTTTATTAGTGACACTTTAACATCCATTCGTGTGCATACATCAAACATAAACAAAAGTTCATGAAATAGCTTCTTTATCATCATTTCACACATGTTAGTATCAAGCACGTCTATAGATAAATTAACTTTTACTCCCCTCGCATAAGCACACACTTTTTTCCAAAGGTAAATCCACTACAACTGACCAGATTCCTTTAAAGGAAATCTAACACATTAGCTATGGTTTTTATGCAAATACATAGACTTTCACAATAGTTGTTTTTCCTCTATGTTGATACATAATCTTTTCTCATAAGGAAGCTAACATAATATCACAATAAACAATTTTCTTTGTGCATACTATCATGTTTTGTTTTCAAAAGAAATTAACGAAGTATATTTTATTCTTATGCATGCCAATGCATGTTCTTTTCGAAAAATATCTTTTCCACATGAGAGTTATTCACAATGGCTATTATTCATGAAAATGAAATCTCTATTTCAAACAAAGCTAGCATAATAGTTATAATTTCTTTCATGCAACTACTTGTTCTCACCAATAGAAAATAACATGATATCTTGTTTTTCTTACATGTGAAGTATATATTTCCTTTCAAAGGAAGTTGACTAAATCTTGCATGGAAAAACACATTTCTTTTGCAAGGGATCAAATGCATAACATCAATTCTTTCTTGCATGCAATTCAAAATTTTGCATCTAACCCAATAACTATACATAATCTTCTCCCAAAAGAAATCTAATACTATAGCTAACCCCTTATGCGTGCAAATACATACAATTTTTCCCAAAAGAAGACTAACACAATAAATATTATGTGGTTGCACAATTTTTTCCTCTAGAAATATAATACCAATTTTTTTTTCTATGCATGCAAGTGTATATGTTTCTCTAAGGAATCTTCCAAAAAGAAGCTTAACACAATAAGACATGTGATTACAAGTTCTCCTCTCCAAGAATCTAATACAATAATGCATGCAATGACATGATTACTCTTCTGTTCTTTTTTAAGAGTTTTAACAAAACAAATATTTCCTTGCATATATATATATATTGCAAGGAATCTAACACACTAATTATTCTTTTCCAAAATATAGCTAACTCATGAGTTATTATGCATGCATTACAAAATATCCCTAGTAATCTTTTAAATGAAATAACTTAGTTTCTTTGTCCTTTCGTAAATGACGTAGGGTAACCCCTGCTTTACCCACAGTATGCATAGATTATGCATTTAGCTATCTGTCCCAGGAATTTTAACTCACTAAGGAGTTAAAATCATCAATACATTAGTTAAGGCCCCTTCCTCAAACTTTGCGGAATAATTCATTAAAATTCCATCAATGCCTAACTCCTAGGCAATATCCACTTATTGGAATTTAAATCGCCCCTTAAGCCTTCAATTAGGACTTTCTTAAAGTATTTCTTTTAAATTCTTCCTATCGTTACTATCGGGACACATACACCCTTTTAAACCTTCCATTCCTTTAATATCGAGACTATTTCAAACCGTATAAACCTTCATTTACCTTCGCTAATCCATAAGCCGCATATATACCTAACCTTCCCTTCTAGCATTGGATATATATATAAAACCTCATGTATGCGTGCTTAACCCTTTATAACCATTTAAACCCACATATATAACCTTTCCCTTTCCAAAACCTTGGTTCATATATGTTATATCACATGAAATGCTTTATTGGCGCTATTTTCCTTATAAACCCATTTACAAAGGAAATCAACCATAAACATACCTTTTCTTGATTTTGGTACCGACTTTGCAAGTTCCTCGAGGTTTACCTTTATCGCTATCGGCAATCGCATCCTGCGTAGGTTTCTTAACATATGTTCCTTCCGCTTTCCCGATATGCGATCATATAACATTCCGGACTTCAAATATCATTAACCACGCTTCATTTCACTATCGAGTCCGCTCCTATCGGCCCTTCACACAATCGCATATCGCATGTATTAAAGCCACGGTCCATTCCCATAAAACATTGCGATCCGATCACATCTCCACCATTGATCCTTTTCCTGATCCAATGGTCATTAACACTCCTGATCTCCAAAGCTGCTCCAATAGTTCTCTACCGTTGATTTGTGCCTAGTAGATCCAATGGTCCACAACCATTTTGGGTTGGTAACAAGCTCGACACTTAACACTTCTTTTGGACCTGATTGAAATATAAACCCCCAACCTAAAACATTTCGGGTCCGGCTTCTCAATTAAACTTTGATCACTTTGGCGCCCGATATTTGTCAGATGGTGAGATCTCTCCAATCACCGCTGGGATTTAATCCCAACCATTGATCATTATATATCCAATGGCTACGATTCACCCATACTCCATTTCTTTCGCCTTTCTCTTTACTTAGATTTTAGCGCATTTCTTCAGGGTTTCTATGGTTTCCGGGTTTTCTAAAGGTTTTCCTTTCGCTCTCATTCACTTCCATTTGAGCTCTAACTTCGTGAATTCTTTTATCACTGTCCCTTTTGACCTCTGATTGGTCCTTCGAATGGTTCAATGACCCATTTCAAACCTCTGTATTGCTCTTTCCTTCTCTGTGCATTCGCTGAACTCCGCCTCTTTAGTTCACTGCGCTTCGCCTGCATAAATATACATATGCAATTCTCTGATGCATTCAATCTATCATTCAACACTCAATCACGCATTTATAAAGCTTTAATCAATCTCTGTATATACAAACACAAACAATTTATTATAGAATGAGATCTCTGTCTCTCTGGCTTGATCTTTTAATATCTGTGGCCTCTATTCCAACTCTACCTGTAGGCTTACAATCACTCCAAATATCTAACCTATCTAACCTCTATCTTTGCCTTTTAGGCTTACATTTATTCATAAGGACTCTAAAATCAATTCCTGGTTTTGATCCATGAATTCCTTAAAAAATTTCCTAAATCTCCTTCTTGTTCCTAAAATCATGAACTGACTCCTAATCTAGGATTTACAATCAATTCTCAATCCCTCAATCTCTCAACTATCCTAAATCTCTCATGTTCTTTTATATTCGAGAACATTTACAAATATGCCTCACAATATTCAATTAATTCCCTATTCTAGCTTCACTCATTAAAATCACTCAAAACATTAATAATTACATTTAATTCACTCTTAGGAACCCATCTTCCTTGAAAAACACAATACCCCTATGTCTACTAGAATACAATGAGTTTTCTTGGGCTGGATGCTCCTGCATCAGTAAACAAACACACATTTTTTTTTATGGACTTTTTATCTTCTTATATGGAGGGTTTCATGTATTCTTTTCAAAAAATCAAATACATGATAGCTATTTTCTTGCTTGCATGAAAACTTATATTTTTCTTTTCCAAGAAATTAAATACACAACAACTATTTCTTTGCATGCAAATATACACTTCTTTTACCAGAATTCAAATGCCTAGCAACAGGTTTTCACACACACACACACACACACACACACATATATATATATCTATATTCCAATAAATTCTTTTCAATATTTAATAAAATAACCATATATTCTTTTAAAAAAATGCTAACACAATAGTTGTTTATTTTTATTTTCTTCATGTAACTATAACTATATATATATAAATATTATTTTCCAAAAAAACTACATAGGTTCTTATCTCTGCACAAAATTTTACGAATTCTTTTCTAATAAAAACTCATTGACTTATCTTTGAACCTATTGATGTCTCTAAAATCCTAGCACCAACATTGGGGATAACCACCTGGTCCAGACCTTAGTACAACTCCTTTTCCATTTGGTGTGGTGGCTTCGATTGGATATTATGGGACCAATTTCCCATATAATGAATGGTTTGATAGATGACTGTTATATAATGTATAATAAGGATGATAAGTGCTTTAACCTATAACTCAAAAATATACAAATATACTTATTTAACTCGGGTAATGTATTAACAATGCGATTTCTGATTATTCCTAACAGATAAATAATCATATAGATGGCTTACTTATCAATAGAAAGATGCATTCATATATAATGATTACTTTGTTTAAGAAGTTAAACAAAGTAATTATAAAAACATATCGCATTCATAACAATGTATATCGCTAACATATATCTTTAAAGTATAACAATTCTAAATCTTCAGAAATGACATGATAAAGAATTGTTTGAAGAGCATACATATATCAACAATAGCAACTTTTAAAAGGAATGCTTCATCATATAAGGAAATAAGACAAAAGAACAGTGATAGAAATACCGCATGCATTTGAGTCTTTCCAATGTAAATAACACTCCGATTCCACTTTCTTATTTGAGAAAACTTCCAGGAGATACAAAAGTGTAGGTCTTGAAAAAGTTTCTTCACAAAAATGTAGAACCTTGATCCACTAATGATAAAATATATTCAAAAGTACAAAAGTGCAACTTCTCAAGTCAAATTTTATACAAATTGAGGACCCTTTCTTAAAAGATATGAAAGGGTTTAAATAATAAAAATAAAAACTGACTGTCAATAAAAATCGCTTTGAGCTATTAAAACTACAAACATGCAAATCTGGGATTTGATTTATGAAAATAACAGTGCAATAGCCTTTGAACTGATTCATTGTATCTACTCCTCTTGCACTTGCAGCTGACAAATTGAGAGCATTTCATGAATTTCCGGAGGATGACTTAGCCTAGAATGTAGTTGATCAGTGTATGTGGCATCTGAGAGCTTGGGAACCATGCGATTGACAACGTCGGCAAGGCATTTGGTGGCTATCTACTCGCTGTGCGGCTTGACTAGGAAGAACCAAAATGCGTCCTAAGTCAAGTTTTGTGTAGTATACCTAGGGGGGATAATATGGGGTACAAAGGGAGGTACCCAAGGGAATAATGTAATAATGGGATGGGCCATAGTAATAAATAAGGTGGTTAACCCATATCATGTAAGGGACCACAAGTAGTTAACAATAATGTAATAAGCCCATGGTATTAGATAGATGGTATTGAGGGAACCATGGTAATGACCCATGGTATTGTATGTATGAGGCCTATATAGAGGCTAGAGACTCCCCGTTGAGAGGTGTCAAGGATTATTGTATGAACAGGCATATGGCTTGTGGAGTGTTCTCCTTCCTTAAGGAGTGAATATATGGTGTTGCCCTACTTGAAGGGTTTTGATCAATAAAGAAACATTTCTATCTATTTCTATCTTATTATTTCTAGGTATATTTGCATTATCTTATATTTTTGGATTAGATCTATAACAAGTGGTATCAGAGCACTTTCTTGGGAAAAGTGGAGAATTTTTTTTTTTATTTTTGCAGGATTTTTTTGGGGAAGTGAGTTTGCAGATCAGATCTATACATTTTGGTGTAAAATCTGCAAAATCTAATTGTAGATCTGGATTGTTTGTGAAAAAATACCCAAGTTGAAAAAAATCGGCTGAATTGGAGTTCGGATGAAGGAGATTTTGCTGATTTAAAAATAAGTCCTGTTGTAGACATTTTTTGGGCGGCAAGTTTTCGGAGTAGATCTATACGTTCCGGTGCAAAACATGCAAAATCTAATTGCAGATCTAGATTTCTTGTGAAAAAAATACCCAAATTAAAAAAAAAAAACAGTCGAATCTGAGTCCAGATGAGGGAGATATCGCTGATTTAAAATCAGCTCTTTTTTCAGAATTTTTGTTTTATGGTCGACAACCAAACACAAACATCAAACTAGGTACAGGTAGAGTCCAAGGAGGCTGAAGCAGAAAATGTTACAGGTACAGATACATCAGATGAGGAATCAGTGGTTGAAGTAATATTAGAAGATAAGCAACAACAAAAGACGCCACAACATGTACCAGCTACCAATCAGGCTCCATTAGGTGGTGAATTAAAGAAAAAGACACTGTGGGTTAAAACTTCAGCATATCACCACCCACATCACCCTGCAAGAAAACAACCAACAAGATGGCAACAAATTAGCCACAATGACAACAACCCCGACATGACAAATAGAGAGGAGCCACGATCCACACAGAAGAGCCGTGACGGCCAGCTTCCATCTCAAGCGAGTGATGTGCCAGCTAGATCGATGGTTCACCTTTCTCTAGGATGACTAGATGCATGTGCATGGTACCAGTGGACTACTCTTTTGAGTAGATCTTATTATTTGTGTTCTTCCCATGTTTCGGGGACGAAACATGTTAAGGGGGGTGGAATGTAGTATACCTAGGGGGGATAATATGGGGTACAAAGGGAGGTACCCAAGGGAATAATGTAATAATGGGATGGGCCATAGTAATAAATAAGGTGGTTAACCCATATCATGTAAGGGACCACAAGTAGTTAACAATAATGTAATAAGCCCATGGTATTAGATAGATGGTATTGAGGGAACCATGGTAATAACTCATGGTATTGTATGTATGAGGCCTATATAGAGGCTAGAGATTCCTCGTTGAGAGGTGTCAAGGATTATTGTATGAACAGGCATATGGCTTATGGAGTGTTCTCCTTCCTTAAGGAGTGAATGTATGGTGTTGCCCTACCTGAAGGTTTTGATCAATAAAGAAGCATTTCTATCTATTTCTATCTTATTATTTTTGGGTATATTTGAATTATCTTATATTTTTGGATCAGATCTATAACATTTTGTAATTTGCCGATTTGTTCTTCTCTACTGGCCAGGTCCTTTCTCTATTGATTTTCTAGTGCTTTTGCCTTCGGGAGCTTCCCTGGGGAGCAATCGGAGATCAAGTTAGCTCCATATAAGCTATCATTTACCAACTCAATCACACTGTTCATTGTAGCCCTGGCTCTGGAAGTAGCTCTTTCGGCCTTTATTAACTGTGATTGCCACTTTGAAAACAAGACTTCTTTGTGCGATTCTTGGATTTTTGGTAGATTAGCAGCCATGCCTTCTTGTGTACTTTTCCAAGAGAGAAATCTTGTGACCTTATCATCTGCATTTTCAAATTCTAACTTGGTGTCAACTACCTATTCAATGAGTGATGCAGTGATGATGCACATGCGGTCAACCAATGATAATTTATGGCAAAGAATATTCAGTTGCCGAGATAAGGCTTTAGTCACTTCTAGGGCTTCTTTCTTGAATTCATTAATGCTCAGATAATTTTTAAATTTCTCTGCCTGTAATTGCAACTGTGCAATTTGTTCTTCTTTGGCCTTCTTTTCCTGCTGAAGTGTCACTTGAAGCTTGCTGAGTTCTTGAGACAACTTTTGTTGTTTCTGGAGAGCCTGCTGATCGATCTTTTGTTTCTCCAGATTTAACTGTTCTTTTAGTTGCTCATTCTGCTGTTTTTGCTTCGCTAGCTGTTGCTCAAGCTATCCGATCTTCTGCTATTCTACTGCCATTTGCTCTTCAAATTGGGTGATCCTTAGATCCTTTTCTTTGATTATTTGGCTAACTTTGGAGGCCTTGTTCATTGTAGTGGCTGTATAGGCACCTGCATATTAAGATAACTTAGTTAAATCCTCAGAAGGATTAACTTTTGAGTATTTCCATACCGCATTCATTAGTTCAGCTTGAGGAGTGAGAATGGCTGTTACACAGTAATTTGTCACCGTTTGTCACCGTCCCTGTTACCCCTCTCCTGCACACTGGAGGACTCATTCCGAGACCTCTGAGAAGTGACATGACCTGAAACCACTTGCATTATATTCCTCTAAGTATGAGCTTCATATGCCCTGAAGACATCTCCTGCAGAATACCCATAAAAAGACCTCTTTTTGCATTGGCGCGGTTCCACAGTGTACTGCTCGTGCCAATGGGGGAAATCCTCTAAAGAGGGCGCACCAGTTGGCGCTCTGTCTCAGAGTCACACTCGCGCCAACCCAGTTGGGTAAAGTTTTTAACAAACAAACTTCCAAAGGTTCTCCTTAACCCATTCACCAACTGAATCCATGTTGAGATAGGATGGTTTGGCTTCGAATCTCCATAGAAGGGAAGTGGTTTGCCACCTTTCATGGAAGGTTCTAAGTGATAAAGCCAATCCCATGGAAATTGTGATTGATCTTATCTCCTTCCCCTCTATCTATAAAAGCTTGTTCTTTTGCCTTGAGCAAGATAGTTCTAGCATAGTGCTAGTGATAGTAAGAGTTCTAGGAGTTCAAGAGATTGAAGTTGCAAGAACCTTCTTTGCATCCATAAGGCCAAATCTAAGTGAGGAGATTCTTGTCACCAAGGAGAGAGAGGCTTGTTTCCCATCCCAAAAAGCTTTGCAAGACTTGTGTAGCTGATCACCCAGCCAAAGGAGGATTTGACGTCAGAACTATGGTTGTATTCTTCTTTGTTGTTTATCAATAATAATAGACGACTATCATTATGGTTCCACTCTTATTGTCTTTTGTAATGATGATTGAGTTATATCCTTTCTGACTGATATATAGTTGCATCTATTGGATTTTATGCTTGTATTTGTGTCGTTATTTGCATGTGCAGGTGTCCGTTCACGAGGATCGTGGGGATTGTGACCGGCCAGAGCAAAGGAACGGGAGCGACGACTCTTCTACAAATATTTGCGTTGGAATCCAGGTAGGCCCTCATCATCGGTCTTGGATTTGCAATTAGGAACCTGCGTGTTAGCGTTGTTTGATTGTTGCTAGACCCCATTTGGGCTAGTAGGGATCGCCTCTGTCCACAGAGGGGATTTACCTCCACAACAATTTGGCGACTCCGCTGGGGATCGAACCCAGAGTAAATCCCCTCTACAGACAGAGGCGATCCCTACTAGCCCAAATGGGGTCTAGCAACAATCAAACAACGCTAACACGCAGGTTCCTAATTGCAAATCCAAGACCGATGATGAGGGCCTACCTGGATTCCAACGCAAATATTTGTAGAAGAGTCGTTGCTCCCGTTCCTTTGCTCTAGCCGGTCACAATCCCCACGATCCTCGTGAACGGACACCTGCACATGCAAATAACGACACAAATACAAGCATAAAATCCAATAGATGCAACTATATATCAGTCAGAAAGGATATAACTCAATCATCATTACAAAAGACAATAAGAGTGGAACCATAATGATAGTCGTCTATTATTATTGATAAACAACAAAGAAGAATACAACCATAGTTCTGACGTCAAATCCTCCTTTGGCTGGGTGATCAGCTACACAAGTCTTGCAAAGCTTGTTGGGATGGGAAACAAGCCTCTCTCTCCTTGGTGACAAGAATCTCCTCACTTAGATTTGGCCTTATGGATGCAAAGAAGGCTCTTGCAACTTCAATCTCTTGAACTCCTGGAACTCTTACTATCACTAGCACTATGCTGGAACTAGCTTGCTCAAGGCAAAAGAACAAGCTTTTATAGATAGAGGGGAAGGAGATAAGATTAATCACAATTTCCATGGGATTGGCTTTATCACTTAGAAGCTTCCATGAAAGGTGGCAAACCACTTCCCTTCTATGGAGATTTGAAGCCAAACCATCCTATCTCAACATGGATTCAGTTGGTGAATGGGTTAAGGAGAACCTTCGGAAGTTTTTTTGTTAAAAACTTTACCCAACTGGGTTGGTGCGAGTGCGACTCTGAGACAGAGCGCCAACTGGCACGCCCTCTTTAGAGGATTTCCCCCATTGGCGCGAGCAGTACACTGTGGAACCACGCCAATGCAAAAATAGGCCTTTTTATGGGTATTCTGCAGGAGATGTCTTCAGGGCATATGAAGCTCATACTTAGAGGAATATAATGCAAGTGGTTTCAGGTCATGTCACTTCTCATAGGTCCCGGAATGAGTCCTCTAGTGTGCGGGAGAGGGGTAAGAGGGACGGTGACAAACGGTGACAAATTACTATGTAACAGATGCCCCCTAAAGCATGAGGCCCGAGAGAGAGAGAGGGGTGAAATGCTTTACAAGAACATGTGTAACTGAAAACACCACCGCCGAAGAACCTGCGTAAAGAGGTACAACTGATATCTCAAGTACATGATATATGTGGCATGGGCGCAACCATCCATAACAGAGTACACAATAATCTAGATCCAAGGTATGGGCGCAGCCATCCAGTGAGGATAGATAAATAGAATCAGGCATGGTCACAGCCATCCAGTGAATGAGTCATGTAATGATCATAATAATCCATAAAATCGCGGCCTGGATTCCAACAAACAAAATCCAGGGTCTTGTGTTCCATCTTGACCCGAACAGAGTACAAGTCCAAGCATGCGAATACAGGAGTTGAAGTCGAACATGCATGAACATCGTCTGATTACCAGCCAATAGTGAAAACTGCTAACAAACGTGAGAGGTACCACCAATAATGACAATGGCCCTCAAGGTACTATAGGTACAATCTACGGCGTGCGAATCAGTGAGCTGGCGTCGAACACCCATAGAATCATTCGATCGGAGGCCAATGATAAAAACCTCGCGTCGAACACGAAGAACCTGCCATTGAGGCATGCAGGCTCCAAGGCACCGGAAGGGAGTCTCTAGATCAGCTTCCTGGATAATGAGCTGAAGTCGATAGGAAGTGACCTTGATCAAAGGTGGACCATAATGTTTCCCACATCATTGACACGAGACAGAGGAAGAATGTTGTGGTGAATCAGAATTATGTGAGGTATCAGAGGGAGGTTGTAATTCTGCAGAGGTCAACTTCTCTTGAACATATCGGCGGCACGACAGTGGACTTGGCAGTATTTGACATCAAATGAGCAGAGGTCATGGTGACAAGGCAATGAGCAGATGAGAGGTCAAATAGGATCACCCAAACCCACGGAGGCAAGTGTAAAAACAAGATGAGATGTCCCCACCCAGACACGAATGCAGACAAGTGCCATGTTCAAGAGCGACATACTGCCGACACGACAATAATTGTGGTTCCATTTTCCCCACCATTGCTGGCGAGTACCCCAGTTATTTTTATCAACAAGCTTGACGGGGATAGCATATGCTTGTGAGCGTCATTTCGACGGAATCCGATGTCATTAGGTTTTAACGAGTCTGACAAAGGAAGAACTCGGCGTCTTTTCATGTTTAGAGAGTTTGAAAAGACAGCAGAAAAGTGAACTCCAGAGGGGGTCCTTTTTCGTAAAGTTGTGTCTCTCGAGCCTGAAAAAGTATAAAACAATGCCCAAAAGAACCGCCCGATCATTACGATCGAGGAGTACCTTTTATGAGTAGTGATTTCGACCTGAAAAAGCAAAAAAAACGATTGACACCACGTCGCTTCGTAACCGTTAACGAACCTAAAACGACAAAGGTCCGACGATCTTTTCGTTTTTACACGGTCGGAAAAGGGTTTAAAGACGACCGCCTCTTATTCATGTTTAACGAGTCAAGAGGAATAACTCGGCAATCTTTTCGTCTTTAAACGGTCGGAAAAGAGCTGAAAGTAGACCTCCATTTTTATTCTCTTTAACGAGTCAAAAAGGGAAAATACTCGGCAATCTTTTCATATTTTACGAGTCAGAAAAGAGCTTAAAGGTGACTCATCCTAGAGGAACGAGTGGTATAAAGGGTAGCAACTAGTTCCGGCAATGGTGGAACTGCTCAAAACATGTAATGGTCAAGAGGCTGGCTAACAAAACCACTCATAACTGCGGTCCCTCAGGAAAGGTAAAACAACCAAGTGAAAGCATATGATCGGCCAAAGAGATGGTGGCAATGGAATGAAACAACCAAGGCTCATCTAGCAGAATTCAGCGGATAAAAATGGCAATCACGAGATGTAAATCAGGTATGGGTTCATTTTTACACAAGCTTGAACCATGGAGAACTTTGCTTGGATTCAGTTTCATGTTTACACAAGCTTGAAACGAAAAACTATGCTTGTTATAAGTTCGCATGCCCTCAGCATAATAACGCAAAATGAGGTACATGCCCCCCAAGCTTCATTGCATTCAACAAAGTGGATGGAATGAAGGTTCACTCTCGAGATCTATGAAAGACTCGACTTGTATTTTATGAGATCTTAATCAAAGACTCGATTTGGAAAAGGAGGAGTTGTTTCATTTTTTAATGAGGTTGACACAGTAAAAGAACTATCCTCATAACCCTTGTTTCATTTTTTTTAACGAGCTTGACACAAGATCAGGAACTATGCTCGACCACCTTGTTTCGTTTTTTAACGAGGTCGACACAAGATCAAAACTATCCTCGGGACACAAGCTTGAACCAGGAAGGACTCTGCTTGTTGGAAATGCACATGCCCCCAGTGCAATGGCGCAGGATGAGGTACATGCCCCCAAGCTTCATTGCATTCAACAAAGTGGATGGAATGAAGCTTCACGAGATCTTAATTGAAAGACGCGATTGGAAAGGGGGAATTGTTTCATTTTTTAACGAGCTTGACACAAGATCAAGAACTATGCTCGGGACACTTTGTTTCATTTTTTAACGAGCTTGACACAAGACAAGGAACTGTGCTCCGACACCTAGTTTCATTGTTTAAGGAGCTTGACACAGGGAAACGAACTATGCTCCAAGGGAACTTCACCATAATGAATAGGAAGTTGAGGCTCCCAAGAGTGCCACTCTTGATGGAAGGCCAACATCTTGGAAGTCAGGCCCTAATGCCCCCAGGACACTATGCGCGACGACGACATCACTGGATCCAGGCATGGGATAGGTGGCCACGTAGTTGATCTGTGATGGGGCAGATGCAACTGGTGGATGAAAACCAGGAGGGGATGACAACTGCGCAGAGGTACCCGGGGACAGACGATCGATAATTGATCTATTGTCACTATTCTTCCATCATGTGGAAAGCAAACCACCCGGAAAAGTGAAGAGACCAGGGCCCCCATGGCATAAACATAGTCACGGCCAAGGAGAAGACTGAAGTCTAAAGCACCTTGGGTAACCGATATGTCTATATAGACGGTCTTGCCTCCCAAAGTAACAGGGAACTGTGGAAGGATCCCTAATGGTTGACTAGTTCCTCCGTCAAAAGCCGTCAGATTCAGTGCGACTGGCACAAGCTGTGGGGAACCCAAGGCTTGCCAAGTAGTGGCAGGCATAAGACTAACCGATGCTCCCTCATCTAACACAGTGCCAGGTAGCGCCTTGTTATAGGCATGTACCGTGACCCAGAAAGGCACATGGGATGGAAGGGGGGAGGTAGTCAAATGACTCCAGTCGAAGGAAACGACTGAACTACTTGGTGGGGGAATCATATGATTGCCCCCCTGCTCTAAAGGAACTGAAGCAGGACTCTCGGGAGCAGCTGGGATAGGAGAGTCATTTCCAGACTTAGGAGAATCTGACGAGACGAGAAGAACATGGGAGTGATGCTCTTCCGAAACAGAGTGGTCGACGGGTGGTGAACTCGAGTCGACACTCTTTCCGATCAATGGTTGGTCTGGAACAGGCTTGGCAGAGCTAGGTTCAGGAAGAGGAGGCTGGACAAGAGAAGAATATGAATCAATCTCTTTGTCAGCAGGGGAACGATCTGCGGCTACAGAGAGACGTTGATAACCAACGAGAAGTTGGGGTGAAGGATCTGTAAGACTTTCCAAGACAACAGAGGCTTTATCCATGAGCGGACATAGGTGAAGGGGATGATTGCCTTCACAAAGTATACAGGGGATTCGAATCTTCCCTTTTCCCTTACCATTCCCAACTGATAAGGTAGCATCGCCGTGAGCTTCAGAGGACGATGAGGGGCAGGCCGGATCGCGAGACCATACTTCTAGTACCCTGGGAATGCCAGGACAATCGTGAAGAAGATGGTCCTCCTTGCATAATCGACAAGGAAACTTGACCTTCCGCGGAGGAGCAGAAGGGGGCCCGACTTCAGGTGTACTCGA
The DNA here is from genome assembly GCA_031772625.1 of Pinus tabuliformis. Classification (NCBI taxonomy): domain Eukaryota; kingdom Viridiplantae; phylum Streptophyta; class Pinopsida; order Pinales; family Pinaceae; genus Pinus; species Pinus tabuliformis. The sequence continues at coordinate 468,540,177 of CM062809.1, read as the reverse complement.
GGGGGTAGCTGCACTTGTAACCTCTCCCTTAGGAGCCTTCTTCTTCTTCGTCTTCTTCTTCTTCTTCTTAGCCACCTGGTTACTCGAATCTAGACTTTCACCAGGTGAAGTAGAAGATGAGGACATAGAAGTGGGCGTAGAAGGGGAGAGATCCACCTTAGAATCAACATGATGTTGTTCAGGTGGAGGGACGGATTGACTAGACGGTGAGACGGCAGGGACCAAAGAGGTTGAGAACAACCAAACCGGCAACCCAACAGTTAACCCTGGGAGGGACAACGTTGCCATATAAGGAGCACCAACATTTCCAAAAGGAGCGAAATGACCAGGGTTCCCGTCAGAGGGGATCCCTGGGTTGGTGAACCCCGGAAAAGTTGCCATCGAGAACGAAAAGAAGCCTACTCAAGCTAACGCAAACAAGATCTAACCGGGTAAATGTGAACGCGGCCGAATAAATTTTAAGACAAAGGAACTGAACTTGACCTTTTCATGTTTTAAGAGTCGAGAAAAGGACAAAAAGGTGACTGTAGTTGCCTTCGAATTTTTTGTGAGCCCGAAGTGACAAGTGCTCAGATGAGCCTTTTCATTTAAGGAGTCTGAAAAGGATCAAAAGTGACTACTCTGGAGAACTAGGCAAAAAATTTTACCAAACAAATCCGTAAAACTGCATGTACACCTTGGCAGTTATATGAAAACCAAGGACTTCCCGTACGGCAGTCAATCTTCCCGAATGCTGTGTTCGGTGCGTTACGGCTTGTAAGGCGGCAGACACGGCTTCCTGTGGATAAAGGATGATAACCTATTGGGTATCCCCATATACTCGACGGTACGTGGGAGCTCAAGTCCGTGCTAGACCACTTATTGCGTCACGGAAGGAGGAATCACCCAACCTTAAGTGAAACAAAAGTGACTAGGTTTAAAGACGTCGGAGCACGTCTCTAGCCTAGACCTCTAAATGTTTGTGTTAAGTTCCAATGCATTATTAAGTTTATTCAGTTCATTTTACGGTTGATCTTTGATTAGGTTTCGATTTCCAGGTCCTACCGTATGTAATCTCTCACAATTCCCTAAATGCAAGCTATATGCCAAAAAGTATCATTTCGTTCGATGAACACTAACTACGAGAGAGTTGAGAACTTTTCAATCAAACAAAATGACCATAAACAATCAAGAACCACTCTAATGCAGCTAATGGCAATAAACGAAACTTTTCTTTAAAGTCACTAATCAATGAAAAGCTCTAATTTCCATTAACTAATTCAACGCAAAAGAGACTGTTCGTTTTCTTTTCAATGGCAAAGTGCACTAAACAAATTTTGAGAGATAATAACACCGAGTAAAAGAGACAAATTTCACTCAATGAGAATGCAATCAAATCCCCAAAACACCAAGGCAGTCCTTCAGAACCAAGAGAAGATCTCAAAGACCTCAATGGGCCATGTAATCTAAGCCCAAAACGAAGCCAAGCGAAATCCAAGCGAAAAGAAGAGAATCACTCGAATAACACAATAAAAAGTTTAACAATCACTGAACAAGTGCAAGAGAGTAACCAAAAAGTTGACTGGACCAACAGAAGACCAAAACTCCTAAGGAAGGCTCGATGCACAAAGCCACTAAATGCCCTAGGGCTAAAATGTGAAATCGGTGGAAAATGGCAGACACCCAAAGTATGCAAATGTAATCTATGCACACTTTTCATTCATATCCTGAAAATGAGAATTCTAATTATGCAAGTGTGATCTATGCAAGAGAATTCTCAAACACACGATGATTCTAATGTAATCTAAGAACCAATCAAGTGCAAATCAAGAAAAACGGGTGAGAGTTCCAAAGATCATAAAATAAGAACACTCAAAGGCGATTAACACTCATACACAACTAAAAACAAAAGCAAAAAGATGCAAAATTGTGAAAAGACTGAGACAAACCTCCAAGTAATGATCAAAGGAAATCAAACTAATAATTTGCCAAAAAAACTCAAAACCAGTCAAACAAGACTCTAACACACTCAAGTGATTGAAAAAGGTGTAGCTAGACACAAAACCCAAGCTCGGAAGGCTGCAAACAAGCAAACTGGAAAAGTTCACAGGCTTGGCACGACTGTCAGGCGGAAAACTAGCGCCAATTGAGGATTGGCGCGGGCTGTACACTGGCAAGTGGCGCCAATTGGCACGACTGTCATGCAAAAAAGAGCACCAATCAAGTTTGCTAGCTTAAAAATAAAAACAAGCAGTCCAAGGCTTGGTCGACAGTATCCAGACAGACCAGGCAGCAAGAGACAACAGAGCATCCAACCTAGAAAGCTATCTAAGCAATCAAAACAAGAGAAACCAAAGAGACAAGACAAACTCCAAGTTGTTTAGTTCGTAAACCAAACCAGAGATTGACTGAAGTGGCGTTGATCTACTTCGCTAATGCAAAGCAATAGCGTTTCGAAGGCTATCTGGCTGTACTTCAGGCTCTGTCTAAAGTTTACAAATCAAACAACAAGCTAACTCCCCAGTGGAGTCGCCAAATTGTTGTGGAGGTAAATCCCCTCTACGGACAGAGGTGATCCCTACTAGCCCAAATGGGGTCTAGCAACAATCAAACAACGCTAACACGCAGGTTCCTAATTGCAAATCCAAGACCGATGATGAGGGCCTACCTGGATTCCAACGCAAATATTTGTAGAAGAGTCGTCGCTCCCGTTCCTTTGCTCTGGACGGTCACAATCCCCACGATCCTCGTGAACAAACACCTGCACATGCAAATAACGACACAAATACAAGCATAAAATCCAACAGATGCAACTATATATCAGTCAGAAAGGATATAACTCAATCATCATTACAAAAGACAATAAGAGTGGAACCATAATGATAGTCGTCTATTATTATTGATAAACAACAAAGAAGAATACAACCATAGTTTTGACGTCAAATCCTCCTTTGGCTGGGTGATCAGCTACACAAGTCTTGCAAAGCTTGTTGGGATGGGAAACAAGCCTCTCTCTCCTTGGTGACAAGAATCTCCTCACTTAGATTTGGCCTTATGGATGCAAAGAAGGCTCTTGCAACTTCAATCTCTTGAACTCCTAGAACTCTTACTATCACTAGCACTATGCTGGAACTAGCTTGCTCAAGGCAAAAGAACAAGCTTTTATAGATAGAGGGGAAGGAGAAAAGATCAATCACAATTTCCATGGCATTGGCTTTATCACTTAGAAGCTTCCATGAAAGGTGGCAAACCACTTCCCTTCTATGGAGATTCGAAGCCAAACCATCCTATCTCAACATGGATTCAGTCGGTGAATGGGTTAAGGAGAACCTTTGGAAGTTTGTTTGTTAAAAACTTTACCCAACTGGGTTGGTGCAAGTGCGACTCTGAGACAGAGCACCAACTGGCGTGCCCTCTTTAGAGGATTTCCCCCATTGGCGCGAGATTTCATTGTACACTGTGGAACCGCGCCAATGCAAAAAGATGTCTTTTTATGGGTATTCTGTAGGAGATGTCTTCAGGGCATATGAAGCTCATACTTAGAGGAATATAATGCAAGTGGTTTCAGGTCATGTCACTTCTCACAGGTCCCGAAATGAGTCCTCCAGTGTGCGGGAGAGGGGTAACAGGGACGGTGACAAACGGTGACAAATTACTGTGTAACAATGGCCCCTGGTCAACTTTCCTCTTTTTCCTTTATCTTTTGACCACAGCCCTATGCTTTGGACTATAAAATACATCCAGGGGTGGTATTTCCTCAACCTTCAATACAATGTCTTCAGAAGGATTCTGTGGAATTATTTCAATATCATGCTGAGTGTTAACTATGCCAACTGCCCCTTCAATTGTAGTACTAGTAACAATAGGCTCTTATGTTGCGAGTGATTTTGGTATAGTGATGTTTTGGGAGTCATTCTGGTTCTTAATCTACTGATCAAATTGCTCCCATTCCTTGATTAAGTTGGCATCAATATGCACATTGGTATCTAGGAACTCGTTGGTATTTTCATTTTTCTTCTCTTGTTCGTGAATCTTTTCAGTAGTGTGTTCTTCAATGTGGCCTTCTTGCTGCACCATAGGGGTAGTGTTCAATAAATCCAGAGGTATGGTTTGTAACCTCTGTGTCCTGAACTGCATAAACTTATCTATCTCCCCTGCTCCCAATTTGATCCTTGCTAGATGTTTTACCTGTGAAAATGACTCAGCCGAAGCGAACAAGTCATCATAGTGATCTTTCTCATGTTCAAATTTTGCAAGTTTCACTTGAGAGGTAAAGTTGTAAGCCACTTCGTTTGGGTCATATTGTCTCTTAGGGATGACTGCTAACTTCAGAATTTTTATCTTCTGTGCTTCTTTCTCAACATGTTTGAAATCATGCAGTGAGTAAGTACCACAACGGAGGGGAAATGTAGGCCACATTTGTTTCTTGGATTCCTTGAGGTTCTTGGACATTCTTGTTTCCGTTATTTGGTGAGCTAGTTCTCTGGCCAATAGCTTATGAGGAATGTAAAATGGGAGAACATGTGGATCTGTAGCGCTACCAAAAAGTTTGACATAGCTGAACTTTTCTTCACCGAACCAACTATCGATTGATGTTAAGTCAATGTTGGCCTCATCGAATAACCGAGGAGTAGGTTTGTTGAATATGGCATGATGGACAAGTAAAACAAAATCATGGAAAATTATATATATATGATCTTTATAATGGGCCTTCTACAAATACTTATGATAAATGTGAATAGGAGTTGGGTCTTGAGGAGTCCATTTCCAACATAGAATGGGGAAGTCAGAATTGAAACAGATGGTATCCATAATGTAGGCGCTCATATAGAATGGAGGTAATGTCTTGGTAGTTACATACCTATTTATTCTATAATCAAGGATTTGGTTGGCCATTTTATCTGATAAAATGGTTGCCTAATCCATGATAAAAGAGTTAATTTCTGCTTCCATTAAAGGCACCATTTCTATGGAGAATCTAGCTGAATCAGAGGCTCCAAAGAGTCTACATATCATAGCACCAACATAGCAATAGGGAGATGCTAAAGAGTCCACGGAGTACATACCAGAGGATTCATGCTTATGCTTGTTTGGGAAATGTCTCCATTGCTTGATAGGGTCCAACTCTACATCGTTCTCCTTTGTGAAAGCTTCTAAAAATGCCTTGTTGTAATGTTTCCGGGGGTCCGGCAAATGATACATATTCCTGACATCTTCTGCCCTGAATGTCCCAAACATCCTTCCATCGGCTGTAAAGAATGCTCTATTAGTTATGTTGATAATCTCTATTACCCATCTCACCAGGTCATTGTATGGTAACACTTTCGCACGGGCCATTATTTTGTGGAGGAAGGAGCTAGCTAAATCCCTAAGAGTATTTTCTAATTTATCACTTGAATTAGCCATTCCTATTTCTTCTTCAATTACAGTTGGATCCTCAGCTTTGAGTAGATTATATATGCCCTCCCATGAAGTCTTGCCAAGGCCTAAACATGTAGTATCAACTATCAGTAACAACTTTGCTGGTTCTTCTTTCGTTATGACTGGGACCTTTACTTTCCGAGATCTCTTAGACATTTTTGCTGAACTAATCATTTCAGATTCGTTCTGCAAAATGAAACAGAAGGATGTAATAGCAAAAATACTTGTTAAAAGCTAATACACAACGCACAAGACTAACAACAATTAAGTGTAATAGATGCTATGGATCTATGATATATTAAGCCACCATAGATGAAATCCTTGAAGGATTCAACCATAACTGTTTTTTAATGATTTCCCCATAACTTCCAACATGAAACTTTAATGCCGTGATGGTATGTCGCATCGCAAATTAATAACGGTCCTTTTTAGAATGGGTATCGTGACTTCCCGATTGACGATTAGTGATAATCGCATATCGCAGATCGAGAGTTACAAGTGCCATGCTTAAATGGTTCCTCTGCATGGTTGCGATTGCGATCAGTGGTGAGCTGGCATGGGGAGGCGACATGCTTTAAAATTGGTAGATCGTTTAAATTTTGTTTATAATTGACTTATAACTTTAAACTGCACATGTTCACAATACTTCATATTTTACCTTTATCGAAAGTGCGCTATATGATAATGAAATCACATCAGAAGATTTCAAAGGAGCTTTTGGGATGTGTCTTATGATTTTAGCGATGCGTGATTATGATCGGCTTATCGCATCGGAGGTTTTCCATGGAACACTTGGGACATTTTCTTAACGAGTAGTGATATGCGATTTCCAATAGAGTTATCCCATCGACGAATCTCAATGGCACACTTTTAAGTCCACCGTTGAGATAAAGGATATGCGCGATGCGACAATTCACTTTTATAATTATTTCCTTTGATAAATCTTTTTATGATAAGGTTTAATTATGACTAAAATCCGATCGGATTTCCTTAAAAGGAATTCCATGGGTTCAAAAGTTTTGCAAATTGCGATTGCGATTTTAATCTACCCTAAAAGCAAATTTTTATATGACCTATTATAAAAATTTATTTTCAAACGTTTTATTGATTTTATTTATATTCTAAAGGGGACCTATTTCTTATTAAAGTTTTATATGAAAATTTTTGAAATGGGGAGGGTTGTTGTATAGCACAACAATTAACGATTCACTAGGAGAAACAATTATCTCTGAAAAATAATGCAATATCTAAAACTTTCTTAGTTTGGAAACAATTGAGGATAAAGAAAACCATCTAAGAATAGCTAAACAAAAATTAACTCTGAATAAAATAACATTTTTTTTTTGGAATTTATTTTACAATCTCTTAAAAATAAAAACATTTTGGTTTCTTCAAGCTTTGATTGGTTGATAAAGATAAAGTAGGGGGCTCCTCCAACTTAGTTTTTAAATTTACTCTTTTGTCACAGGTAGTGCCTCTGCTGCCAGCAAACATCTATAGTCTCGACAGGGTTACCTTTTGACCATCAATCATTCATTGTCCCATCCATCTAAGAGTATAACTTTTGAAAGATAAATCCATAAAAATATGTTTACATATATATTTTTTGATTTTATATTCTTTTAACTTTTTAAGATAAAAAGCCATTGTCCTGGTTTGGGAGCCAGCTTATAACAATGCCATTCACTGGTTGTAATTGAACTGAACAAGCTGGCTTGTAATGAGACCCCTTGTCTTATGATTATAAGCCATTACCCTGTTTTGATATGCAGTATTGGTAATGTCAGTTTAATTAGTTCCCTATGATCATGGTAAGTAGGCTCATGATGAGACCTCTTATCTTTTATATCAAACATATTTTAGAATTATACTCTGAAAAATCATAAACTTAGTGGATGGGGTGAATGACTTTCTCCTTAAGAGTTTATGGATGACAATTTTTTAGAGTTATGGATGCTAAGTTTGGAAAAGTCTTTACTTTTTACAAATAACCTCTCTTAACTTTATAAAACTTAGAATGATTTACAGTATTTTCAAGGTTTTGGAAGATTTTACAAACTTTAAAGAGGTTCTTAGAGTTTCATGTTTTATTCAACTTTCCAAAACTGTAATCATTTCCTTAAAAGTTTCCACCTATTGAAAGCAAGTATTCACAATATTCTCTCAAAGAGCTTTTCAATAGTAAAAGGCCAATGGAAGACTATTTACAACATTATTTTCTAAAACAAACAAACTTGCATAAAGAATATATACAGGTAAGAAGGGGTTACCTCCTTAAGAAAAGAATTTCTTTAAGATAAGTCCATTCACAGGAAGAGAATCTCTCTTTCCTGATAAATATTGCAATATGAATATTGATGAGCCTATCTTTTCAATGATTTGAAATGGTCCAAGCCACATCTTTTGAAATTTAGTATGTTTACCTTTGTATTCATGTGCTTTGTCCCATTTCAACATGAGATCACCAATTTGTAATGTTTTTGAGCCGGTAGAACTTGCATCAAAAGAAGATTTAATGACTTGTTGATGTTTAGCATGAGTGATTTTGGATTTTTCTATTTCTTCATCTAATTTAAGGATTTGATCAAATCTTACTTGAATAGAGGAAAAATGATTTTCTTCAATAAATTGTACTAGGGCTAGAGATGAGAGTGCTAAGTTTGAAGGTATTACAACTTCTTTCCCATACACTAAGTTAAAAGGAGAAGTACCTATTGAGGCCTTCTGAGTTATGTGATCTGCCCATAATGCAAATATTAAAGATTTATGCCAATTCTTTTGATTTTGATCAACAGTTCTTTTAATAATCTTAATGAGATTCTTATTAGTTGACTCTGCCAAACCATTACCTTGAGGATAGTAATTTGCAGAATATTTTAATTTAAAACCTCTCTTAAGAGAAAATTCAACTATACTACTCCCAGAAAAATAAGATGCATTATAAAAAATAAGGGCATTAGGTACACCAAACCTGGTAATGATGAATTGATCAATGAATTCAATGATTGCATTAGAATTGGCTACCTTTAATGGAATTGCTTCTACCCACTTTGTGAAGTAGTCCGTGGTTGTAAGGATGTATCTGTGTTGCTTGGAAGAATGTGGAACAATCTCTCCTATGATATCAAGCCCCCACTGTTCAAATGGTTGCTCAATGTTTACTGGTTGTAAAGGAAAGGCTGGTTTCCTTTGTCTCCCACTAGCAGTTTGACATATCTTGCATTTCCTGACATAATCATGTGCATCTTTAAACAAAGTGGGCCAATAATATCCAGCATGTATTATCTTGTGAGTTGTAGTATCTCCTCTAAAATCTCCACTTGCCGGACCATCATGTAATTCCTGCAAAACCTTTTGTGCTTCAGTTTTTTCAAGGCATCTTAATAAAATTGAATCATAATTTCTTCTAAATAACACATCATCAATGATTTCGAAGTGTTTTGCTTTTAATCTTAAGGCACGTTTGTTTTTGTAACTGAAATCAGGGGGAGCATATCCATTTTTCAAGTAAAAGATTAGATTAGCATACTGAGATTCAGAATTTATGATACTTATCTTGTTCACTTGAAGAGTATTATTTGAATCTTCATGTTTTGGAATATTAGAAGCTCCTACTAATAACCTGCAAAAGCCTTGTCCTCTAACAATTTTCGCTGGTTTAATATCAATATCATACTCTTGTAAGGCTGTTACCCAGTTAGCTCTTTTCTCTCCTACTTCCCTTTGAACTAGCAATTGCCTCACTGCAGAGAATGGGACTATTACTTTCGTGTGTGTTTTTAGGAGAAATAGTCTAAAGTGTTTGATAGATTTAAACAGAGCAAAAGCTTGTTTTTCTACTTTTGAATAGTTGAGTTTAGCACCCTGCAAATTGGAACTAAAGAAGGATATAGGTGCTTCTACTTGCTGATCATTGATTTGTGTTAAAACAATAGCATAAGATGTTTCAGTGGCCAAAGTATACAAAATAAAATGATTAGAAAAATTGGGAGTATTCAATGCAGGAGCATTAATGATTGCCTATTTGATTGAGTCAAAGGCTTCTTTTTCATTATGTCCCCATTTGAAAACTGAATTTTTCTTAATCATAGTTTGTAAAGGTAAGACTATATGAGAAAAATCAGGAACAAATCTTTTTACAAAATTTATCTGTCCCAAAAATGATTGCATTGATTTCTTGTTATGTGGTAAAGGAATATCAGAAATCTCTTTTATCCTGTTAGGATCAATATATATGCCATCTTTGGATACAATAAACCCTAAGAGTTTGCCTTCATTAAGAGCAAAGAATGATTTCTTGGGATTTAGAGAAATCCCATACCTTTTACATCGTTCAAAGATCTGTTTTAAATCATGTAAATGATTGGCCCTTTTCTTGGAAAAGACAGTTATGTCATCTAAGTAAACAACAACTGACCTATTGATCAAACCTTTGAAGGCTATATCCATGGCTCGTTGGAAAGTAGCTCTAGCATTTATCAAACCAAAAGGCATTTTCTGATAAGCATATGTTCCCCATTTAGTTCTGAATGTAGTTTTTAGTCTATCATCTGGATGCACCAGTATCTGATTGTATCCTAAAAAACCATCAAGAAAGGACATTAACTCTGAACTAGCTACTGATTGAAGTATCTGTTCCATTGTTGGTAATGGGAAATTATCTTTTTGACATGCCTTATTGAGATTTCTAAAATCTATGCAAATCCTAATATCACCATTCTTTTTCCTTACAGGTACCAAGTTTGAAACCCATTTAGAATGTTTGACCAGGAAAATTATTTTAGCTTTTAGAAGTTTATTCAACTCTGCTTTGATTTGACTTTCAAGATTTGGGTGAATTTTCCTTAACTTTTGTTGTACAGGTTTCTCATCAGAAATCATTGGAATTGTGTGTTGAATGATAGAAGTATCATAAGTTCTCAGATCTTCGTAATTCCAAGCAAAAATATTTTTGTATTTGTTTAATAATCTGATGAAAGCAAATCTTTCTTCTGATGTGAGTTCAAGTCCTAGATTGACATTTTGTGGTTTGGCCTCAGTGCCAAGATTTACTAATTCAAACCTTAAAGTAGAACTTTGAAGTTTTGCATTAGTGACCTTTTTGAATCTATCTTTGATATCATAGAGATCTTCTAGCTTGACCACAAATTTAGGAATAGAATTCTCATTTAGTATTTGTTTTAGCTGAAGATCATGATCGCTTTCATCGATTATCTGATCATCATAAGATATTTCAGAGGTCAACAAATTTAAGATGTCTTCATCATGATTAAATACCTGCCAATTGGTGACATTGTCTGGGACAAATGGCCAAAAAATTAATTCAATTGAAAACCTATCTAGACTATAATCCTCTGATGGAAGGAGCTTAGAAGCAACATTAGCCAATAAATCAACTGCTGCATTCTGAGATCTAGGAATAGGGGAAATATTGAATGCCAGAAAATGAGTTATGAGATCTTGAACAAGGGATTGATAATGTTTGAGATGACTTGAGAGACAATGAATAGTATTCCTTACTTGTTTGATGACAATTTCAGAATCACCAAACTTTCAGATATTGGATATTCAGGCCTATTGCTTTATAGAGCCCTTGAATCAATGCCTCATATTCTGCATTGTTATTGCTACACTCAAATTCTAGTCTACATGATAGCATAGTTTTTTTCTCCTTCTGGACTAATTAAAATACACCCTGCTCCTGCACCGTCATTGGATTTTGATCCATCAAAATATAAAGACCAAAATAAAGGCTTATTTACAGATTTATTTACAAGTTCATCAGTAATACTAACACATCTTGAGGTATCAGAATGACAGAAATTTTCAATTTGTGATGTGAAACTATTAACAGGAAAAGGTGATTGTTGAGCATTAAAATTTCTAAAAAATGACTCAGCTGAGTAATTTCCAAGAATATTGTTATTGAAAGCTATAGGTTGGTTTTCTTGTTCAAACTCCGTTACTGTATGAGTCATGTGTTTTTCCCGATCTATTTTGATTTGATTTGGTTTCTCTTTATAGGGAATCCACATGTGAGACCAATCAGTGGAAATGTAACCATGGAGTTTCTCAGACCAATCCCTACTTAGAATTAAACCATAAAATTCAGGGATGTCAGCAATCAATATATCAATTCTTTGAACTACTTTGGGATTAGCTGATAACCTAATAGTAACTGAATTAATCTCTCCTAAAACTTGCACTTTAGTCTGATCTAATTGGACAATATGAACTGCAGATTTCTGGGGCTTAATGTTTAATTTGGAGCAAACTGAGGCTGGCATTATGTTTGATGAAGCCCCTGAATCTATCAGGCAGTTATGCAGATTTCTATTATAGATCTCATAAGTCAAGAGAAAAGGAGGAGTATGAGAATTAGACCTATCTCTGATCAAAACAACATCAGTAGCATCTACCTTATCCGATGGTGGCTTACCTGATCCTTTAGCTGCCTTGGATAATACACTGGCTGGAAGAGGAGAAGAAGGTACCACATTCAATTCTTTTAGTAACAACTTCTGTTGATGTTTGAGCTTGCTAAGTTCATGTAAAGAAATATTTGCTCGAGTCTTCTTCATGTCTTCTACGATGTTATAATCCATAGAATCAGAAACTACTAACGTTTTAGATGATGATGGAGGATTAGAGGATGATGGTTGATTTTGGGTAGGTACAACTGGAGTTTTCTTCATGGGAGCTTTGTCTTTAGTAACAGGGCTTGAATTTTTCTTCTTTGGATTTGTTTGAACAGGCTCTGCTGCATTTTTACTTCTGGTATTTACCGGGAGAGCTTCTTGTTCACTTTCATTATCAGAGTTAGGCAAAATAAAGTCCCACATTCCATGACATTCAACTATTTCATCTTCTTCCATTTCCTCTGATGATAAAACTATGTCTTCATCTTCATCATCCTCTAGATCTGATTCTGCATTAGATATAGCATTAGGTGGTTTAGGGTTAGTTGACTGATTTCTTCTAAAGTTTCTAAATGGTTTTTTAGTAGAAGTTTCAGCTACCTGCTTTTTTATTTCCACCATTTCATTGGACATAGTTTTCAGAACCTTTTGTAAACCTTCCATGTCATATGGGTCTTTAACTGCTTTCTTTTTTGAATCATCTTTGAAAGTAACCTTTTTGGATTTTCTTTCTTCAAGAGCGTTTTTCTTTTCTAAAGCAATGATATGTTTTTCAACAGCGATCACTTCCTTCATATTTTCTGCTAATGTGGGTTTGGCAACCCTATCAACGAAGATGGCTATGTTTGAAGGCAAGGTAGAGATATACCATTCGCTTCGGACTTCTTCACTAGGCTTGGATGTTGCAGGAATTTTATTCAACAGTTTATTAAATCGGGAGTTGAAGTCTTTGATGGGTTCCTTTGATTCAAATTTCAGATTGGAGAGATCATTAATCAAAGTCGCTGTGGACCTATCATCTCCAAACTTAGTTAAAAATTGCTCCTGAAAAGCATCCCAGCTATTGATGGATCCTGGTGGTAATGAAAAATACCACAATCCAGTTGCCCCTTATAGAGTGTATGGAAATAGCCTAACAACAACGTCTTCTTCTGTTACCCCATTCAAGTTTATTGATAACATAAAATTATTTATATGTTCTTCTGCTAGAATGCCAATGTCCAGATTAAACTTTGGGAGCCATTTTTCAGGATGAGCTAGTATTTGACTCAAGGGTGCACACATTGCGACACCTCCTGGATTGGTCCATGGCCTTGGTTGAGGTTGTGCCATTGTTGTGCTAATGGTAGAAGAAGGTGAGGAGGCAGTTGAAAGTGATTGGGTAGAGGATGTTAGAGTACTTGTACCCTTTTGGATTATGATTTGGAGTTGTGAAATAGATGGATGACTTTGCAATGGTTTAGATGGAATGGATGATGATGAGGAAAGAGTCTCACTGTCAGACTCTACAGGTGTCTTCCTAGCTCTTTTTCGACTTGGCAGAGGAAATTCAGTTGGTAGAATACCAAGCTTTTCACTCTGTTCTCTAGTAAGAGGTTGGGATGGAATATATTGCGAAGTCACACTACCTTGGGATAACTCAGACTGTTCTTGAGATATCGAAAACCCTTGGAGTTTATGAATCAAGGACTGTACTTCAAGGGGTTCAAGAGAAGAATTGTCAGGTGTGTTTAAGGTTTCAGCAGTGAGTGTTGTATTTCCTTTTCAACTTCTCACTTAAAAATAGGTGATTTGGAATGCGAAGGAGAAGTTGGAGGAGATGGTGAGGGAGTTTTACTCTTAGAATGGCTTATGGATTTGGATTCACTCACCATTCACAGTTCATGCCCTCCTTCTAGTGCCAAAAATGTTGATGCCTCTAAAATTCTGGCACCGACATTGGGGATAACCGCCCGGTCCGGACCTTAGTACAACTCCTTTTCCGTTTGGTGTGGTGGCTCGGATATTATGGGACCAGTTTCCCATATAATGAATGGTTTGATAGATGATTGTTTTATAATGTATAATAAGGATGATAAGTGCTTTAACCTATAACTCAAAAATATACAAATATACTTATCTAACCTGGTAATGTATTAACAATGTGATTTCTGATTATTCCTAACAGATAAATAATCATATAGATGACTTACTTATCAATAGAAAGATGCATTCATATATAATGATTACTTTGTTTAAGAAGTTAAATAAAGTAATTATAAAAACATATCACATTCATAACAATGTATATCGCTAACATATATCTTTAAAGTATAACAATTCTAAATCTTCAGAAATGACATGATAAAGAATTGCTTGAAGAGCATACATATATCAACAATAGCAACTTTTAAAAGGAATGCTTCATCATATAAGGAAATAAGACAAAAGAACAGTGATAGAAATACTGCATGCATTTGAGTCTTTCCAATGTAAATAACACTCTGATTCCACTTTCTTATTTGAGAAAACTTCCTGGAGATACAAAAGTATAGGTCTTGAAAAAGTTTCTTAACAAAAATGTAGAACCTTGATCCATTACTGATAAAATATATTTAGAAGTACAAAAGTGCAACTTCTCAAGTCAAATTTTATACAAATTGAGGACCCTTTCTTAAAAGATATGAAAGGGTTTAAATAATAAAAATAAAAACTAATTGTCAATAAAAATCGCTTTGAGCTGTTAAAACTGCAAACATGAAAATCTGGGATCTGATTTATGAAAATAATAGTGCGATAGCCTTTGAACTGATTCATTGTATCTAATCCTTCTCTTGCACTTGCAGCTGACAAATTGAGAGCATTTCATGAATTTCCGGAGGATGACTTAGCCTAGAATGTAGTTAACCGGTGTATGTGGCATCTGAGAGCTCGGGAACCATGTGATTGACAGTGTCGGCAAGGCATTTGGTGGCCATCTGCTGGCTGTGCGGCTTGACTAGGAAAAACCAAAATGCATCCCAAGTCAAGTTTTGTAATTTGCCGATTTGTTCTTCTCTGTTGGCCAGGTCCTTTCTCCATTGATTTTCTAGCGCTTTTGCCTTCGGGAGCTTCCCTGGGGAGCAATCGGAGATCAAGTTAGCTCCATATAAGTTTTCATTTACCAACTCGATCACACTGTTCATTGTAGCCCTGGCTCTGGAAGTAGCTCTTTCGGCCTTTATTAACTGTGATTGCCACTCTGAAAATAAGACTTCTTTGTGCGATTCTTGGATTTTCGGTAGATTAGTAGCCATGCCTTCTTGTGTACTTTTCCAAGAGAGAAATCTTGTGACCTTATCATCTGCGTTTTCAAATTCTAACTTGGTGTCAACTGCCTATTCAATGAGTGATGCAGTGATGATGCACAAGGGGTCAACCAATGATATTTTATGGCAAAGGATATTCAGTTGCCGAGATAAGGCTTTAGTCACTTCCAGGGCTTCTTTCTTGAATTCATCAATGCTCAGATAACTTTTGAATTTCTTTGCCTATAATTGCAACTGTGCAATTTGTTCTTCTTTGGTCTTCTTTTCCTGTTAAAGTGTCACTTGAAGCTTGCTGAGTTCTTGAGACAACTTTTGTTGTTTCTGGAGAGCCTGCTGATTGATCTTTTGTTTCTCTAGATTTAATTGTTCTTTCAGTTGCTCATTCTGTTGTTTTTGCTCTGCTAGTTGTTGCTCAAGCTTTCTGATCTTCTGTTGTTCTACTGCTGTTTGCTCTTCAAGTTGGGTGATCCTTAGATCCTTTTCTTTGATTAGTTGGCTAACTTCGGAGGCCTTGTCCATTGTAGCGGCTGTATAGGCACCTGCATATTGAGATAACTTAGTTAAATCCTCAGAAGGATTAACTTCTGAGTCTTTCCATACCACATTCATCAGTTTAGCTTGAGGAGTTGAGAATGGTCCCTGGTTAATTTTCCTCCTTTTCCTTTGTCTTTTGACCACAACCCTATGCTTTGGACTGTAAATCACATCCAGGGGTGGTATTTCCTCAACCTTCAATACAATCTCTCTGGAAGGATTCTCTGGAATTATTTCAACATCATGCTGAGTGTTAACTGTGCTGACTGCCCCTTCAATTATAGTACTAGTAACAATAGGCTCCTGTGTTGCGGGTGATTTTGGTATAGTGATGTTTTGGGAGTCATTCTGGTTCTTGATCTGCTGATCGAATTGCTCCCATTCCTTGATTAAGTTGGCATCAATATGCACATTGGTATCTAGGAGCTCGCTGGTCTTTTCATTTGTCTGCTCCTGTTTGGGAATCTTCTCAGTAGTGTGTTCTTCACTGTGGCCTTCTTGCTGCACCATAGGGGTAGTGTTCAATAAATCCAGAGGTATGGTTTGTAACCTCTGTGTCTTGAACTGCATAAACTTATCTATCTCCCCTGCTCCCAATTTGATCCTTGCTAGATGTTTTACTTGTGAAAATGACTCAGTCGAAGCGAACAAGTCATCATAGTCATCTTTCTCATGTTCAAATTTGGCAAGTTTCACCTGAGAGGTAAAGTTGTAAGCCACTTCGTTTGGGTCATACTGTCTCTTAGGGATGACTGCTAACTTCAGAATTTTTATCTTCTGTGCTTCTTTCTCGACATGTTTGAAATCATGCAGTGAGTAAGTACCACAACGGAGGGGAAATGTAGGCCACATTTGTTTCTTGGATTCTTTGAGGTTCCTGGACATTCCTGTCTCCGTTATCTGGTGAGCTAGTTCTTTGGCCAATAGCTTATCAGGAATGTACAATGGGAGAACATGTGGATCTGTAGTGCTGCCAAAAAGTCTGACATAGGTGAACTTTTCTTCACCAAACCAACTGCCGATTGATGTTAGGTCAATGTTGGCCTCATCGGATAATCGAGGAGCAGGTTTGTTGAATATGGCCTGATGGATGGGTAAAACAAAACCATGGCAAATTCTATATATATGATCTTTATAATGGGCCTTCCACAAATACTTATGATAAATGTGAATAGGAGTTGGGTCTTGAGGAGTCCATTTCCAACCTAGAATGGGGAAGTCAGAATTGAAACAGATGGTATCCATAATATAGGTGCTCATATAGAATGGAGGTATTATCTTGGTAGTTACATACCTATTTCTTCTATAATCAAGGATTTGGTTGGCCATTTTATCTGATAAAATGGTTTCCTAATCCATGATAAAAGAGTTAATTGCTGCTTCCATTAAAGGCACTATTTCTATGGAGAATCTAGCTGAATCATAGGTTCCAAAGAGTCTACATATATTAGCACCAGCATAGCAATAGGGAGATGCTAAAGAGTCCATGGAGTACATACCAGAGGATTCATGCTTATGCTTGTTTGGGAAATGTCTCCATTGCTTAATAGGGTCCGACTCTACATCATTCTCCTTGGCGAAAGCTTCTAAAAATGCCTTGTTGTAATGTTTCTGGGGGTCCAGAAAATGATACATCTTCTTGATATCTTCTGCCCTGAATGTCTCGAACATCCTTCCATCGGCTGTAAAGAATACTCTGTCGGTTATGTTGATACTCTCTATTACCCATCTCACCAAGTCATTGTATGGCAACACTTTCGCACGAGCTGCTATTTTGTGGAGGAAGGAGTTGGCTAAATCCCTAAGAGTATTTTCTGATTTATCACTTGAATCAGCTGTTCCTATTTCTTCTTCAATTACGGTTGGCTCCTCGGCTTCGAGTAGATTATATATGCCCTCCCATGAAGTCTTGCCAAGGCCTAAACATGTAGTATCAGCTATCAGTACCAACTTTGTTGGTTCATCTTTCACTATGACGGAGACCTTTACTTTCTGACATCTCTTAGACATTTTTGCTGGACTGATGATTTCAGATTCGCTCTGCAAAATGAAACAGAAGGACGTAATAGCGAAAAAACTTGTTAAAAGCTAATATACAGTGCACAAGACTAACAACAATTAAGCGTAATAGATGCTACAGATTTATGATATATTAAGCCACCATGGATGAAATCTTTGAAGGATTCAACCATAACTGCTTTTTAATGATTTCCCCGTAACTTCCAACGTGAAACTTTAATGCCGTGATGGTATGTCGCATCGCAAATTAATAACGGTCCTTTTTAGAATGGGTATCGTGACTTCCCGATTGGCGATTAGCAATAATCGCAGATCACAGATTGGGAGTTACAAGTGCCATGCTTAAATGGTTCCTCTGCATGGTTGTGATTGCGATCAGTGGTGAGCTGGCATGGGGAGGCAACATCTTTTAAAATTGGTAGATCATTTAAATTTTCTTTATAATTGACTTATAACTTTAAACTGCACATGTTCACAATACTTCATATTTTACCTTTATCGAAAGTGCGTTATACGATAATGAAATCGCATCGAAAGATTTCAAAGGAGCTTTTGGGATGTGTCTTCTGATTTTAGCGCTTATCGCATCAGAGGTTTTCCATGAAACACTTGGGACATTTTCTTAACGAGTAACGATATGTGATCTCCGATAGAGTTATTACATCGGCGAATCTCAATGGAACACTTTTAAGTCCACCGTTGATATAAAGGATGTGCAAGATGTGACAATTCGCTTTTATAATTATTTCCTTTGATAAAGCTTTTTACGATAAGGTTTTATTATGACTCAAATCAGATCGGATTTCCTTAAAAAGACTTCCATGGGTTCAAAAGTTTTGCAAATTGCGATTGCAATTTTAATCTACCCTAAAAGCAAATTTTTATATGACCCATTATAAAAGTTATTTTCAAAAGTTTCTTATTATATTCTAAAAGTTACCCATTTCTTATTAAAGTTTTATATAAAAAATTTTGAAACAGAGAGGGTTGTTGTATAGCACAACAGAACCCATGAAATATTTTCAAGAATTAAACTACTTAACTCTTGCTTAAGAACATAACACCATTGATTATCCACCATGTGCATAACTATGTAAATTTTAATCAAACTAGTGCGATAACTTATCTTTCTAAAGGCTGACTCCTTGCCCCTGTATTGTTAACGCCTGTATAATTTCTTGCAAAAAGTGGTCAGAATGGACTGTCACTTCCTTTGTCTTCACAGTCTATCTCACTACTTAAAAGAGAATATGCAAAATCTCCCTTCGAAACGTAGCGCTGCTGGAAAGTAATAACACTCTTTTAACACGGTGACAAGATGTACTTTATTCTCCCCGAAGATTGATCTCATCCAACCGTGATTCAAAATAGAAGCTGTGGGAAGCATTATTCCCAAGAGGCTCATAGCACAGCCAGGCCGCTGGAAAGTAATAACACTCTTTTAGCTCTATGATTATCCACTATGTGCATAACTATGTAAAGTTTAAGCAAATTAATGCGATAACTTGTCTTTCTAAAGGCTGACTCCTTGCCCCTACATTGTTAACGCCTGTGTTTCTTGAAGATAGTGGCCAGAATGGACTGTCACTTCCTTTGTCTTCACAGTATATTTCACTACTTAACTCTCTCTTCGAAAACTAGCGCTGCGGAGAGTAATAACACTCTTTCTGCTCTTTTAGCACGGTGACAAGAATTACTTTATTCTCCCCGAAGATTGATCTCATCCATCCGTGATTCAAAGTAGAAGCTGTGGGATGCATTATTCCCAAGAGGCTCATAGCACAGCCGGTCTGCAAGTCGGGCTCTGGCTCGACCTAGTTGTTGTTACACTCCAAAAAAAACCCTTCGTATCCACCAAGAAAGGAATTTCAAATGATAAGATAAGGATTTAATTAGTTAAAAACTTATTTACAGCCGATTCTTGATGGACCGGTTAATCATATACTATATTAATAATGTTTTTACTCATGGTAACTACATGAGTTTCTTACGGGTAGGGATATTACAGAGAGGATCACAACAAATGTTTGTGTTCATTTCGACATGCATTGTAGGTCTTGTTTTACTAAAATGATCCTATAAACTTTCAGAATGATGACATAAATCATATTATGTAGAATGCTCTATTTATTTACTAAATGGTTATTTATAAAATTTGGTAAGGGCAATATTGGATTTCACTTGGCTTTTATTTAGCAATATTTATTTTCTTTAGTTTTTATTTGAGAAATATTGCGATGATATTATGTCCGTAGAAAATGAAATTAAGTTCTTTCCAAAAATTCATATAAAAATGGGAAAAAATGATCACGACAGATCATACATTCGTTTATATCTTGATCTCATGAAGTAAACAAACAAACATTCTGAATGGATTCCATGTTTTTTTTCAATAAATCATATTACTACCACTACATTTTTCTACCAAATACATTATACATAAATTTGAATGGTGTATAAATTATCTTAAATCTAGAAAAAGCAAAATACAATATACATGAGGTGAATTCTCAAGCAAATTATATTATACATTAAATCTTGGCACTGTAATTTGGGTCATGGCAGCACACTACCAATGAATTTTGTAATCATACAGCCAATACTGTCGTTGTTTTAATTTTGGCCATGGCAGCAAATTACTACTGAATTCTGAAATCATGCAACCGATACTGTTGTTGTTATAATCATTGTCAGGGAAATCAAGAAGAAGCTCTAAACATGCTGTGTAATTCCGAGCTACACCGAGCTTCTGCTTCATGTCTTTTTCCCACTGTGTCGAGGTATCGGGTCCAATCTTTCTATGGTGTCGAGGGATTGGATTTCTGGTAAAAGTACATGGGTGAGGGATCGAATCCCTTCTTAAACAGAAACTCCTTCAGAGGCGTGCTCCCAAAATTATTAATCTTGTTTTCCGTAACACCCTGCAGCTGTCAGCCTTTGTCGGACAATGCGAATGTTAGAGGAACAATAATTGTAACCGGTACTTTGACCATTTCAGAATTCGAAACCCTCACATTGGCATTCATCAATGAAGTGTGCTGAATATAATTGTTTGTTACCTGTTTCGTAGAATTGCATGCAGTTGGATAATAGTTTGTTCTTCTTCCTTTGGAAATGAGCCTCGTTGTCTCAGATAATTTGTTGTGCAGTGAAAACGACAAGTCAGTCATGGATTCACTCAAATTCAGCAAGTAAATAGGAGCTTTGCTGCCAAAATAACGAAGAAAGAGGAGACATGTTTATGCAAATACATAAAACTACGGCTGCATAGGTTGAAGAAAGATTTTACAACTGACAATACCACAGAACATCTACACGATCTGCTTATCCAATGGGACAATCAGTAGCGCTGATTGTGCATCGGGTGTCACATTAACAGAAGGCAAAGATGAAGCCAATATCATGGACAAAATTTAAGAATAATTAATGACAGCTTTGAATGAATCGTTTGATAGGTTGAGTAGTTGTGGATGTTATTCATTTGGAAGCTAAATGTTGAAGTACACATGGACTCAGGGTTACAAAAAGTAGAAAACGCAGTGGAGAATTTAAATTTGAGACAACTTTTATCAGCATCTGAAAGTGTTGAGGTGAATCTGTTTTCGAAATCTAGAAGAAGCTCCGAACAGCCTGTGTAATGCCCACCTACGCCGAGCTTCTGCTTCAAGGCTTGCATTTTCTCACTGTGTCGAGGGATCGAGTCCCATCTTAAACAAACACTTCTTCAAAAGGGCGTTGCCAAAAATTTTGACCTCGTTTTCCATTCTACCCGCCATCTGTCAGGCTATGTCAGACCAATCTGCAAGTGCAAGTATGAGTAGAACAATAAATACGTAACCCTAAAATTGGCATTAATTCATAAACCGAATAATTTTTTTTGTTACCTGTTTCGCAGAATCGCCTGAAGCTAGATGATAGTAGGCTCTTCATCCTTTGGAAATAGGCCTTGTTTTGATATCGGGTCTCAGATAATTTGTCCACCGAAAACGGCAGCTCTTCATTTACATAGATGCACAGAGATTCTTTATAGCTATCTGTGTTTGATGGAAAAAGTTGCCGTTTACGTTGGACAAATATGTGAGATCCATATCTCTGTATATCGTGATTCGTGACGGTGTTCACACGGTGAATCACAGTTCTCTCACCGTTTAAAAACGAAAGACAAAATAACTCATATCTAGAGGGGCACATGATATGAGAGCATTAGATAGCTTAGCAGATGCAGCAAGCTGTGTGATCAACCACCAAACCAGAATAATAAATAGCAATGATATAATAATAATAATAATAAATAGCAACCAACCAGAATAATAAATAGCAATGATATAATAATAATAATAATAAATAGCAACCTATACGATCCACCTAAGTAGCCCTCAATATTTACCTACTCAATTTGCAAGATAGCTGCCACGTCCAAAGATCACGTACCTTACATTGCACAATATTGCAGCAGATGATCCGCTGCAACCAGGAATCTTTTCAGAAACGCGATGGAAATTCGCGTATATTAAATGCATATCTGTAAAGCCATTCACATGCAAGGCCGTAGAGAGGCACTATCGTGTCGTGAAGACCAGAGACTACTCTGGATCTTTAAGGAAAAAAAAACATTAAACTATGAATCTTTATTAAAAGGCAAAAATATTTCATATTTGGATTTGAAGGACGATAGATGGTTTGTTAAAAAAGCAAATAATTACTATTTAAAATAAGAATTAGGGTTCTTAAGAGTTTGATATTTCTTTCTTCTTAGTTTTATTTTGATTTTGATTTTTCTTGGATTTAACTTCTTCCTATTCTATCTGAACCGAACCCAGTGCGTACTTTTTTATATATACATTTTTCTCAATTCAATATTCGTATTACATTTTTAATTTTAAAATGCATAACATTAATGCAGCACATAATTAATAACTATGATCAATGAATATGGCAGGCTATTTAACGATGATGATAATAATAGATGAATCTTCGGTAAACCTCTTTGTGCCTACTCCCATCCATGCACCTAACCTATTATTGTTTGTCCGTAATGTAAGTTAATGCTCTTTGTTTTGATAAACAAATATAGTATAGTTAATATTTTTTTTGGAATGTTTAATTTTTTTTTGAATAATAAATTTGAGTTTGGTAGTTTATTAAATTTCCCGTTGAATTCAAATAAATATAATCCATAGAACATGGAACTAAGCCTATTCGTTGCTGGACAACGAAATTACACCAAATGGACGCTATTTCAATCACTTCCACACTGAGATAAATAACACTTACACAATCTCTTTTCTATTTTTTAATTGAATTATAAATCTTAACTTAAATTATTTATTATTATTATTTGAATTAATTTACAAAGTTATTTTATTTTTATTAAATATATGTTTTAGGGTAATTCAATTGGTTAATTCAAAATTTGTGAAATCATGAAAATAAGATATCTTGGTTCAAATCCCCTTAGGACAAGTGGTAAACTCTCATATTTAGAACTAGGAGAATAGGGGAGGTTTACTAGTAATTACATGTTAGAAGGGTTGTTAGATTCTTATGGCGCAAAAATAAAAATAAAAAAAAATATTTTTTTTATTAAATATATAATTAGGATTTTAAGAATTTAAACTATATTTTAAATTAATTTGGAGATTTTAAATTTATTTAGATATTCAAAATTGTAATTTCAACCATCAATACTTTCATTTTAAACAATTTATCACTTCTGAAATTACAATAAATATAAAATAAATATTGAGTGATGGAGACTTTCATGATTAATTTGGAGTTTTAAATTTATTTAGATATTCAAAATTGTAATTTCGAGTGTGATTTAAACAATTTAACCACTTGTGAAATTACAATAAATATAAAACATTTTGAATGTTGAGTGATGGAGACTTTCATGATTATGCTCCATTATTGAGATTTCACATTTAGATGGTTGTAGTTTAACTATTCTATGTTGGGGGTTTTTTCTGGCATATTTTTTTTGTTGTTGTCAATTTTGCTAAAAAATAGTTAAAGATTTGTTAAAATCACAAGTTTGACTTTCTAATATATACAATCCAATTGCTTTTAGAGTTTTGAAAACACACTCTATGACCAGGATGGACTCAAAATTCAAATTGTTGAGAAGGACTAAGAATCCACTCTAACAATGGATGATGTCAGTTTGACTATCTTTATGAATTGTAGAGCATAGCTTGTGGAAGTTGTTTAATAAAATTATAAAAATATATTTAAAATAAATGAATAGATTTTGATTACAATGATTAGATGACACTACAACACAAAAGGGGGTTTTAAGACAATATTTGAAACAATTTTTGGTTAAATTGTCTTAACTTGAGACAAAAATAAACTTTTGTATTGCCTTAAATATTGCCTTTAAGTGGGTGTCTCAAACTAATGTCTTCAAAAATTGTCTCTATAAAGACAATATATAACACAAGCATTATTGTCTCTTATGAGACAATTTCATTTTCTCTCTCCATAGACAATTTCATTTTTTGTCTTAAAAATTGTCTCTATAAAGACAATATATAACACAAGCATTATTGTCTCTTATGAGACAATTTCATTTTTGTCTCTCCAAAGACAATAGTTGAAATTAAAGACATATTGTCTTTATGGAGACAATGTCTTTAATCCTATCTTTTGTCTCTCTAGAGACAATATAAAACAATGAATCCAAAAAAAAATTCTCACCATTAAAAGAAATCAATATAAAAATATTTAATTAAACAAAACTACAATATCATTGAATAATTCATGTTAGGGTACAGTGGAATCGAACCACCAACCTCTTGCATGGAAGACACTCTTCCATTGAACTAGCACCCTTTAAATAAATATGTGAGGAGTTATGACAGTCCTTGAAATTGTATACATGTGCATTGATTTTAAAAAAATGCTTGACACATAATGTCATAATCCTTGTAAAATCTATAATCATGCAAGCCCCTATTTTTAACTTAATAAAAAAATAACTCAATGATGTTAGCTCACTGTGACACCCTTGTAGCTTGACTTGCTCAAAAAGCTAATAATAAACAATAATCTACAAACAAATTAATCTAGTCATACAAAGAAAATTAACTAGAATTAGAACAAGGAATACAATCACCATCCAAAGAGCTACACTAGCTTGCTAGTAGGCACTGATGACACATATGATGTACGCAAGGAGGAGCCAGCATCATCAACTCGTTCAAGAAAAAATGGGTGCTCTCCTCTTTCACCATTACAAATTTCTTTGACCACTTCCTCAATGTAAGATTTTGAAGGTACAAAACAAGAATCTCCATTAACACACATTTGGTTTCCTAGAAGAAAATGCCTTGCCAGCTTATACATATCAGATGACTATTGTGTATCACCCCAGTTGTTTATAAAGTAGCAATTAGAACAAATTCCATGCCATCTGATTCAAATTGGAACATTGTTGTGTATCATCCCAGTTGTTGATAACTTAGCAATTAGAACAAATTCCAACATATAATTGCTCATAAGACAATTAAAAAAACTCTTGATCTTTCGGTCTCAACATAATGTTTTTAAATAAAAATAATTTTACAAATGACATTCTAAAGTATAAGTTACTTCACTCTTAATCTTTGGGTTTTAACATAATGTTTTTCAATAAAAATAATTTTACAAAGGAAATTCTAAAGTAGAACTTACCTTGTGACAAGAAAAGGACGTTCACAATTGGTCCAACCTCAAAAGAAATTCCATAATAGATGCATAATTGTGAATAACTTTGCCTTGTTCAACAAACTGATCCAACTGGACCTATAAATAGAAATAAACACCATAGGTTTTTTAAGTCAAACCAAAATCATAACAAAAAAAATGAATCAAAACTATTATGATATTTATTTTCCATGGATCATATAAGTGCTTGCTTTAGATCTTCTATACAAAGTTGTATAAAACTTGTTCTCAACTTTAGTAAACTCACACTTAATCACTTGTACATCAATAGTGGGAAGAACAAGAATGGGTTTGAATATTCTTGAACAAATATTAGAAATCACTCAAACGAACTGGACATTGAAAGCGATATGATCAGGTGCTTAGTATTTAGCTCAAAAATCGACGTTCTCAAAATTTCTCAAAACTTGAATGACAGCGTCCGTCTCGGTGGTGCGATCCCAACGCAAATCATTTCACTCCAAACAAAGATTGTATGAGGAAGATATCGCGTTCTGTCCACTTTGCTAAACAAAGGAATTTAAAAAAAAAGGTACAGTCATTGCATAGTCAGTAGTCCATATTGCTGACATGGCATGTGACTAGGCAAGGTAAAAGGTGGTCAACTACCTATCAAGTTTCACTAAGTGGCGCATTGTGGTTAGTTAATGGTGTTGTGATTTGGCTTCATATTATTGGTCGGAGGATGTACCAATGAGGAGGGGACAAGTGGCAAGCCTAGAGGCCACCATGTGTCCCTCCCAAAGGTTGGGCATATCAATGGCGCAGTGGAAAAATTTATGGGCAGGTCGGCAGAGTTGAACCCACGGCCTCGCCCGCACTAACTCCAAGTCTTACTGTTCTACCATTGCTTGTGACTTAACATGTAATGGTCACAATACATATTTAAATGTTATTACGATGGGGGGAGGAGGGAGCCAGCCCCGCGAGCCAACCCCCTCCCATGTGATCACACCATAGAACCAGAGGCTATATAAACCATAACCGTGACATTTATGCCACTATGTGACCTACCACGGAAACCACCAGACTAACGGTTGCTATTAAATGCGTGGATTATGCGCTAACCACTGATTAACCCATAATTAAAATATGCTTATCGTTAATTAATTACGCAATTAAGATGGTGACATATTTGGTGGAGACCCCAAATTGGTGGTAACTCTAGTTTTAGTGGATTTTTACTAGGAGAAATTGATTTTGCCATAATTTTGCAAAATTCGACCAAATTGGGATCAAGAAAAGGGATTCCTAGATGATTTGATGTTTTGAGCACACTAAAGTAGGTTTCAGAGCATTAGAGCATTGTAAACATCAAATTTTTTCCATTTTGATCTAATACAGAGGCCAAGACATGTAAGTTGGACCAAGGATATTTAGCTCAGGAGGGGTGAAATCCTTCATCAAAACACTATGTTAAGTGTCTGTTTTGATGGTTTGTTGTACATTTGTTTGCTGCTATTCAAAACTTTACTTTCATTCTATTTTTCTCTGAATTCAACATAAACTTGAGAAAATATACCTGTTCATTCACAAACACGATAAAGGAAACCTATGCAAATGAAGAAAATGATAAGCAGTTTTGTTTTGTTTTTGTTTTCTTGAAGTTGAAATTAGAACAAAAAATTAACATTCAACAACATATCAAGTTGGTATCAGAGCAAAGGTTATTTGCATGATTTCTTGAGTTTTGTGCAAGTAGGGTTTTAACGATTGCAAATTTGTTTGTTTACAAGGTTAAAGTTGTAGACAGGAGAAGGGAAACTATTGGTTGCAACTCCTGAGGTAATGCCCAAAACAAGGAGAGCCACAAGGCCACACTTTCCACCCAAAGTTTCAATCCCAACTGCACTTGAAACACCTCAAGTTTTACCTTCAATTGAGATTGAGGAGGTACAAGCAGTACCGAAGCTGAGCTTGAATCCAAAGCCATCATGTCTGGAGCAGGAGAGACTGAAGGTCTTTAGAAGAGGAAGCATTCAAGAAAGCTTTCTATGAATTACTGACATGGTCAGAGTCCTCTATGAAGAGAGGAATACTAGAAAAGATGGAGAGAGTTCTAAGCCCCCACATGGAGAGGGAAGATCAGGAGATAAAAAAGATGAAAACAAGGATTTAAAAGGTAATGGAGGAAAGCCTCCTCCATCTCCACCATACTCATCATCTTCATCATCCTCATCATATCAAACAACATCAACTTCCATTTTTTCCACCACAAAACTGTTCATACTCATTCAAAAACCCCAAAGGAAAAAAATCCCTTACTCAAATTGGACATTAAGTTTGAACTTCCCATGTGTAATGGTGAAGTGAATGCATAAAAGTTATACAATTGGATTCGATAATGGAGGTTTATTGTAGAATTCAGAACCTTCAAGAAGATGACATAAAAATCTAGTTGGCTTCACTGAGGCTAAAAGGAGAAGCACTAGTTTGGTGGGAAGCAAAGACTAGAGGGAAATGCAAATTCATGGTAAGATATCCATTTATTGTGTTGAATTTGATTCTACAATTAAAAGACAATTTTATCCTTTAGCCTATATGCAAAAATCCATTATGAGTTGGCAAAGTTTTAGACAACTCAAGGGCCAAACAGTTCAAGACTATACCCATGAGTTTAGGAAGAGGGCTTTGTTGTTAGAAGTAGACTTGAATTCCCAAGATACACTATTGAATATATTGGGTGTTTACATTCCTACTTAAAACATACTATCCTTATGTTCAGTCCAAGCAACTTAGATGAGGTATAGGTGCAAGCCACACACATTGAAGCAATAGGAATAAATTCAGGAAGAGGGTAGTAAGAAGAAGCCATTCAAGGGCAAGGAGAAAGAGAAGGTGGAAATGGAAAGGAAATAAGAATGCAAGTGTGAAGAAAGAAGTGGTAAAAAACTATATTCCAACATTTTTCCAAAGAGGGGCATGATGAAAAACCCTATTGGAAATTACAATCTCAAACTAAAGCCTAAGAAACCAAACAACAAGG